>VNJR01009071.1:0-399070 GCA_008042585.1 Drosophila punjabiensis | reverse complement strand
TTGCTAATGATGAGAATGGAAAGCTGAATTATGTGGCATGATTTTCACATTAACCGCAACAAAATCCTTATCCAATAGGTCCTACTTATAATATTAAACCATCTAAAAAAGTTGTTTTTACTAACACAAAAACTAAAACAAGTCAATTTCCTCCTCCCTTTCAGTCCCCGGCATCACTCGCGCAGATTTCGGCAAACTTTGATGAAAAGGTTGGTTTTTTGATGATTTATTGTTCTTTCTTTTGCTAATGATGAGAATGGAAAGCTGAATTATGTGGCATGATTTTCACATTAACCGCAACAAAATCCTTATCCAATAGGTCCTACTTATAATATTAAACCATCTAAAAAAGTTGTTTTTACTAACACAAAAACTAAAACAAGTCAATTTCCTCCTCCCTTTCAGTCCCCGGCATCACTCGCGCAGATTTCGGCAAACTTTGATGAAAAGGTTGGTTTTTTGATGATTTATTGTTCTTTCTTTTGCTAATGATGAGAATGGAAAGCTGAATTATGTGGCATGATTTTCACATTAACCGCAACAAAATCCTTATCCAATAGGTCCTACTTATAATATTAAACCATCTAAAAAAGTTGTTTTTACTAACACAAAAACTAAAACAAGTCAATTTCCTCCTCCCTTTCAGTCCCCGGCATCACTCGCGCAGATTTCGGCAAACTTTGATGAAAAGGTTGGTTTTTTGATGATTTATTGTTCTTTCTTTTGCTAATGATGAGAATGGAAAGCTGAATTATGTGGCATGATTTTCACATTAACCGCAACAAAATCCTTATCCAATAGGTCCTACTGATAATACTAAAGGATCTAAAAAAGCCAGTTTATACTAACACCGCAACTAATCAAATAAATTTCTTTCTCATTTTCAGTCCCCCGTCATCACTCTCGCAAATTTCGGCATACTTAGAAAAAAAAAACCAGTTGGTTTTTTTTACAGGTACAATACTGCTTTCACATCCCGATTTATATTTAGTTTTTGTCTTCTAAACGTAAATAAAAGTAAACAAAGAACACGTGATATATACTTGGCGGGATTAGGTCATGCTTGTTTATAACCTAAAAAACAGCATAGCCTTTTTGGCGGCAATCATTTGCCAGGGATGCCGAAAACCAGAGAGGAAGAAGAAGCGCAGAAGGGGAGCGGCAGCTTGTTTGTAAGCATAAACTTGCTCGTTTCAAGGTGCAAAAGGCAACGTGATAAACGATCCTTTATATTATTTTCCCCATTCGATCTTGGGACAACTTTGCAAGTGGTTAAACACGTTTTTCGTCAACGAAAATATCAGCCCACATTTTTCCGCCTGTGCAGCTCTGCGTTTCATTCCATCATCCCTTGGCGCACTGCCAATCGGTCGCCATGTTGGATTTATCGCAATATGTTTGTCACTATTTTTGTATGTATTCGGCTATGCTTTTTTCGACGCGTCGTCAACGCGAGCTGTGAATTGTAAATTGTTAAAATTACTTCTACGATTGTGACACGGATACGGATTTGCCACTGTTGGAGCGCTAGCAAGTAGACAATTGACGCTTTAAGTGCAGGTACGTGGCCCCAAAGGCATTTAAAATAAGTCCGTCAGGACTTACCGGCAACGGAATTTTTTGTGCAGCTGAGAGGGTGCTTTTAGGTGACGCATGCGATCGGTTGTGTATGTATCTATTACGACGCCATGTTGGATTTCAATTTTGAGGTTATTGATTAGTTGTCCGCCTAAAGGCATGTTTGAGCTTCTCAAAGAACATTTTACATGTGTTCTGTAAAGAAATGTTGAAATATACCAAAGGATTACATGATGGATTGGTATGGTTACATAATAGTGTAATGCAAATTAGGCCATTAACAATAATTATTGATTGGATCGTGCAGGTGTAGGCAGATAAAATTTTAGACTTTTGCAACACTTAACAGTGTTTATAAACGAATTTGCTTTTGTTGGAAGTCTTTATATATGTTTTTATGTATATTATAGTGTTTTTTTATTTTTTTTATTGTTTATTCTCCGATTCTGGTACTTTTTTATTAAATCGCCCACGCTGAATAGTATGTGTTGTCAATCAAGCCTATATCGTAAAAATTTAATGTTTTACAGCCTTGCCTGATGTAAATACTATTTAGTATATTTTTTAATAATAAATAAAGTAAAAAAAAATTAGCTTTTCTTTAATGCGTAGATCGTTTTTAAATTCGCTTAATCCTAAAAATCAAGACTTTATAAACACTTGGTCCCGCATTTTTAGTGTTGCAAAATAAGGACTTTTCCTCGAAGTCGGCTTCTGGCCTTTTTTCTTGCATTTTTATATAACGCATTTATCGTCATCGAAGCGCGCACGTGTTCCGCACCACACCCCCTCTCTCGCTCCATCTTGCCAGTGCAACAACAACAGCCGCTAGCTCGTTGCCATCCGTTCCGCGGAAATGCCTGGAATGGAGAGGGCCCAGGGCTCACGCTCACACACATGCAAGCTGTGAGTCGGAATCTGGACGTTTTGTGATCTGATCGCAAATTCGCACGCGTCGTCAAATTAACTCGTTGCCGAATTTTACGTTCCGCGAAGTGTATTTAATGTAATTGTGACGCCGCCTAGTGCAATACATTTCGGCCGTTGTTCATGGCCAAGCATTGGTGTGGAAAAAAAAAGCAATGTTTTGACTCGCTGCTGCTGCTGCTGGTGCTCTTCGCATCGGTCGGGCGTGTGTGCCTGTGTGTGGCGGTGTGAAAAGGCGCTAAACCCACACCAGCAATTACTGTGGCTGCGTGCATTTACGATTTCTGTGATACTGTCTGTTTGCAAAAGTGCGTAATAATTCCTAATAATATGAATGGTAAATTAATTGTCCGTCTGTGTGTGTGCAGTATGTTCAATTATTTTTATGTAGAACACCATTTTTCTCGTCCGTTGTGTGTATCTGCTGTCAGGCCAGCAGAGTTGCCTAGTTTTTATTTACTAAATATGTCGTTGTTAACTTACTTTCTCGTCCTTCATACATTAGTGTCAACTTTTGACAGGTTTCTGGTACTGAAAAGAGTGATCCTTTCTTTTTCCGGCCAGTGTTGCCAACTGTTTTTACTTTTCAAGATTGGCAGTACTGGAAATGTTGTAGTTTTTGAGGTTAAAGTTTTCCTGCTGCGTAATATTGACTTTTTCAATTTTCTTCTTGCAGCATGACTAACGAACTGCCTCCAATTATACTAAAGGGCAAAGAACTGATCAAATACCGTCACCTTAGGCGCAAATATCCCGTGTCCCAGGCCTTTCTTCACCGCAACTGGTGGAATGCCAAGCGCTTCATGATCTACGCCCTCAAGGCCCGATGCATCCTCAGGACCTATGCCTGGCGACAGAGGACCAGCCATCGCGTACGCCTTGTGCGACGCGTCCGCATCCTGCTCTTCGATCCGCGGCTGAAGGGGATGATCAAGCGGCGTCTGCAGAATGTGCGCCAGTGGTCCAGCAGTCTGGTCGGTCACTACAAAAAGATGGGCCGGATTGAGGAGTACGAGGAGACGGAGCTGTACAGTGTTCCTGAGCCGCTCGCTGCCGAGGAGGTTTCCAAGCAGATGAAGGAGCAACTGGAACTGCTCAAAAGCGGCAAGCGGGGACTGGCATTTATGGAGGACGCCAATCGGAACGTTGAGGTCCTGCCTGAAAAGGAAACTGAGATAGAAGCTGAGGGCACCCTAGAGAAAGACTCTGGAATCACTGAACCCGTGGAATCAGACCTTGCCAGCTCTAAGGCGGTTCTAGTGGAAAAGGCAGACGAGACAGAGACTGAGGTAACAGAAGACACCGTCGAGGAAGAACCGAAAGTCTCTGAGCCCATGGAGACAGACTTGGCTGATTCAAAGGCGGCTGCTGAAAGGACGCCTGAGAAATCGTCTTCTCAAACCGCTGCCCAGGATGATGCAAAAACCCCGCCCACACCTAGTAAGGAGCAGAGCAACCAGACTAGCACCTGCTCCAGTGCCGAAAAGCCTGAAAAATCGGAGAAAGCCGGCGGCAGCAAGTTCCTGGACATGCTCATCAGCAAGGTCCGCGTGAAGACCTTTGCACGAGAAGAGAACATACCATCCAAGTCCAGCGGGACGGACCTGCCTGCCGTGTCCGAGGACGATGGCAGCGAGGATTTCGTGGGCTTCGATGAGAGCGTCCATCAGCCGGGAATGCTGCTCACACCACTGGTGCCACAGAACTGCAAGACACTGGATAGGAATTCCGCATTTGTCAGCGACACCTTGGACGCCTTCATGCGGGAGCACTATACTAATGAGTCGGGGCAGGAGGAGAAGGACAAGCTGCTGGAACCGATGGGCCATGACGGGCAGGTGACATCGCATAGCATGCCGCCGCCGATGGACATGCCCGCAGTTCCAGAGGCTCTCCAACGCCTGAGAACCGTTGCCGAGCGGCGACAGTACCTGCAGCGCTGCAAAAACCAGAAGATGGCCATCATCAACAACGAGGCCAACATATACAGGGAGCTGCAGCGCAAGCAACGGCAGCGCAAGGTTAAGATTGGTGCCATGCAGGCGCTGCAGGCTCCCGACTCCCAAATGCCTTTCACCCGGCAGGGCTGGCAGGCGGCTAGTTATGTGGCCACCGAGAATTCCAAGTATTATTATCAGGTTGGTGTTTTTGCGGTGATATCCTTTTGAAGCTAGGCTAACATGCTCTCAATCCTTTTTCAGGTGATGCAGGTGGACGGTGAGATGGTACGCCTGCCCGGCGCTCGAGGCAATAATCAGCAGCGCGAAAAAAGTCCCTACTTGAGCAGTCTCACGCCTCGAGAGCAGGCCAAAATGAAGTGCAGAGACCAGTGTATGGATGCTCGCATCCGTGACGAGTTGACGGTGATTCCAACGAAAGCGGCCTCACCGAGAAACCCCAAAATCCTTAATCAGTTTCCCCTACCCGCCATTTTTCGCCCCTGCCCGCTGTCCAAGAAACCGCTGCAGCGGCCGTTAGACGACGACACGGCCGCGTTGCTGCTCGCCGGCGGCAGCATGGCAGTTGTGAGTATGCCGAACGTACAGCTAGACGTGATGCCGGAAGTGGGCCGGCCACTGGACGAGATCGCCAAGCGGTATCTTCAGCATATTCTGCCACATCACGATATCACACGGGAATGGGCCGAGTTTAGTGTCTCCACGTTGCAGCAGCCGCCCGCATGCATGAAGGATGCTGAAGAGCAGGCTGCCCAGACGCCAGCAGGTCGTCGGAAGAGCTTCACGTTTGTTATTCCCTATCTGAACGACCGAAATCACATACTGGTGCGGCGTGTGGTGGATCGATCGGAAGAGCTAGACGCTAGCTTTAATGAGGTGCCCGAGAAATTGCAGGAATTCACTTTCCGGTCAAAGCTGCCACTTGAACCAGATTCCGAGCTTCTGGCCTGTGCCGATATGATCAACGACATGATCAACACAGTGGCCATCAGCTGCAGCGAGAACAGCTTTATTAGCGAGGATCCAGATGCGGCGACTGAGAGCTCCACCCGGGAACGGTCGTCTGAGCTGGGTTTAACAAAGGAGGAAGGTGGCAAGGAGGCGGAGAAGCTGGGCGGCAAGACGAAGCGACTGCCCAACAAGCAAAAGCGTCTGGCCAACGAGCTGCGTCGGTTGAATGCCACTATCATCGATGCAGCAGCCAGAAATGCTGATGGTGAGTTTACATTTCTTTTCATAACTTTTGGGGTTCAGACAAACTGACAAACATGAGCTGTTATTCTTCGCAAGCCTTTGATACCTCAAAGTCTAGAAAAAGAAATCTGAGAAGGCGACATAAACAATGAGTCTCAGTCTAAAAGTGATTTTTCTCTAAATATTTGATTAATCCTGATAATAAATTAATTAATTTCTCTATTTTCCAGCCAACAAGCCTTGCAGCAAGGATTACTGCCAGCTGGGCTGCCTCTGCGCCAGCCTGGCAGGCACAGAGCTACCTCTGCGGGATCACTGTGGAAGGCCCGAATGCGTCTTAGAGTGCCGCTGCCTGGGTGCGGATCAGGCTCGAGTCATGCGCGTGGATGCGGCTGATGTAAGCATATTGTGATGTCGACACTTATTTTCAATTTCCCAGCTTATTCCTTCCCTTTTTTCATTTATTTTAGGGTCACGGAATCTCAAATGACGAGGCCTTTAACCTGCGTCGAAAGGCCACGGCCCGTCTGGCGAAGATGGAGAAGGACTTTACCTCCACCTTGGTGCTTTGCGATAATGAGACGCTGCTGATCAACGAGTCGCAGGGCGACAAGAAGCGTCGTTGCACCAAGGCCCCCAAGCGCTATGAGGATTTCGACGACACCGATATGTTTGAAGAGCAGGAAATTGAAGTGGTGTCTCCCACGTCGAAGAAGCAAAAGAAATTGGCAGCCGCTGCGGCTGCTGCGGCCGCTGCTGCTACGTCTGCTGCTGCTGCCGCCGCTGCCAATTCAAAGATAACGTCTCCTGTTCTCAAGGAACGCTGCACTGTCACCGATACAGATCTGGCCCAGCTGAAGCATTGCTTTGTAGGTCTACGCCGGCTGACAGACATCGACAACCTGGCCACCTTCTGTATGACTCACCAGCTGTACAAGTGCTTCTGCGGCGGCGACTCGCCCGATGGCAAGCCCGTGGTCATCGAAAAGGAGCAGTGGAACACAACGGTGGCCCACTTTAATCCGGAACTGGCCGTCAGAGCGCACTATAGCTTCGAGCGACAGTCGGAGGAGTTGCCGGTGAAGAAGAAGGGCAAGGAGAAGAAACTCAAGGTGAAGCCTGAGCTGAAGCCAAAGACTGAATTAGAATCGGATAATCCCAAGCCTGAACTTATGGAGGTGAAGACTGATACCAAAGAAACCCCCAAACCGAAGGAAAAGGGCAAGGCACCCAACAACTTCTATGCTGATGACAGCCCAGTACAGCGTTCGATCGAGTTGGACACGATTTTCAGCTACTTCCGGTCGCGTCCTCACATCTGCCGGCGAGCCATATCCGTGCCAAAGAACTCCTATCAGCGTCTCAATCAGCGCCGCGCGGAAAGAGTGCGTCAGTATATGGAACGCCAGGAGACGCCGGAAATCAAGGAGCTTCTCAAGACCCGCATTTCGGGCGCCATTACGCATTACCGGAGGGAAATCGACAAGCAGAGGAAGCGAGAGCTGGGAAGGAAGCAGAATATCAACGCCCCCGTCATTGAGGTGCGCGATGATTCCGATGGCAGCGAAGTGAGCAGCCTGCTGCTGAAGAGGAGCACCGCAAAGTCCACCAAGGGCCAGAAGCCTAGCAAGCGCATGAAGCTCCAGGAAGAGGAGTCGCCGGCGCCAGAGCCCGAAGGTCCACGAACATCGGATATCCAGGTGCCCCGCATAGCTGCCTGTTACTCTCTACATAACGCCTCGGTAGACGTTTTGGGATCTGGATTGGCCAACAATGCAACCGCTGTGGCCATGTCGGTTAATAATGCCAGCGAAACTGATACGCTCAAGTTCCGATCCTTTTACAACGAGGTGGTGAAGAACATGAACACACTGGTCAGCAAAAAGATGCAGGACATTGACCTGGCCCTGCAGCGGGAAAGCAAAATCATTCCGGCCCCCAACGAGGAGATTCTCTGTATTATCAAGTGGACCAACTTCCTGGCCGCCTTCGAGTCGGGCTTCGTCTACATCTGGATTGTGCAGATGAAGACCCACACCTTTTTGGCGGCCACCACCACCAACCAGATGCCCTCGGTGTGCGGAGCCATCGGTGTGGTGAACACTCGGTTTGCCCCTGATCAGCGGACATTGCCTTTAATGGCATCGTTGCTCATAGAGGGCAAGCGGAACGAGAACACCAACAGACTGGCCGTGGTCATGCAGGGCAGGAAGAGCTATTGGCTCGTCAAGGGCTTCCTGCGTCTGATGGAGGGAAATGCCTGCACCAAGCCCACGCCTCAGACGCATCCGTTGCTGACCAAAAAGATCAATGTTCTTTGCTCGTTACTCGTTAAGCAGCGCGTTCGGGAGCATCAAAGGAAGGTGCAACAGGGCGGGGAAGCATCGTCGTCCACATGCACGTCTCCAACGCCCGAGGTTCAGCGATTGCCCACCAAGCGCAAGCTGAAGACTGCGGCCGGTGAAGAAGGTGCCTCGGAGCCAGCGCCGCAGAAGACTTTAGCAACTGCCTCTGAACCAACACCATCGTCATCCGCCGTGGCACCCAGCAGACCTACTCCGCCCGTTGCTCCTCCATCGGCCCCAAGAAAAACTGGCAACAGTTTGGGGCAAACCAACATTGAGTTTCGGAAGGTCACTCACAGCGATGTGGACGAGCTGCAAATACCGGAGCTGCACGACAACGACCACCGTTGGGTGGTGCTCGATATCTTTGATGACTTCTCGCACATCTTTGTTCCCGCCTGCGGGGACATGATATCGTTGACCCGGATCCACACTGTGATGCGAATGTCCGCCGAGTCGCAAAAGGTGGTACGTCTACAGTTCTTTCCAAATGCACCCTACGACGCCTTCGTCACGCCCTCCTCCAAGAAGAAGATCTATTTTGGACCGCTGCACTTAGACATGCCGCCGCCGGTGCTCCTGTTGCTACAAAGTGTCGACAGGAAGATGATGACGCGTGAGGCATACCAGAAAGAGCACGGCATTCCCGTCCAGCGCAATCGCCGGAGCATGGCGTTTTGGGTACTGCACCTAAACGGGCAGGTGCACTTCGAGGTCGAAGACGAATCAACGGCAAAGTTGGACGCGACACATGCCATCAAGATACCCTCGCAGCTGTCTGTGCAAATAACCAATAAAGAAGAGCAGCCAACAGCCGCTTTTCCTCCGGTGGTGATCATCGACAGCGATGAGGAGGACGACGACCAGACGGATCAATTGTTGGACACCGATCAGCAAATGGCAGAACAACTAACGGTTACCCAGATTAAGCAGGAGCACCCGAGAATAAACTTCACCATTCAGACAATGCCCTCCAGCGGGGCCCTGCAGATCACGGCCGCCGAGGCTGTTGCTCCATCGCCCAGCCCTTCGAAGGACGTGACCACCTGCCAACTAACTGGCGGTTTTATGCCCTTCATTGCCAAGGTTCCCGCCAAAGAGGGCGAGCCGTCAGCCACCACCACCACCACACAATACCTGACGCCGCAAGTGCAGCTCACAAAGTCCTTGTCCGAAGCTACCTTATCCATATCCAGTTCCTCAGAGCATCCGCCCGCTGCTAAGATCAGTCGCCCGTCGCTGCCGCTCGCCAAGATCAACGAGTCACTGCAGGAGCTACTTAGCAGTGGCAATACCGTGACACCTGGCGGAATAACGATCACAAAGTTGGATAACAGCAGGGACACAAAGGGGGTATCCCAGCCAAACAACGAGACCGTCAAGATTGGCAGCAAGCGCTCCGTGTGTGGAATTGCCAAGCAGCCGGCACCGAAAGCATTGCCAGCATCATCGTTACTGAAACCCGCCTCTGCAGGAACCTCTATCCTCAGGAAGCCGGGGACAACACCCATGGCCAAGGCCACTCCTTCGGGTCAGCAGCCAAGGCAACTGCCCCTAGGAGCAGCGGTACCTGCTGGTGGTGTAAAGATATATCCCAGGCCAACTCCTCCCGGCCAACGACAATCGTTGCCGGGAAATGGAAGTCCCATAGTCAGGGCGGTGGCTCCCCGCCAATCCCTTCCCACCAAACCGACGGCAGCCAGTTCAGTATCTACCCCGAAATTGCCAGTAGCAGGAGCAGGAGCATCCTCACGGCTCTCGCTGCCCAACAGCAAATTGCCGACCACCGGAGAACGTCAGACACTACCAGTAAAGGTGGTTGCCAAGCCGGTCGTTGGAGCTGTTCGTCCGGATCAGGCGGCCGCCGCCTCGTCTCCATCCAAAGCATCATCGACTACTGCCCAGAAGGCTAAGTGCACAGACTGCTGCTATGGAGTCATGGGGGCCAAGGGATTGCCGCGCTACCGAGTCAAGGTGATGGGCTCTGACGTTATAGTTAAGATACCAAACCTCGAAGTGGTACATTTCAAGTCCTTCATGGCCGCCAGCAGTTTTCTCAATCGGTGGGTTAGAACTATTTCCTTTTATTAGATAAACTTCGATGATAATTATGGTTTTTTGTTTCTACAGTCACCTGGCAAAGAATCCCGAGTTCAAGGACCTACTGCCGGCGGATTGGAAGTTTCTGCCTTTGAAGCAGATGCCCAAGCCACAGGCACAGACACAACAGGTGTCTTTGGTGAAGCAACCGGCGGCGACTGAGTCTCATGTGCCATCTAAAAATCAGCATAACCCGGCCGCTATTATTATCGAAGATTAAAGGGAACAGGAGAGCTGTCCATCAACCCGCGGAATTAGTTTAGTTTTTAAGCAACGCACACGCACACTCCCGTTATCCGGATACATATTATAAATATGTAAGCTGTTTACTTTAAAGTTCTAGGCTAGGACCATCAAATGCTCTTACGAGTTCTGTTTATCATTACGCATTTTTTAAATATACACAATATCATATAAACGTATTAATAATTCAGATTTGTATGTGGTTTTCTTGGCAGAAATGGGCCTAATTCTATTATTTTGTTAATAAATCATTATTTGCCGACCCAATTTAAGAGTTAAACATTATGTAAAATAGATTTAAAGCTTCTTTGAGTTCAAAATGTTTAGTTTTTGTTAAGAATAAGTTTTTTTTTATACAGTTTTAGAGCTTAGAGAGGTTGTAAGAGAATATACAGCAAAGTATGATATCTTTATTAGATATTTCATATCATATGGCGAGTTTAATTATATTTTCATTAATGTGAACACGCCCAAATTATAAATAATAATTGAAAATTAATATGTTGTGTTAAATAAATGCATAAACTGCATATAAAAGCAGGAAATTTTAAATGTTTTTGTATTAATGAATGAAATTTGAATAAAACCGAATAAACGGCGCCCACGCATCAGCAGTTTGGCCGTTTCAATTCCACGGCGTTCCAAGCACGCACAGCTGACTTTCCCTTAGAACGCGGAAGCAGCGTGGAACGCAGAAATAGCGAAAAGCAAATGTTTACGCAGCATTTCCCGCACAATTTCTGGCGTTAGCTTAGTGTTATTTATTTATAAATAAGTAAAAAGCTTGTGGTATCATCAGAGAGCTTCGATAGTCAGCTGATAAGCACCCGCACCCAGCGTCCAGCGTCGCTGCAAAAAAAAAATTGGCAAATCCAAAAAGAAAACACTTCCAAGGTCAGCATTTACTTACAAAGATATAGAACCACCTATACAGGCACAAGCACGGGCGATCGGGAATATATAGGCGACACTAATTCGCTTACCTAAACAATTTGCAGATATCGCTCCCGAAAGCTCAGCGCATTTTCTTCGATCGCTTGCTCGGCGGCAATCGCTGGGCCAGATTTCGATACATCGCGAGCAGGGGAAGACGACCCCTGAGCTGCTGCTGCTGGACGCGGAGAACACCACCACCACCACCACCACAACAGAAAATGGGCTGTGACGAAAAGCGGGAGCCGGCGGGCGGAATGCTGCGTGTTAAGGATATACCAGAGCTGACGCAGGACCACTGTCGCATGCGCGATCCCGCCAAGGTGGAGCGCATCATTAACGAGTTCGTCCTGGGCGGGCCAGAGCGCATGCAAATCGTGTCGGACTTCGACTACACCATCACCAAACAGCGGACGGAGGACGGCGGCGCGGTGCCCAGCAGCTTTGGCATCTTCAACGCCTGTCAGTCGCTGCCGGAGAACTTTAAGCAGGAGACGGACAAGCTGTACCACAAGTACCGGCCCATTGAGATCGATCCGCACATGCCGATCTCGGAGAAGGTCCAGTATATGATCGAGTGGTGGACCAAGTCCGGGGAGCTGACCAGCGGTTTCCCCTTCGACCAGTCAGAAATAGATCAGATAGCCGAGAAGTACAAGCATGCGCTACGTGACCGCACACACGAGTTCTTTGCGGACCTCCAGCGCCTGGGCATTCCGACGCTCGTCTTCTCCGCCGGACTGGGCAACTCGGTGGTCTCTGTGCTGCGGCAGGCCAACGTGATGCACCCAAACGTGAAGGTGGTGTCCAACTTCCTTCAGTTTCGCGACGGACTTCTTGACGGCTTTCAACAGCCGATGATTCACACATTTAACAAGAACGAGACAGTGCTTGGAGGCAGCGAATACTACGACCTGGTGCACAACCGGGATCACATCATCGTGATGGGCGACTCTCTTGGCGATGCTGACATGGCTGCCGGTGTTCCAGCATCCTCGCACATTATGAAGATCGGCTTTCTCTTTGATCATGTCGAGGCCAATATGGAAAAGTACATGGACACCTTCGATATTGTCCTAGTGGACGACCAGACCATGGATGTGCCCAGGACTCTCCTCGCTCTCATCGAGAAGCAGCACCAGCTGAATCTGCTGGCCGGCAAGCAGAGCTCGCTGTAGGCGCAAGGGAGATGGAAGTGTACGCGGTCTGAAAAGTACTCGGAGCCCCGTTCCTGCCCTCTCATTAGCAGGAAGGCGGTTGCTAACTGGAAAACAACAGAAGCTACTAATTAGGTGGTTTAGGTTTAGCCATTTTACTCATTTACGAATGAATGTGTATATTTCATGTATTCAAAATCATATATTAAAGACAACGTTGTGCTTTGCAAAACCGAAAAGGGGAAATTTTGTTATCATTTACTCTATATGTTTATATGTTATAAAAATTCTGGTTGATTTAGTCTTCAACCTAGAAATATTTTAACTAAAGCTCAGAATTTGCGATAAAGAAATAGGTCATCAAAATAAAAATAAATGCAATCTAAACAGTATACTTATATTTAACAAAATAAAAAGCATATTTCGCTTAAGGCTATTCCAATAAGTCTCAAAACTTAAAAAATTTTATCTACTTTGTATTTTTATTTAACGATTTTTTAATATTAAATGTATTGATAATTATAACTTATGATGTTGTAAATTATGTCTGATTAAAATTGGTTTCTGGTTTTAATTAAAGAAAATGCAGGTATATTTAAGACTTATCAAATTAATGAATGAATATTCATTATTTGTCATTTTTATTATGTGTATTTTATGAGCTGCGAACGATTTCACAAAAACTCTTCATAAATTTTCTAAAATGACAGATTCTTTTTATTTTTGAAAATGATAAAGATCAAGAATGTTCTAGTTTCTGAAAATATATTACAAAAAAATTGGATATTATTTGTAAGTTCTGGAATCTTCGAATCGAATCGAATTTGAGCGAAATCGAAATCGAGAACGCGTTCAACGCTGCTGGGGGTGAGCAAGGTGCCAGTCATTCCATTCATTAGTGGTGGCCCCGATGTCGATAAATTGCTATCGGAATATACAAGAAAAATACACAAATCACTCGCAAATTAGGATTTTACGCACTTTTAATTTGTATTCAGGGCGAAGCGGAGTGCGTTCAAGTAGAGAACTTCGACCAGGGAGGATCTGCGCTAAAGTCAACGCGGAATCGCAGCGTCCCGCCACGTCCCCAGTTGTCCTGTGAAGCATGAAGAGGAGCGTCGCCTGAGAGCAGTTGCCAACAGAAGGCTGGTGGAACGAGCAGCGGATCGGATCAGCTGTAGCGCCCGCACCACTCCACTCCACTCCAATCCACTCCACACCTAACACCACTCCACTAGAAGGTACCATCCATCTGCAAGCGACTACAGCAATACACAAGAGTGCAGCGTCATGTTCGGGTTCGACGGCGAGTACCGTCGCCGTCCGGTGCAAAGTCTGGGCGGAGCCTCGCACACCTGCGACCGGGACACTGTGATACGGAAGGCGGCCCAGGAGCGCCAGAAGCGCAACGAGTTGCGACAGAAGGAAAACGGAGCAGTTGTGCTGCAGTCGTATGCCCGCTCCTTCATCCATCGTCAGCGGGCCAAGCGGGCCGAGCGGGAGGCCTTCGATGCGTTCCTGCTGGCCCGCAAGGATAGCATTACGGAGGACGAGAGCCTGACGTTCCTGCTGCGGCGCCTCAACTTTTTCTACAGCAGTCGTGAGGCTAAGGATGGCGAGAGACTGGTGAGTGCTCCCTGGTGTTTGTGAGTCACCTTCACTTAGTGCTTCATCCTTCCTTAGATCGAGGTGTGCCAGCAGATTCTTCGACTGCCTGGTCGCCTGCTGCAGCACTCTGCGTTGGATTCGATGTGGCTGCTAAGGGTCTGCAAGCTGCTGGACACTTGCCTTCTCCAGCTATCGCTGTCGCATACGGCTCAGGCCATTCCCTTGCGAATGCTGGAAACCTTCACCACCGTATCGTCTGTGCAGCGTCATGTGCAGGATGAAGCGCTGCTCTTCAAGTACTTGGAGCGCGTGTTTGGCTTCCTCATAGCCCGCAACTACTTTTTGCGCCTGCGACAGTTGCTGGACGAGAAGTGTCCGCCGCTGGACGGAGAGACGCTGCATGCACCCAGTCCACTGGCCGACGCTCTGCTTCAGCTGCTGCTGCGACCTTTGGCGGTGGCCAGACGAGCTTCGGCCGGGGGCCAGGTTTCGGCCATGTCACTAGCAGTCTTTCAGAACTTCATAGTGGACATTCTGGCAAAGCCGCACACAGATCCCTTGCGGTATTTCGTACTACCCTGCCTTGCGGAGAGCGCCGAGTTTCCCTTCGATTTGCTGATGCGTTCGTTAGAGACAGCAGTGGCCGTAGTGCCGTTAGACTCTGGGGATACCATGACCGGGCGGCGCAGCTTTCTCAATTATGGAACGGAAATCGGTCAGAAAGCCCAGACGCAGGCCATGTTCTCATCGTTTCTACTCAACTCCCTCCTGGTGCTGGATCGCAGGCAATTGGGTGAGTCATCTTAGCGGAAAAGTAGAGCTTAAAGTTAAACTTAAACATACTTCACATTACAGCCACCTTGCAGCAGAGCTCGCTTCTGGTAGTCTACGTTCGCGTTATCGCGGAAATGATGCCAAATATCCTGCAGTTGCCCAAGTCCACGCTGCGTGGCCATGCCAACGCCCCGCATCGCCACAGGGACAGCGATGACGAGTCGGAAGACTCGGACGAGGAGGAGGATCAACCGATGGCTCATAGCTTGGACTACGACATGGAACAGCCTGGCAGGATGGTTGAGGAGCTGAGCGGCAAGGAACGTGACTGCCTGCTGGAATCCATTGCCATACTAAACGAGTCGGAGCGGGTGGACTTCATTGTCCAGCAGCTGGATCCTCTCATCGAGAACAGTCAGCTGATCTATGCGCTCTGCGAGATTTGTCACAACCTGATGATCTACAACAAGCATGCGGTCTTCGAATACAAGTAACGCAGCAAAGCCCTTGCAGTGGAATATATTACTAAACCCTGTTTCCCGCAGGTTAGTCTACACTTTGGCCTTTACACCCAAGTTCATCCGTTCGGTGTGGTTCAAGCTGGCGGCAGAATCTACTCAACTGGGCTTCTCTGCTCCTCTAACCCTCATTTCCAAGGGCGTTGTCCGTAAGTATTTTTCTATAAATACTTAGCTCTTTTGTCTGATGAAAAGTTTTTCCTGCAGCCAAACAACAAGGTGTGGATCGTACTATCCCTCTGCTGGCCACCTTCTGCATGCTCTTCGGCCGCCTTCTGCCCACCCTGCACGATGTGGAGTTTGTGGAAAACAAGCTCTTGCTGCAAATCCAGGCCACCGTCGACCATGTCCAACTCATGCCGTTTTCCATTGCGGAAATAGTGCAAATGTCCAAGACGTTGAAGGACATAAGCATGGGCCTCGTGGAGCTGGCCTTTCCCGAGACGCGCAGCAATTTGGCCAATTATCGCAGTGTCCTCGGGCACACGGATGCCGATGACAAGAAGTTACGCCATCAGAAGCAGATCTGGGCCAATCTTCTGAACGTTGTAGTCTTTGTGCTCAATCAGATTTACACACGCGACTTGCGGTTGGGCTTCTGCCCGGAGGCACACTGGACAGTCAGTCGACTCGACTTGCCTCTGGATCGACCCACAGATCTGCCACTGACCCATAGCAGTCGCCTTCGCGGCATCCGACCCTTCCAGCCTATCAGAGACTTTACGCGCGAGGACTTTGAAAATGGACCGCCCATGTCCACCAAGCAGATACGCTCCATCACCATTCTGCGGGAGATACCCTTTGTGGTGGCTTTTAGCAAGCGTGTGAGCATTCTGCAGGGACTGGTGGCGGCCAACAAGATGCGGGTGCAGGGCAATCTCCAAGCCTTCCTGCAGGGACCCTCCATAATGATCACGGTGAGGCGGTCGCATTTGTACGAGGATGCCTACGACAAGCTGCGTCCCGAAAATGGTGGGTTTGATTTAAAGATACTCTTATATATATTCCTATTATTTTAAATCTTCAAATCCTTTCCAGAACCCGACCTGCGCTTCAAGTTTCGCATACAGTTTATATCCCGGCTGGGTCTCGATGAGGCGGGCATCGATGGCGGCGGAGTTTTTCGCGAATTTTTATCGGAACTGATCAAGACTTCCTTTGATCCGAATCGCGGCTACTTTATGTGAGTATTTCTCAAATATTTCAAAGAAAAAAGACATAACTTGTGTGCTTTATCCCCAGGGTAACCACGGACAACAAGCTTTACCCGAATCCAAATGTGCAGGACATCTGTGAGGAGTATGAAAAGCACTACTACTTCATTGGTCGCATCCTGGGCAAGGCGATCTATGAGAACCTGTTGGTGGAGCTGCCACTAGCCGAGTTTTTCCTCACCAAACTGGCCGGCAAATACTCTGATGTGGATATCCATCAGTTGGCCTCCCTCGATCCAGAGCTATATCGGAATCTGTTGTACTTGAAGGACTACACGGGCGATGTGAGTGAATTGAATTTGGACTTCACCGTGGCCAGCAGTTCGCTGGGACAGACACAAATTGTGGAACTGAAGCCGCAGGGCCAAAGTATACCGGTGACCAATTCAAATCGCATTGAGTATTTGCAACTGATTGCGGACTACAAGCTCAACGTGCAGATACGCCGACACTGCAATGCCTTCCGCAAGGGCCTGTCCAACGTCCTGCCCATCGAATGGCTGTACATGTTTAGCAACAAGGAGCTGCAAATACTCATTTCGGGCGCTGAGATACCCATCGACCTTGAGGATCTCAAGAAGCATTGCAAATACGGCGGAGAGTTCACACCGGAACACCCCTCGATTGTGGCGTTCTGGGCGGCATTGGAGGGATTCGATGATATGCAGCGCAGGAATCTGTTGAGGTTCGTCACCAGCTGTTCCAGGCCGCCGTTGTTGGGCTTTAAGGTTGGTATTAAATGCTTAGAAATTTATAATTCAAAAGGAACTCATTGAACTTTATTTATAGGACCTGGACCCACCGTTCTTCATCCAAAATGCTGGCGACATGGAACGTCTGCCGACGGCCAGCACCTGCACTAATCTGCTGAAGCTGCCACCCTTTAACAGTGTGGAACAGATGCGCGAAAAGCTGCTCTATGCCATACAATCCAATGCTGGCTTTGAACTGAGCTAATCTGTTACACCCTCTCCCCTCCCTGAAATCCAGAAACATATCCAAAACCACAGCCAGCCAATCCAGGAAAATGATTCACAATCCCTTACAATCGGCAGAGGAGGCGGTGCAACTATTCCAGTTAATTTACAAAACATTGTACATTATGATTAACGTAATTGCTTAGTGTAAAGTATGAAGCTTATGAGGTCTCTGTTTATCTAAAGTTCTCTTTGTATTTGTTTGAGTTTGTTTTTTCTTTTACCAAAATATATATACAAAGCTATATATATATATATATACATGTATGTAAATCAAAGCAAGGCAAGCTCAGAATATTTGAATAAAGGAAGGGGCATGCGTTTGGACCCGAAAGAAGGTATCCTCACACCCCTTTTCCCTGCATAATTTGTCCCATAAATCATCCATCACCTGCCTGGGACCGTTGCCAGCATTGATGTTGCGTCCAACTGCCAGGCCTGTTGAATAATTCGCTCGTAGACCATTCGCGGCGCCGTGACGGCAAACAGAAAGTCTATGTGATTATAGCCAGGCACCTGATACAACTGTGTTCGGCTGTTCCGCAGTTCCCTGACCAGGCGCTGCACATCCGCCTGAATGGCGAGCACGTCCCGGCTGCCGTGGAAGATCTGCAGCTGCAGGCGAACATTGGCCAACTGATACGTGGGCGGCGTGGCCTGTCCATATCGTTGCGCATTGAGTCGCGGCGAATGGTAGTCGTACTGCTGGAATTGGCCTGTGGACAAAACAAAGAGCATCAATGATAATTCCGCCTCTGCGAGTATAACCTTGCTACCTGGAGGCGCACACAGTAAAGAAATATTAGAGTTATTTCTCAACTATGAGGTATTTTATTAGATTTATAAAAGAACTTGAGCTTAAAATGAACTTTTAACTCCTCAAAATTTAATAGGTAAATCAAGGAACTCTCTCCCGACATTTAATTTTCTCTGTGCACCTGTGCATATGTCCGATGTCCGACTTACCGCTATTGATGAGCTGTCCGAAGTGCTGCAGCTGGCGACGCGACATGCCCGCCGGTGTCGTCTGCAGGATGCGTGGCAAGATGTTCTGGCAAAAGAGGAGAACAGACGTGGGACATTTTGTTAGGCTTAAACTCCCAAAACGCTTAAATTTTATGAGCAACAGCCGGAAACAGGACCTCACCCTGCCCCAACCATGTCGGTGTGTCGGTGTCGGTGTCGTTGTCGGTGTCGGTGTATCGGTGTGTGCTCAGGCTGCTATTTCCGTTTCATTGCGACACAAAGCATACACGGAAGTGCACACAAGCAGACACACATATACACACATGCCACCCTCCGTAAAAATCACACATGAGCGGGCACAGGAGCGAGGTCTCAGGCCAAAGGCCAAGAGGTCCTTGCTTTGATGCTCCTGGCCAGGGGAGTTGAATTTATATTGCGGGTATTTGTTTTGAAATTAGCTGCTTATTTGTTGGCCGCTCCTCAGCCTCAGCCTCTGATTAAGGTAAGTGCAATGAGATTTCCCATTTTCCATTTTCAATTTTCCATTCAGTTTATTGAGATTGATATTGTTTATCTTAAAAAGACTATTCAAAAATCAACTTAAATTCCAACAACAATATGAAATCTCTTAAAATCTATCAGCAAAAAGCTGCTTTGAAGTTTTGAAAAGCAAAATGGACCAAGTAATGGATATCCTATTATTTAATTGTTATTTTTTCATTAAACTGAGCTAATAGGTTTTACAATTTAAAATAAATATTTTATTCTGAGCTCTTTTTCACATCAAAGAAGTAAATAGAATTTAAAGTAAGATATTTATAAGCTGCTTTTGGTCTTATTTCCCGATAAACAATTTTGTTTACTTTAAATAAATGGGACTTGTCAGTGGAACTATTTAATATGAATGTTTTCCGTTTAATTCAGAGAATCCTTGTTTAAGCCCAATATCCGCAAAAACTCTCAACTTTTTTGCGGATGTCCTGATGTTTGCCGTTTTTTTGGGGGGGCATGAGAGAGAAGGATATGCAGGGACTCTTCAGTTATAGAATTTTATGTAAATCGCTTCGACTTTAAACTGCCATGACAAGCCATTGAAACGTTGCATGCATCGTCCTGCGGCGACATATTTTTTTGTTTTGATGTTTATTTGATTTTCCGCCTGGCCGTTGCATTTCCCATTTTTTCCTTGTTTTATTTTTCTTTTCTTTTGTTTTTTTTTTTTACAACCAGCCAGCAACTTGTGGCAAATACTGGCAATTTTGTGCCGCCAGCTTGTTTGTGTTTCCCCGAGTTTTTCTTTTCGTTTCGTTTCGCTTGCATTTATTTCTTTACATCTTTTATTTTCCAGCTCGAATCTTATTCGACGCAGTGCAGTTGGCCAAGAGTGTTGAACTTTCCGAGGGTCGTGGGGGCGGAGGGTCGTCGACGACGGAGGCCGCGGAGGTTACTAAATATGCGCAAATATTTATTCGGACGGCTCCCAAGCTCTAGCTGCGGCAAGTTCGGCAGTTGTCGCCAGTATCGCCTCGCTCCATTTGCTCAAGCTCAGCGCTCAGCGTCTTTTTGCTGGATATTTGCCTAACAATTTCTAGCTGCTGAAGCTTTGCTCTGTGTTGACTTTTTATGGGAGTTATGAGCGCTAACACAGATATGACACGCGCTTGCACTCGCTTGACACTCGTGTCGAGTGGCAGTAGCTACCGAAAAAAAAAAAAATGGTTATTCACTTGCCAGCGATGCCGTCGACATTGGGCGTTGCAAAAATAGTATTTGCTTTACAATTTTCAGCAATGCCGCAAAAAGTATGCAACACTTTCGGGTGAGTAAAGAGCAGACCTTTAATAATCAGCTAGATAAACTCTACACCCTTTGTATTTCACAGAATTTGCAAAATGCTTATTTACATCCTTTATTAAAGGTTTCAGAAAGCCCAGCACATGGAAAGCCCCCTTGGATTATTCAACGCCGTGAAATGCTTATTTATGGCTGCATATGTGAAAAGATTTAAGAACTATAACCTGGTGAACTTTTTAACCTTTTTCCCGTGCTCCCCACCGGCAACTATAAAATGTTCAATTCCAGCTTCGGCAGCAGCAGCACTGCAGTGTCCAGGCAGCCCAGCAGCCCAGCAGCCAATTGGCCAAAGCCCCCACTTTAATAACTTACAAGCGGCACTTGGCGCCTCCGAGCCCCTAACTCACTTCAGATGCTAGTAAGCCTTTTGAGCACGCGCCCCCGAAACACTCCGGACACACAGATAAGCCATAAAGTTTTTTTCTGCTTTCGTTGCACGAGCGCGATTTATTTGCCATATTTCACGGCAAAACAAAATTTAAATGTGTACCGTGTGCTGCGCGGGAAACAAAAAGTGTGTTTAAGGCAGCGTGGCGTATACGTAATGTGTGTTATACTCTAGTTAGAAGCCGCCAGCTGGGGCGGGAGTTCAACGAAGGAGGGAGAGAGGAGTGTGGGGCATAGAGGAATTGAAGTTGTTGTTCGGCTGGGCCAGAGGGGGAGGTGGGAGGGTGAAAGTTTAGCACACCTTTTGGTTGCACATTACAGCAGAAAAATCCCTGAATTCCCCGGGAGTTGATTTAGAAATGCTCTAAATATTATATTAATACGTTTTCGTATAGAATTTTTGGAACCATTTTAAAATTGCAACTATACTCAGTTGAATTTATATTAAAAAAATGTTATATATATTAATTTGATGAATTGCCAGACTTTTTAATATATAGAATTTAATTATAATTTTTAATAAATCTTAAAGGGTAACAGAAAGGTACTTTTTTAAAGACTTAACTTATAAGCAAATATCATATTTAAATGATCTCAAAAAACAAAATTTAAAGCTAAATAAATTCCAGCTAATTGACAAGTTGTGTACCTGAGCCCATTAACCCTTTTTTTGGTTCGTCGTTACCCTTCCGTTCACAATAGTTCTGGCCTGACTTCCAACCAGGAAGCTTTTGCCCCGGCAAGAGCAGCTCGTTTACGCATTTAAATTCAAATAACTTTTATTACCGAAACTAAGGCCCATGCCCCATGCCCCATGCTGCTCCTGCTGCTGCTGCTGCTCTTGCTGCTGTTCGGGTTTGTCTGTTTCTGTGCGTCTTTGTGGGTGGGAAATGGCCACTGCTCACTCCAGAGTGCAATAAAAACTTTAGCATACAACAGGAAAAAAGTTTTCGGGGCGCTTTGTTGGCTAAATTATGGCCCGCATATATAATCGTACTCACACGATCCAATGGATAGTCGCTGAAGCCCACGTACAGGGAGGTGAACAGGGTGCACAGGGCGTAGGTGGGCAGGGTGGCGCTACAGAAGTACTGGCCACCCACCTGGGTCAGTGACGTCGCCGGCAGCAGCTCGTGGAGGCCAAGTGTGTTTAATAGCATCTATAGGGAGATACAGCGATATCAATTCATGATTCTATTTTCAGTTTTAATCATCAAAATTGTACATATGTAGTTCACCTCGGTCGAAATAATAATTCTTAGAACATATTATTGATATTAATCCATATCAAAATATTCCCATGTTCGCACGCTAATCTTAAGAGATTATAATTATATTTGAATATATACATCATTTATATTTATTATTTAAAAAAACAGCTGGTTTATCGGTGATAAATTAAATAAAATTAAATTATATTATGGGTAAAAATCTACTTTTCCGCCATTTAGTCATTAGTGGTTTAGGGACAAATTCGTAGAAGTTCGTGTTGAAAGTTCAATAAGCTAAAGGTGAGACACCATAATTTTATTGGAAGCATGAAATGTCCAAAGCATTGATAAGCGGGTTTTATTTATACTTTTCGTTCGTCGCATCGCACAATGTTTGATTCAGTTTATTTCGGCTGACAGAAAGATGCAGACGTTTTTATTGGTGAGTATGATCTTTGGGGTCCTGATCCAAAGGAGCTCTGCCCGACTATTGTCCGACCGATGCGGAACGCCACTGGGGACAAGGATTATAGGCGGTAGAAACGCTGAAACGAAAGCAGCTGCTTGGATGGCAGGCATACGTAATGAAACAGATTTTCTATGTGGCGGCACTTTGATTCACAAACGTAAGTATACATTGAACTTATTTATAACAGATTAATTGGTTTTTTTTTTCTTGTTAGGCTTTGTGCTGACCGCCGCTCATTGCATAGAAGGCAACGGTAGAATGTGAGTATATTTAAAATATTTATTATCTACAATAATATAAAATAATATTGCACACAGATTCGTAAAGTTGGGAGCTTATCACTTATCGCACCCTGTTGTAGAGTACGAGATCAATTATGCGATGATCCACAGGGAATACTCTAGACGAACGTATCGGCATGATATTGGTCTGCTTAAGCTACCGTTCGATATTGAGTTCACTGGTAAGTGTTAACTGGTTCGCCTCTGGTGGTCGCCTCAGTTTTATTTTTCTCTCCGCAGATCGAATCTATCCGATTTGCATTAATTTACATCCCAGAATGAAGATGCTAGTGGAACGTGTTACCTCATTCGAAGCCTACGGCTGGGGGAAGACGCTGACAGCCAACCTGAGTGAAATTCTGCAGAGAGTTACACTTGATCGCCTCAGTCGCGATGTATGCAACTCTATTTTTGTTGTGCCACTAACTACAAATCAGATCTGTGCCGGGCTTTTGCAAGAAAGAGATACCTGTCGCGGTGATTCTGGCGGTCCGCTGATCAAAGAAGTTAATTATAATGGCATTTCACGTTTGACGCAGCTAGCAATGGTAAGTTATGGCCTAGACAAATGCGAAGGATTGGGAATCTATACCGATATAACACGCTATGCTGACTGGATTGAGGAGAACATTAAAAATAATTATCTTGAGAATTCTAGGCAACCTCCACCCAACGGTAAGAATTTTTAAAATCCTTCACAGCCTTCATCCTAAGCCCCGTCATGTTTTCCTTCAGCAGCAATCCACACTCCGTTCTCCATTATTCCTTCAAGGAAAACAGGATCTTTGGGAGTCGAAAACTTTAGCGGAGCCCAATTATTAAGCGAACCATGCGGAACTCCATTGAGTACGAGAATTATTGGTGGTCACGCCGAACCGGATGCTGCTGCTTGGGTGGCAGCCGTATATAGGGAAACATTCTTTATATGCGGCGGTAGTGTGATTCACCGACGTATGTATTTGCGTTTTACCTTATCAGGGAAAAAAATTAATTCAATTGTTTTATTTATTTTTTTTTTTGTCAGGCTTTATATTAACCGCCGCTCATTGCTCTCGACTCAGCGGAAACCTGTAAGTACTCCTACTTAAGATGCTTTCGAATTAAATTTAAACAAAATAACATATTCGTAATGCTTGCAGATTTGTGAAGTTGGGAGCATACGACATACGGAGTCCAACCGCGGATTACAGTGTCAGCAGGAGGATCGTGCACGAAGAATACGACCCAAGGACGTTCATTCATGATATTGCCCTGCTACAACTATCCCGTGATATTCAGTTTAATTGTAAGTCTTATCGACTTTTAACGCTTCCACTGGACTTTACTTTGTTTTCTTGTCCGCAGGGCGTGTCTATCCGGTCTGTATTGCCCTGGATCCGAACTTTAACAGAATAGTAGAAAATGCTAGCACATTTAATGCCTATGGCTGGGGCAAGACAAATTACGGCAGTCAAAGCCACATGCTGCAGGAAGTTACTCTCAATCGATATGATCGCAGAGAGTGTAACCGACGTCTTAACACTTCACTCCATTCAAATTATATCTGTGCTGGAGCTATAGCAGGAGACACATGTCATGGTGATTCTGGCGGTCCCCTTACAAAAATTGTCTTTGTAAATGGACTTCATCGAGAAACGCAGCTCGGGATCACAAGCTTTGGCGCATCAAATTGCGATGGAATAGGTGCTTATACCGATGTCACAAGTTATGTTAATTGGATTTTGCGAAAGATTAGAGTGTTACGTATATGATACATGATACATGATATTGTTATCAAAACAAAATCATTGAATTAAGTTTTTAAAATGTATATGTATATAGAGCAAACTTCTAATGTGTTTAATACTATCAGACAAACGTGCTTTTCACTAGTTCATCACTTGCTATTCCCCATTCCAATCCCATCAAGCATACGCACTGTGACTCCGGAACTGTCGGTGGCCAGCAATCGCAGTGGCGGACTGCTCAGGTGCTTAAGAAAGGCCACCGGCGCCATCAGTGCCGCATTGGCGAACCGGGCATTGTACTCCGGCCGCTGTGACAGCAGCACCAGCAGCACCGTGGTCCCCTGCGAGTGGCCGACGTAGTGCAACTGCCTCTGGCCCGTCCGCGCCAGCACGTAGTCCACGGTGGCGGGCAGGTCGTAGATGCCAATCTCGTGCCAGCTGAACTGCCAGAAGCGGGCGTCACTTGTCGCGAGGCTGCGATGCCCACGGGAGTGGGTGGTGCCCCTGGCATTGCCCATCCAGACGTCGAAGCAGCGAGCATGCAGCTCCAGGGCCAGGGATCTGCCCCGGCCTCCCGTTACAAAGTCCCCGGCGGAGCCGAGGAGGCCGTGCATCAGCAGGAAGGGTCGCAGCTGGCGAGTAGCACACCGGGGATTGCGTGGCGCTGGAATGCGATGTACACTCAAACGATAACCGTCGGTGGTCTCAATGCGATGCACCTGGCACTCGAGCCGCTGACGCTGCACCGCCTGGCACACGGAATCGATCAGCGGCGGCGACGCTTGTCCGGCGATCAAATGTATCCAACCGATCAGCACTATATAGACCGGGCTATACTTCATAATGTCCGATTTCGACTGCGGCCTTTAGGACATGACTGTGGTTACGTGACGTTCGAACGGCAACTGCCGTTGGCGGTTCACTTGCTGGCGGTTTTTGTGTTTGCGTATACGCAATGTGGCCGGCCTGCTCTATTCATAACTACAGTACGTTCACTGTGAATGGAAGCTATAAATAAATGCATTTACAACCTTTGTTTACCCGCCCCGACACACAATTGATGACACCGAAGGTAGCTGGCCTAGAAATTTTAAAATATGCAGTTTTTGAGTGCCCCAAATGGTTAAGTGAGTCTTACTGACTTGTTATTGTTAAAATTACTTTAAGGAGGGAGTGTATGGAAAATATATATAATGGTTTAGGTACTGTAACTTTATAATATTAAATAAATAAAAGGGATTTGTATAAACCTAGCTCTGCTTCAAGTGCTACTTATAAACTCTAATTTCTATAAACTGCAGTATAGATCCTAATATCCTAATTAACTGTATTAATTTACTCTCCGATTTTCGCCGATTTGGTGCTATATCGTTGCCAGGGCATCAGCCACACCGCAGTCTGTCTCTGCACAATGCATTTTGGAGACGAAATCAAATGTGTACGTTGATTATATATCATGTATTACACTCTATAACTGACCGACCGCCTGAGTGACTGACATCGGACAGCACATGTTGGGGCAGCAGCAGCAGCCTATGTTATGTGATTTACAATCTGAATGGCTTGGACGTGTTGAAAATGCAATCGTGCTAATTAAAACGACCGCGACACAGAGCGTGTGAAATTATTACACAGCATATACATATATACACATCACAATATAGACGGGAGGGTACATCCTCCGCCACCTCCAATAATTTGCAGATCGGGGAGCTGTGGCTTGTAGGGAAGGCAATTAAGGAGTGCGGTCAGCTGAATGACCATTCTAGTTCTGGTCACCGAAAGTTTAATGGACATAGTTCATTCATTTGGTTATTTCGCAATGTTTTTGCGGTGTCCTGGCAATAAATGAGTGTAACTGTTTACAAATTTTATTTTAATTTAATTTTAGTGGCAGAATGTTACAGAATATAACTGGGAAGAAGTAAAGTTTTTACTAAGTTAATAATTTTGGTATAAAACAAGCTAAAATCAAACTAAGAACTGCATATTAACCTTGAATGAAAAATGCTTTAAAAATATTATGGGGTTTCCTTGGTAAAACTTTTCAATCTGCAGCCTCTTGATAAAAACTTATCCTAAACTTCGACTCGGACAATCTGCAGACAACTCAACTTGACCCGTAACCGCAAAACTTTCAGGACATTGTTGAAATGGATCTCATCACATATTAAGCGTTCCAAAAAAAACGAAATTGGTTTACTTGCGCCCGAGAGTTATGGAAATTCATTTGCTGGCCGAACAAGAGAGGGAAAATTCCTTCCAAATGAGAATAAAATCAAGAAGGAAAACCTTGAAGGAGCGCTGCCAGGCGGTGGGGTTGGTGGGTGGTGATGAAAACATGGCAAAGGCAGCGTCGAGTTAAGTAAATATGATTCAAGGACACTTGACTCGCTGTGGAATCCCTTTGGCCACTTACTTTTGTGCACAGATTCCCGGGCCCCGTCTCGTCCCATTGGAAAAAGCGATTTTAATACTTTCTCGCACAAAAGCTACTTAAAGTTTGCCTTGGCTTGGCTTGACGCTTAATTCGTTTTCTTCTGCCTTTTTTTTTCTACTGTTTTGTCAACAGCAAACAAAGCCAGAACGGGAGGAAAAATAGAAATAAAAGTTTTTTGTAAATTGAGTTAAGTTAATTTTTTCTTTGTTTTTACTAAGTTTTCTGCTTTTTTTTCTGTTTTTTTGGCAACGGGAAGTTTGCGCTTTGGTTTGCCTAATAAATGTGCGTGCAAACAAAAGGCCAGATGGGAGTGAGTGAGCGAGCGAGTGAGAGGCTCTATGCCTGGCAGACAGTTGTTGCGACAGCCAAAAGGATAAAGGATAATGACAGCCATTAGTATTAAGTGCGCGTTGGCTACTTGGAATCCTCCCCCAATGTACCAGGTTTTTTCTACGCTCCTTTCTCTTGCTCCTTTGCTTGCTCGCTCTATCCCCCGCTCATTAAAGTTGTTAAGTACTTGGCGTAAATGTGGCTTTTCGAGGGGCCGCTGCTCCTGGGGATTGGGGATTGGGGATTCCTGCTTCCCTCCATTAAAGTTAATTTAAATGCGCCTTAAGCGCTTCAACTTAATTTGATGGCCGAAAAGAAGGAAGAAGCCAAGCAGCAGCGGCCAACTCCCACTGAAGGTCACTGAACTAAAAAACAAGATTTCATCTCTGAAATTAACATGCTCTCACACACAATGGCTCACCTGTTTTGGGTAAGAGCACTTCATCGTTATGTTCTCCTAGAAAAAGAAACCACAACTAGAGTTCCACTTGCTCCACTGCATTGCAAAATACAAAAGCCTTTCAAAACAATTCACAGCACAATGAGTGACACCAGAGAGCGACGACGGAGACGAGGCGAATGAATGAGCCGTTCACTCGTCAAATATTTCCACATGTACATTCAGTTTTTTCAATGTCGACTTTATTATATACTCTTTTCTGTTTTTATAATGTGTGATAACAAAGCACAAAGATTAATGCCATTTTTTTAAAAGCAATCATGAATATACTTAAAAGACAAAATTTCTGGTTAAACAAGATTTTGTTTCATTATTTTTTTTGATTAATTATATTCAAAGAGAACCACAAATTAAGCTCTTTCAGGGGGCAGTTTAAAATAAGTTCTCTCGTTCGCTACTGCTTTTATATGGGCAAGCACAGAAGAGAGATAGAGATAAAGAGAGAGCGAAATAAAGAAATGCATCAAGAGAACGACAACATGACAAGAAAGAGCTAAATTATATGCTTCTATTGTTTCCGGAGTATCTCTCCTGCATGTTCTAGTATTTTTGAACTCCTGTTAAAAGAAGGGTATTTGGTTATCTCTCTCTTTGCATTTTTTCCACCACCCTTCGTGGCCAGTTTTTGTTGGCTCCTTTATGATGTGCAACAAGCACGCCACATTTGCGTTCAATGAGCATGAGATAATGTCATCATCAACGTCGTCTTCATCATTTAAGGCACAGACTGCCTTCTGTTCTGGTCAGGTGATATGTGAGATTGAGGGCGGGAGACGTGGCAGGTGAGAGGCGGTTTATGTCTGTTGTCTGGCATTTGGTCTTTGGGAAAATGCATTTCACTGTTTAATGAGGATGGGATGGCATTTTTAATTAATTCCGCACTCACCTCACCTAATGGTAATGTCTCATCTTCGCAAGACGATTAAGTAGATTATTAAAAGGTTAAATACTCATTTAATAATTTTATTTCCCTTTGTTGATTAATTAAAAACTCAAACTTCATGTTCACGTTTCATTTTATTGTGTTAAAGCTTTAATATATTTATTAATTCTATGTTTATGAAGTTTATTTACCAGCAGCTCAAACGCTTCCAATCACATTATCCTTGGCATTATGAAAAAGTATGCAAAGAGCGCTTTCATTTCAATTTGCAATTTCTATGGCACTGCCATTGGAATAATTGCATCTGTCCCGCGGTGAACACGTTATGGATTCAATAGCGGAAGGATCTTTTGTATATTTTGTTTCATGCAATTAAATTTATATTTACAGCAATTCTCCATGCGCGCCCGGCAGTTGCCTGATAAATCAGACCCCAAATACATATATATATATATGATGCAATCCGGGCGCCTTTTGCCTTGACAGAGAAAGCAATTTTTTATTTGTTTTACATTTGCATATTCATTTGATTTTTTATTTATTTGCCGCCGTCGATGATTTACATGTCCATTCTTTTTGTTTTTTTCTTTTTGAAATATATAAAAATATATATAAAAGATTTTCACTCTGATTTGATTTTGGCATCGCCTCAACATTTATTTTTCATTTATTGCCGCTGTCAAACATTCACAAAGAGGCTTCAATTGAGGGATAAAGGCCGCCAAACTAAAGAGCACTTAGCAAGTCATAAAGGCAGATTTTGGGTGAACTCTTAAAGCAATTTCTTTTTATTTTGAAATAAATCATAATCATGATTGCGCATTCCCTTTTTTTTCTTGTCCGAAGTAATCTCAGTCACGTATTTCCGTCTCCGGGAACCCAAACCCCAAGGAAAACCTGCTCGGCATATTAATTATTTATAATTATTGTTAATTTTCAAAGCAAGCAACCAACCAAACAAACAGGGAAAAAAGAATGCGAGGAAAACCACAAAGAGAACCTCAATTAAAATTCAAATTAGAGCGCTTGGGAAATTCCGCTCTGCCTGGTGGCAAAAGTGCGAAAACTTAAACCCGCAGGGAGGTGCACCATTCACCATCACCATCACCTCTTCTTCCTTCGCCTGGAAAACTAACTGCCTAAAATGAAATATGAACCCAAGGCGCAGAACGGTGATGAGGGTGCTGGCGTTGGTAGAAACCTCCCCCCAGCTTCCTCAGCCATGGACTACTAATAAGAAATTTGTGAACTTTGCAAATTTGCCATCATTAATTCTGGGGCGGGGGCAAATGAAGAGATTGCGGGGGCGAAGGAGTGGGTCTGTGCCGCCTGGTAAATTGTCGAACGGGAACATTTTTCATTTGTCGTCCTCGCCGACGCGACGTTGCCTCCGTCATTGTGTAATAATTGTCAAGCAATTTAAATCGAAGCTCCGAGCGTAATAAATTGTCATATGGCAGGAGGCAGGAACACGCCCCCGTTTCAGGGTTCCAGGCCTGCTTCCCTTATCCTCCCTCCTGTTTCTTCACAATGTCCTGACTTCGGCGATGAAAAAATAAGGTAATGAGGAAACGGAAATTGTTGCCGGAAGTTGGGAGCCAAGGCGAAAGGCGGAAGCTCATTTTGCAATATTCACAGTCGACTGATTTCGATTTCTAGCGTCGGCTTTTTCTGGGCTTACACCATGAATTGTAAATTGATTGAGGACCCAAGCGAAAATCTTCCAATTTTGCTTTGTCCCCTTCAAATGCTCTGTTATTTATCATTAATAATAGTGCCCCTGGCCTTTTGGATACTCGGGGCATAAATTCTTTAAGGAAAATGACTTTCACTGTCAGATAAAAGATGTATTTTCAGATGTCTTACTTTGGAGAACTATTTATATATATAAATATATTTAAGACTCCCATTTATATATTCTAAAAGAAACAAATAATAGTGTTAGTAGCAGCCTATGTGAATTTTAATGAAAATATATTCCATCTTGACTCCAGAAATTACCATTTCCATTTCCTGACTTGTCTCCGTTTTTCATGACTCTAGCATTGGACTCTTGGCCCTTCTGTGCTCAAGGTTTAGGCCAGGTCCAGAAGGGAGCCACCAAGGTCTGAGCCGTTTGTCTGCCAGGACAACAAAATGGTAGCGCGAAATGCGCCTCGTAAATGCTTCCATGTTGCCAACTTCTCGTTTGTGAAGAGCTGTTCAAATAAGCACCGGAGCTGCAAAAACAACAGCAGCAGCAGCAGTAGTAGCAGCAGCAGCGGCAGGTCCTGGGGTCCTGCAGGTGAAGGATATGCCCGGAGAGTGTTTAGGAGAAAGGTAGCTGGTAGCTGACGTTAGTTTCATTGTTGACATTGCAGAGGCAACGGCAACAGAAACGGCAACACGGCAAAAGCGAGCTGGAAAAAAGGCAACAAAAAGCAATTAACTTGGCTTACATCTTTGTTGAAAGTTGGAACTGAGGGCGCGATTTATGCCGCCGGGCTAGAGCAGCGGGTAGAGATGCAGGTACTGGCTCCTGGTTCAGGTGAGCTGAAGTGTCCACTCGTCCTTGGCTGGGTAAACGAAACAAGACAGAAGCGTGAATCGCGTAGAGAGATAAAAGTTAATGGCTTGGCGCACTTCAGGGGTTAGATCCTGTTCTGATTCGCTGCCAAATGGTCGAGGGTTCTAGGAGAGGATTAACGAGTGCCGAGTTAAATGATTAAATATGCACAAAAGCATATTTCAGCGATTGATTTGAATGGAATTTAAAGGATGAGCCCCTGGGACTATGCAATTATAATGGTTATATCCACTAAAAGCGATTTAAGCCCTCTTGTATGAACCATTTACTGAGATACATTACCACCTTTTTATTTGTCCATTTGATCTGTTATTTATTCAGCCTAGATTCCGTTTGATTCCCAGAGAAAAAAAGATACCAACATTATCTGCTTTCTTTCTTTATTTTTAATGCTTTTGATTTACTGTTAAATCTCATTTTCAATTTTATTTATTTTTATTACACATTTCTACCAACGGCGGCTCAAATTGCATTTGTTGTCCTTCCTCCTTTAACCTTTTTTTTCTGCTCGATTTATGTGGTGTATATCAACATGTTTGATTTCAATTAATATTTTCATTTGCATTTGCATTTCATTTGATTTTTGCTTTTATTTAATACTTGCCGCTTTTTCTACCAATTTATCTTATTTCTAATTACGCTTGTTTACATCGCTTATGTCGATAGAAGCTTAATATTAACTAATTACCATTGCTCACGTGGCATGGACTTGTGTTGTTGACTGTTTTTTCCTTTTCTTTTTTTGCTATTTAAAAAGTTTCCTTTTTTTATAGAAATTTCATCGATTTGACTACAAAAAAGCTCATTGCGTGATTTTTGTTCAATTTGTTTTAAAGTGTTGTACATTCGGCTTGAAGCTGAACTCGTGTCTGTTGTTTGTTTATTTTAAGCAGAGGCGCAGAAAAAGTTTGCTACACACAGAGAGATAGAGAGGGGAATCTCACACTAATTTTTAAACATTTATACAATGCAGGGAGACGACATCAAGTGTGTGTGTGTTTGTATTGAATATTTCTCGATTGTTTTTGTAAAAAAAATAATGCGTTTTTCTAATGTTTTTATTCGCTTGTATTCTAATCAAAATGGACACAAATATTTGCACAGACATAATGGCTCAATAAATATTTATGTATATTTATATTTTTTAACTTGTTTATTTGGTTGTTTTTCTTGTTGTTGTTGATTCTGGCAGGTACCTGATACTTAAATATCAATTAGTTTAGGAGTAAAGTGGCAGGGGAGTTCGGTCTGAAGCAAAATAAAGGATTCAAGAGGATGTCTGCCTTATTCGCTTGCGTGTAAAAGCGCCTAAAAGCGAGCTATGCGAACTACAGCAAAAATGTTATTGTATACGTGTATTCGCAATACAGTTATATAAATACACCGATATCTATATATATATATATACGCAAAAATGTTCAGCCTACACACAAATATATAGATTTTCATATATATATAGATTCATATTCTAGCTTGTAAATATTGATTTTCAAACTATCACTTATCCTACGTTGAGTTTCGACTTATGTAGCTTTGGTTTTCCTTACGTTTTGGTTTCATTCTTTTTTAACACTTAGGGTTTTTGGCAATTGGAGCTTCGGCCTTGCCAACATTGACACTTGGCAATTTGTGGCGCCGAAAGACTCCAATTATTGGACGAATTGTTGATATACGTTGCGTATCATGCTCAAAGAGAGTGAATGAGAGGGACAGAGCCGTAGCATGAGTGAATGGGAGAGTGGGTCAGTGGGTGAGTTAGTGTGAGAGAGATAGAGGACTTAAGTGGCTTAGTTCCCTAGATTAGCGTTAGAGTTGGCGAGGCAATCTCAGATTTGGACTAGAAAGCTTAATGGTCGTTGCCACTAAACGGTTTCAGCTTACATTTACTTAAAAAACGGAAAGAATACATTAAAAATGATGTTATCTTGAAAATAACACCACAAGCTCATATCTGAAACATTTTTAAGGCTTGCTTCGTAATGATCATTAAACGGCGAAGGAAAAGTTGCAGAAACTATTAAAACAGCTCTTAAAATAAGTCTCAAGCTTAAACCCAACAAGTATTGTTGTTGCTAAACAGCTTGTTGAATAATTGATTTAAATTTGAAATTGTTCTGAAACTGTTTCTCACTTAACAACTCGAAGAACGTTTAGTGGCAATGGCCAGCGCTCGAAGCTGTTGACTTGTGCTCGCCTGCGCTGAGTTGTGCTTATATTTTAAAGCTTAAAGGCAATAGGTTTCGCAAACATGGCCGTTAAAGTACATATTTGTATGTAGTAGAAGAGAGCACCAGCTCGCACACACACACACATACACACGCACACACACACACACTAACTCTCTTGGGAATGTAGTATAGCCGCTTATAGCGGAGCACTCACAATCACATGCTTCGACAAGCACAAGTTTCAATTTGTTGCACTTTTTTGAAGCATTAAGTAGCCGCCCGAGCTTAAGTGTGCGAGTGTGTGAGTGCCTCGGTGTGTGTGAGTGTGTGTGTGTGTTCGAGTTGGAAAAGCGGTTTAGCTGCATTTAGCATTTAACAGTTACTAGTACTTTGTTTTTCTTTTATTCGTTTCCGTTTTTTCATATTACACAACACTGAAAGCACACGTAAAGTTTTTGTTTTTGTTTCCTAGTTCTTGTTTTCGTTTTTAATTACTTGTTTTTTTTTTCGAATTTCTCTTTAACTTTTAGTTAAACTTACCATTTACGCACTAAACATGCACTGAATTTGTTTGTAAACTGACGGCTAAAGACCTTTTCTGCCATTAAGTTGTTAACATTTAAGATCTAGCAGTGTTATGGTACACCTTCCTTTAGACTTTTCAAATTCTTTTGATTTTAGTTCAAGATTGCACAACAAAAATTTCGATCTACTTAGTATCTAAGAACTTAAATAGTATCTATTGGGTCTTTTTCAGTTATTACTTTCAAGGAATTTATTTGAATTCAGAAAATGTTTATGAGACTTGAATAATTTTCAGCTTATAGAATCGTCAAAGATTTTTCTTGAGATAAATTATTATGCTCCATTGAAAACCGTAAATGGTATTTAATTTAAAAACCATAAAACCCTTCAACTGTATGTATTTAACTTTTTGAAATTAATTACTGCATAATTTTAGACATTTAAAATGATTCCAAAATCTTCAAATCGCATTTATCAATTTTTATAAAAGATTTATAAGACATTAACCTTGTTTTCTTTTTTAATAAATTAATTTTAATAAATTCCTCAACAAGTAAAAACCGAAAAATACCTTTAATTACAAATATTTTTGGTTTTTGTTTCCAATTAGAAACAATAGATCGGATCACATTTACAAAAGTTGGGATGTAGGGGGATGAGAGCCTTAGGAGTTGCTCAGATTGGACGGCGACGGTGGCCACTGCCGCTTGATGACGGCAAAGTGGGTCATCTGAAAGGTGTTTGTCACCTGGCAGCGACGCTCCACGAACCCGGTGAGGCAGTAGCCCATGTTGTAGTCCTCCATCGAGATGTTTGATGTCAGATACAGCTTGAACTCGTCGTTCCACGCGGCCGCCAGTGACTTGTCACAACCACCACCGCCCATTGCTCGCGTCCGGATTGCAGCAGCTGCGGCTGCGGCCGTTGTTGCAGGTGTCGCCGGCGTGGGCGTTGGTGCAGCCAGGCTGCCAGGACCCGCTCCCGTCGACCCCGGGACTCCTGTTCCAGCTCCCGGAGCCGGTGCTGTCCGACGAAAGTGTCCGGCAATCAGCAGCGAGCCCTGTTGCTCCAGCGGCAGCATCCTGGCCTTCGTCGCACGCCGCTGGGTGCCAGAGCACTCGACGATGCGACACCGATTGGGTTGCCACCAGCAGGGCGTGATGGTCCAGTAACTGGACGAGGCGGTCCGCGCCCAACCCTCCTCCGGATACAGCAATATCTGAAAAGGTAAGATGGCAAACAAGGGGAGGATGAGCAAACGGGGCTGACTCACTGACGATTGGCCATTGGCCATTGGCTATTGGCTATTGAATATGGAGATTTTCAGGGAATTGGAGCCAATCGCAAATTGCTTTTCTGTGTCGCGCTTTAATTAAAAATCGTAATTAAAATCGTGCAGATTGTTTAGCCAGGATTTGTCATCGTCATCGGACTCGATGTTTCCATGGCTCTGCACCTTAATCAAGTCCAGTGTCCATTCGCAGTCAGTGTTTATCATTAAGTGGGCAATTATTGTTAAACACGCTTAATTTGGTCAAATTAAATTGGCATTCAATTAACATGAAATTGCTTTTGGCATTTTTAAAGCGGCAACAGGAAGGCCTGGCTACCAATAACTATAAATTATATGTGGTTTTAATGCAGATTCAACGAAGTATGTTGGTTCTGTAACTAAAGAGACTTTTAAGGGTTTGAAATATATATAAGAAATATATCTTAGGGCTTAATAAATATATTTTTATGGATGAAATATGTTGTTGCTACCGAATTTAATTTAAATTACTTAAAATAAAAATTGTAAGAGATTTTTAAGACTAAAGAACTCATTTCAAAATATAATTGCACACTTTAAGACATCAATTTAGGTTAATTTAAATACCCTGAGCTTTTATATGTGTCATTTAAATGTGATTGTATCAGAAATGTCTATTAAAATTATATAAAAACGTATACTTTAATGTTTTTTATCTCAAAAGCAAATTAAGAAATTTCATTCAATACCTTTTGTCTCCTTTTTGGTAATTTCAACTATCCAAAAGTTTTATATTTGTTTCAATTTGATTTTTGCAATGAGGTTTAAAGCAATCGCAAAATTAAAAATACCATTGCATACTTTTCGACACCTTTTTTTGTTAAATTCAAATATCCAGAGATTTCTGTGGCACTCCTGGGTATAACATTTTTTGCTTTTATACAATCTCTTCTGTTAATTTCGTTGCTTCTCTGCTTTATCGTTTTTATTATTTGCCATTTCACACACAGAACTGACATTTTTGAAACTGCCACTGCAACCGCAACTGCTGCTGCTGCTGCTGCTACTGCTGCTGCTGCTGCAGTTGGCCAACAGCAACATCAGCCATAAATGAAATTCGTTAGTTAGTTTATCATTGCCAAAATGCCAGGCGAAGCCTTGCCGTCCGCTTTGGCTTCAATTTCATTTACCGATTTTGTGTGCGGCTTTTGCGGTCAACGCACGCCGCTCCTCTATAATTAATACATTTCACAGTCGCTAAATGCCAGACATTTCAAATATTTGCGCACAACGAGGCGTATGCTTAATAAGCGGCCAGCAAACAGGAAGGGCGAAAGGAGGGCGCCGGGCTAATCAAACATTGAACTTGGCTTAAAGCCAGGCACTAAGGGGGAAAAATCACTGGCACACTCAGCCGGGGAAAACTCCAAAGAAAACTTCAGCAAAATTGAAATGAGGCAGCATGGCACAAACACACACACACACAGAGAGAGCAAAGGAAAAGTCAATCTGGAGAAGGCGAGGTGGAGTGGCCAGTGGCCAATGGCCACCGCAGGACCATAGCCTGGGACCAGGAGCTGATGCTTTTGAAATTGAAGTGGCTGCAGCTGCAGCAACAGGGAAGCTCGCCCCAGGGTTCCCGACTCGCTGGCTCACTGGCTCGCTTCCTCGCCGGCTCCTTATTTCCCAGCTTTTGTTCTCTGTGCCTGACTTTAAAATAAAAATTTTCGCATATGCGCCCCCCAGGTAAATTGTTTAAAATTAATGCATAGCAGAAGCAGAAGCCGAAGCTGAAGCAGAAAGCGCTTAAAAATGCATCCATTTACGTTTTATTTACGCTCAACTCGGAAACTGACCGAAAAACAATGGTCGATGCGTTGAAGTGTTTGGAAATGGAAGTGAAAAGGCCGGACCCCGATCCAAGCATGGCACATTAAGCTGGCCATGGAAATCCCCTTTGGCATTAATGAGGATTGAACGATTTTCGCCAGACTATATTATGGCCTATATGGCGTGAAAGTGCTCTGGATAAATACCTGATGGTCTTGAAACGGCATTAAATTTATAAATGGGTCAATTGTATTGGGATTTCGTACTTAAAAGGGTGATCAGTTAATATGAATGCATTTTGCAGCGATTTAATTTATGATTTATAGTGGCTTTAATTCAGGATATCACTTTAAGTAATTTTTACCTTTTATAAATCTATTTTCGCTACTTTGACTAATTAATAGCGTATTTGTTCCCTTCTCTATATTTCTGGTTACCAAAAAATGTAATTTTTTCAGAATAACCCTCAACTGCATCAATTGGTGGTCTCTGCTCCACAAAACTGCCCTTTTCGTTCAGTCAGAGCCACGACAGCACGTGCTGCATATTTGTCACTTTGCCCCACATGACGCGATTGGCTTCCCCCAAAAAATGGCAAGCTCGTGTTTGGAAATTATAAATGCGGGACAAAACCTAGAGAAAAAATTCTACAGACTCCATGGGAATTTCACAAGAAGTCACCTCTATTTTTGCTCGATTGCGACTGCCGCCTAATAAGCTGCCAAAATAAGCTTTGCGAAGACAGGTAGTTACTGGGTTCGGCTGCTGCAAAATGCGGCGCTTCCGACCCCGATTGCCGATTGCATTATTCAAAGAAAGATGCCAAAAGTGCGCGCTGCAAAATTGAAAATGCAACGGCAGCCAGCAATGCACGCAACAAATCGCTTGCCACTATCAAGGGTCATAAAATCCTTCACTGCCATCCGCGTCCTCTCCCTTTTTGGGGAACATTTCACACACATATTGGTTGTGTGTGTGGCAAAAGGACTCGCTAGAGTTGGCTAGGAAGTCACTGGTTTCGGTAAAGTGATCACGGAGATGGGAATTTCTTTAAAAATAAGACAGGAAAAAATATTAAATTTCAAGGAATTCTGGGATAAAATATTTTCAGATCTTTGGGAATTAATGTTGATCTTAAAAGAAGCTAAGAGCTTGAAGGATATAGATATAGTATCCTTTAAATATTGTAAATAAATATCTCCCTTTCAGAGTAACAGTTTTCCCCAGGACATCAACTCACGCACACACACACCCGCACACACTCCTGACGGCAACGCAGTGGGGAGGACACGTACACGCTGGAAAATCACTTCCGCTTTTGAGCTGCAACGTTGGCAATTTCCCAGCCAAAGGTGGGAGATAAATGGAATGCCAGCAAAGGGGGGGCGATGGTGTACCGGGGGCGAGTGGCAACGGGCATCAGGTGGCGAATGCCGAATGGCGAAATCGAAAACGTGGCCAAGACTGGGTCGCCAGGACTCTCTCTCTCAGTCTCTGTACCCCTGCTCCAGCTTGAGGCGTCCATAATCGATTTCTGCGACTGCCAGTACCAATTCCTTGTGCAGGATCTACCGTGGAATTGTTTGTTGACTTTGGGTTTTTTATTGCGTGCCATTTTATTGCCACCACAAGTCTCGAGTCTCCAGTCTCGGGTCTCGGGTCTCGCCTTTCGCCTTTCCTAACTTGGCTTCTTCTCGGTAAATAAAATGGCAAATAACCGAACGAAACGAAGGCGCTGAGGGCAAACCCGTATTGTCAGCAATTGGCAACTTTGTCTATTAATTTGCTTAATGAGTTCAGTGACAAATATTGAACGGCTGCAGCTTAACAAATAGCTGCCAAGTTTTACCCAAGAGCCGCAGAAGAAGAATCCAGGAATCCAGGCATCAAGGCATCCTGGCAGCCAGGACTTCTCGGAGCAGGGGCACAGAAACTTTTCTCATTTCGCTAGCCCGTTCGCCTCGCTCGACATTAATTAATTAAGTGCTGCCGCAGACATTTCAACACTTTTACCAGTCAGTCAGTCAGTCAGTTGGTCCGCCCATCCTTCAGTCCTTTAGTCCTTTAGTCCCTCTGTCCGTCTGTCAGTCTGTCATCGACTCCAGGCATTACTTAGGCAAATTGTCTTTGTGTTTGTGTGCGCATATATATATATATATAGTATATCTCTGGGCACTTCAACTTAATTACCCGCCCTCATAAGCGCACTGCAGAGATGCCAAGGAGCAAGGACTCGTGTTCGGCACAATCTTGCGCCCCCAAATCCAGCATAAGCTCGAAAATCAAAGCTTCAACACGATTGTCTAAGCACTTGAGGAGCACTCTCCCACTCTCAGCCAGACCAGACCCAACCATCCATCCATCCATCCATCCATCCATCCACGCACGCAACTCCACTCAAAGGCCGCCGGCAAGAACCCCCTTTTTATGAACTCATCGCCACCGCTGAGAAACTTGCGGCGCCACCCCTTGCTCCTGCTGAGCTGGGTGGCAGGAGTCTTACGAAAAAGGATGATGAAAGGAAGCTATTCGAAAGATTACAGACATTCAGGCAGCTTGCGGATCATCTTGAACTTCGAAAAGTGTCAATTCTTTGATTGGAGATATATTTGAAATCTATTAAGGGAAACGTTTTATGAATGATTTATAATTTTTTATTGTTTGTAAATGGGAAATCATCAAGAATATATTATCTGGGATGCTTTAGAAATTACTAAGGATTTTATAACCCTTAAATCGGGTTTTTAAATCGGGGTAAAGTTGTTACAAAGTAATATTAAAATGGAGACATTTTTTTGTATAAACTTATTTCATATTTTTATTTTTTCTTATTTAAAAAGGATATAATTACAATCTTCTGGCTTTAATTATAAACACAAAACCCGCATATATATCTGAAGGATATAAATTAGAGATTTCGTTTCCTTTTCGCAGAACGGAAGCCTTTGTTTCATTCGCTGAAAGGCACGCTTTGAGGCAACTCTCCCTTCGGGTTCTTTACACGCCATTCTTACGTGCACGGAAAAGGCATTCCTGCTGGGGGAAAATTGAAGTTTTCCTTCGATACATTTTCAGTGCTTTTCCGAAAGCGTAAATGAGTTTCTGGCTGATTGTAAAACTTATCTCTGGGCTTCGGTTGCGGCTCCATCTCCAACTCCAGCAGCGGCTTTGTTTTCAATTGCCAGTGCCAATTGTATCAGTTATTTTCTGTTTGTATTTCATTATTCGCCTCACGCGCTTCACTATCCGCAGCCCTTTGTGTCCATGGTCCAGACGGGGATTGGGAGTAGGGAGTGACGGGTGCCGAGGTCGGAGGTCTGAGGTAGAACTGGCAAAACTTTTAATAAGTTGCTCATTAGCACAGAAAATGAGGCCAGCGTTGCGGCAGGCAGGCAGGCGGCAGACAAAATAATTTACACGCCGACATCCGTTGCAATTAAACTGCAAAGGGAGAACTTAAATTTCCGGGTTAGGCATTGCGCCTCTGGCGCTGGCCAGGATCTTGGCCCTCCGCCTACATCTTCTTGGCCAAGTTTATGGTGTAAATGTAGATGTCAACGGATGGGCCCACAGCGAAACTTTTCTTCTTACCGCCTTGGCAACTTTCGCTGCGAGTGCTCCGTCGTATTTTCTAAATTTAATGAGTTGTATTACGAGCAGCTTAAAGTAAGGAGAAGAGCCTTTGCCCCGCCCCGCTGCCCCTATCCACCTTCCCTTCTTGGCCGCAACTCGGTGTAAACTTATATATGCGAAAGTTTCTGCCACCTCGCCTGCCCGCCTGCCTGCCCCTGGAACACGAGTCCTTGCGGCGTTGCAAGTAATGCACAAATTAAAGTTCTTTGCCAAACTACACGAGGCAGTGGCGGCTAAAAGTTTCGTCCTCGACGCTAGTTGACATGTTGAGTCGCACAAGGATATGCGTAGCTACAAATTTGATATGTTAGACAAGTCCCGGCTGCTCGAGGGGATCGGGAACGGGAATGGGAACGGGAATGGGAGATGTTGCGAGTCTGGGAATCCACTTGCAATCCCCCAAGTCTGCACCATGGGCGATAAATGCCGGCAAACTTTGTGGAAGGAAACGCAGGAGGAAATACCAGAAGAGTTGCCGGGTTAATGCAAGCGGAAATATAGATATTGCTTTTAGTTTGTCCATGGAAATGTCGTCATTTATTGGGGGTTAGCTAAGCGGGGGCTTAGGTTAAATTTGCAAAATATATTTCAAATTGAATTTTAATAATTTATGGGAACTTTATAGAACATGAACTACTTTTAAGTTTTAAATTTTGTAGAATATTAGTATGCATTTCTTCGATATCTATTACATTTTCAGGAAAACTGCAGTTTAAAATTCAATAAATAACAGATTAAGCTATAAATCCACATCTCGATTTACTTCTTTAAATTTCGAAATTCCTTTTAGAAGTACATTATTTTTATAAGTATCATTGAAACTCTCCTCACATTCTCACAGCACCACATTCTTACGAAAAACTTTTTGTAATGTCGCCTAATCTCCTTTAGAAAATATCTTTATTTATTTGTTAAAGGACAGCGAAACTTTCTCAACAAATTAAATTTGATTCTAAGAAATGTTACAGCATTTTTCCATCACAAAAGTTCCCGAACATTCGCCAAGTCTGGCGCACACACTGTGTCAGGCTCTCAGGATGGGGTTTTGCCGGTGTAAAAGATTAAGCACATTTATGTGACAAGTGCGACATCAGCGGAGACAACGTGCAGGAGAGTTGGAGAGCAGCGAGAAGGATGGGATTTACCTCCTCGAAAGCCAGGATAAGAGCCACGCATGTGCCACAATTTTAAAGTTGAGCGCTAATGAAATTTGAGCTGCTGCTGCTGCCGCTGTTGCAGCTGCCAGGCAATTGCGGCATCGCGTTATGCAAGTGGAGAGGAGACCAAAAATGGCTACGAATTTGGGACTCGGATGGGATCTGGGAAAGTTGCTACAAGTAAGCAGTCTGCCTTTGATCTGACAGCAACTTGAGGTCCTGTGTTGTCTCGAATACAAAAAGCAGCTCTATGTGTGAGTGTGTATCCTTGGGATTGTCTCATTAGGGGCCTTGCCAGAGTCCCAGTGGTCCCAGTCACGCTTCAATACACAAACTGAGCCTAAGACCGAGTTCAAAACTTTGCCACTCTGTGCGGAGTCACCGAGAACCGAGAGCAGAATAGCTCATCAATAACCCATTTGTGCGATACTCAATGGGGTTGCCGAGGGTAGGGAGAGGGATAAAAGCGGAGGACTGCGAGCCAGGGCACGACCTTACCCACTGGGAATCGGAAACAGCTTTGAGCCGGATATATCCTGGCGGATACAAAACGGTGAGCCCAGTTTATTCACTTTGCCATTCATACGGCGGGCCACATAAATCAGGTCCGGGACGGGGGCCAAGGCAAGCGAATCCCCTCCTTTGAGCGCATAAATCTCCCACATCTGCGCTTTTCATTGGCAATCAGCGAATCAGCGAGGAAATGTTTCTTTCAGTTATTTTTAATGAGAGACGGCGCCTGTTGAGAATTCTGCCGTGTCCCTTTCCCCATTGCCATCATCTCGCTTAAAGCGAGCGGGAAAATGTTCACGAATTTCAGACAGCGACGGCGGCATGCAACATGTTGAGCGTGTAATGTATGGCAATGTCTAACAGACGAAATGAAATGAAAATTTAATAAAATAAAAGTATACGACTTGGGCCTGCTGCGTGGAGGTGCCGCCCTTGCTGCCGCTCTCCTTTCCCCTCAGGCTAAAGACGTTTGCTTTAAATGAAGATGTATGCCAGCCGGGCGTATGAGTAATATGCGCAAATATGCGCATAAAATAAAGCAACTTGTAGCAATTTCCCTTGCTCTCGGGTCCCTTTTCCCGGGCTTGCCACCACCCCCTTTGGGCCCTGCCTTGAATGAATGCCTTGCCACTTTGGCGTCTTTGGCTGGCTTCTTGTGTTTAATTTAGGCAGCCATAAACGTAATGCGGAGCCTCAAGTACTCTGAATGTCGGATGCCAGAGCGGAGTCCCCGGCAAACCGAATTTATATGGCGGCACATAAAAACCGGGCACATTCCCTCTCACCCGATCCTGGCTCCTATCTGCTCCTGCTGCTGCTCTCCTTGCCTTTTGTGTTTCATTTCCGGAGCCATGCCTAACATAAAATAGAATTTTATTTGAGACTGCTTTAAAGACCCCAAGATATTGTCTTTCCAGCTTCGGGGTATTAACCCATTACACAGCTAGAATCTCCGGTTTGGGAGTGATGAAAATTATATTAACTTGGGTATAACGAAAAGGGGATCCTTAAAGATTAAGTAAAATATATATTTCTGTTGGTCATATTTTAAAAGATAACTAAAGTGGAAAAGAATGCTCAAGAACTTCATTGTGAGAATATTCATATTTCTCAGATTTATTGTAAACAACAAATGGTTTTTAAAATTGGAAAATATTACAAGGAAAACTTCGCAAGAAGTTCAATAGAAAAAGGAGGGAAAAGTCTATAGAAGTTCCCAGCCATTTCCAATCACAGTCTTGAAAGCCCCTATCATTGTTTGCCACGAGCCTAAATGCTCGCCTTCATTGTCTGCCAGCGACCCAGTTGTCCCATTGTGCGACGCGACGCGATGTGATGTGATGTGAGGGCTTGACATCAAAGGCAGGCATCAAGGCCTCGGCTCGGACTCGGGGTCCTTGCTCTGCACTCCTTGCTCCTTGCTCCTTGCTCCTTGCTGGCATTCGCATTCTGTTTGGCTGCCAGCACGTTAGCATATCACCGATGCCCTGCCATCCATCAAATATTGCGCGTCCCACGCGAGCCTTTCGCATGCTTCGCGAGTCCTGACTCCGGGATCCCTGATGGCCCTGCAAGTGACGCTCCGTCGCCCATCATCCTGTGGAACCGAAGACTCTTTTAAAGGCCGTTACCTTGCAGGGCATGAAATTTTAACTTATTTTGTTGTCTACACTTCATTGAATTAGCTCTCGAACACACACACCACACACTCTTGAGCGGGGCTAATAAATTGAATTAAATTGATGCGCACAGGGAAATTGTGAGGAGGCTAGGAAGGAGCTTGGTCCTTGCCAAAGGAGAAATTCATTTAATTTTTGGCACAAATGTCTTTTTAATTCTTCTATTTTTTGCGCCTTCAAGTGGGTGTGGGCTCAATATGGCAATGCCAGGGCCAGAGCCAAAATATTGTTGACAGCACATGCGGCACATGTGGCAGAGAAATTGCTTGGTCCTGAAAGAAGGCTAATCAAGCGTCAGCTGTGTGCCAAAACTCTATAAAAATATAGCCAGACTAAGCTTTAACCTTTAAGAACTCTGCTTTCTAGGTGATATAACCAATTAAATAATCGAGCTTAAATGGGTTAAAATCCGCTGGATATAGAGTTAAAATTTATCTCATCTATTCCGGCATTAAGCTTAAGCCGAGGTTGGTCTCCAGCTAAAGCATACTTTTCAGGGCCAGACAGATGGGCTAAATAGATGCAACAATAATTAACTGCATCAAGCTGGAGGCAGCTTGATCCTGGGCAGGTGGAGGAGGAGGAGGAGCACGAGGAGGAGAATGCCAGGAAAGTGGAAAGGTCGAGCTGCCTCCTGGCCCCCTCCCCCCCAGGCAGCTTAACTTGGCATTAACGCAATTTGTCACAGCAGAGCAGACACCAGAGAGCCGACAGCTTAGCCAGCTTCCAAAACTTTGCCATCTCCCTGCTGCTCCCTTTCCCCAAGGGGAAAAAAGGAAAACATTTTTGCTTATATGCCGAGTTGCTTTTTCTATATTTACTTTTATTTTTTATGCAACGGCAGATGGAACACTGAGCTGACAGGTGAAATGAAATTGCGTGGGCTGCATTTACACATTCTTTCGCAACATTTTATACTTCTCTACTTCAACTTCAACTTAAGCTTATCCCCATTCCCTCCCCTTGGGGAGAAAGCCACAACTTTGAATACAAGGCTGTTGCTGATGCTTCTGCTGGTGGCATGATGGTATGAAAATGAAAAATTCCACAAAAAAACATTGACAACCACAAATATACAACAAATATACCTACGAATTTCCCCCTAACCATTTGCCACTTGTAGTTCCCCTCAAGTACAACTACAAAATGGCAGCAGACTCTGTGGTTTGAACAGGAAATACCTGGCAGGTAAGCCTCCGAAGGAAGCTTAACCATAATGGCCAAGATGGGCGAAGTAATGGCTGGAGGTGCTGGAGGGATAGTTTCTCAAATTCAGCTCCAAACGTAAGCCATGGCTTATAGGGACAAGGGTGTGGCTTTGGCGATTGATGAAAGATTTTAATTTGGAAATATGTATGACTTTCAGGATATTGTCATTGTGGGAAATTTATAGCCCTGAGCTATTGCCTAGTATTTATAAAAGAAAATGTAATAAAATATGACAAACAGTTTGGCCTAAAAGGATTTTCAGCTCAAAGGGAAAAATCACCTTACTTATTTAATAACAATTTAAAAGTAGAAAAGCCATTTATGTTGGGCTTTAAAGTGGCCTTTTTCAGTATTGTGTTTATTAATTTGTGAAAATGGAAAGACAGCTTTAAGGAAAAAGATGGGAAAATTTGTATTAAATAAGAAGCAACAAAAAGAACACTTTAAGGATAGTTAAAAATGCGCCTCTTTTTCTAGAGCTTATGTCTTTTAAATACCTTTATTAGGTTATTAAAAATTACATATACATGCCCAAAAAATATGTTGAAAAACCAAGCGACTTTTATATATTTTCCAAGCAAAATCTAGATTGAATAGAAATTAAATACAAAACTTGAATCGGTTTAAAATCGCTTTTAAATCACTTTCCAGAGTCCCCGCCTGACTCATAAATCTTTTCGCTTGTGTTGTGGTCTCGCTGCAATTAGAAAACCTGCCACTCAGTTGCCCATTGATAGCTTTAAGCTGCCAGTGCCACTTGCTGGTTTCTAGTTTCCGGTTGCCAGTTGCCCGTTGCCCGTTGCCACTTACCACAAAAGCGACCACCAGGACTAGTCAGCAAAATCGCGCATACGGCCCGTGGTCCCGGGCCGAAGCTGCATCAGCTTGAATAGCTGCAAATCGCCTTAGCAGCGCTTGCGGGAAAACCCTAATAAACCAGCAAAGAAGCTGCACAGTTAAGCCTTCTGCCAGGGCCACGCCCACAGCCCGACGCCAGTGGGCGGCGACTTTGACTTCAACTTTGACCAGAACGATTTAATTCTCTGGCGGGGAATATAAATTTAAGAATGCCTTGCTCACTTATCTAAGTCTATGACTTTGGGTTAGGCGTTCGGGATTCGCCATGAGTCAGAGTCAGAGTCTGAGTCTGAGTCAGAGGGTTTGGGATCTGATGAGAAGGAATGGACCGTTGCTGCTGCTGCTGCTCTTTTTATGCCCGCCATTTGGCCGCTGTCTCTTGGCGGAGGCTCTTTTGCCTCTTCTTGCTACAAATCATGATAATAAATTCCAATTTTATTTAGTCAGTGAGGCGGCAAAGCACCCTTGTCATCGTCATTGGCGAGGAGAAGGAGGCGAGGGGCGGCAGGACGCCCCAAAATAAAGGCAACCGCTTCATCTGCTCGTCCCAAAAAATATAAGAGAGAGGAAAAAAATAAAAAGGGTCCCGTTTCAACTACTTGGATTAACGGACCATTTTTATGACTTTTTATTTTATACACATCCCTTGCCGCTTCCCAGTTTGTCCGCCAGTTAAATAAATACACTCTCGAATTGACTTGGCCCGCTTAACTTTCGGCCAGACATAATCAGGCCTGATTATAATGAATAGAGTTTGGGGCTGGCCAAATCGGCAAACAGCAAACCAGGCGCCGGGACGCCAGGCTCATCAGTCAGCCAGTGCAGTTGGTAGTTAGGAGTGGACCGCAAGCCTCTCGTTATTCCATCTCCATGTCACAGCTTTCCTCTGCGCCTCCTCCCCGAAAGCTGAGAGCTGGAAACAGAGAGATGCTCCTGCTGCTGCAGCATCAGCGTTGGCCAAAACACATTAGCCGTGTGCTAAAAATGTCGCACAGTCGGCCCAACGCACATGTCCTTTGAGGGGTGGGATTAAAAACTTGATGGCCCAGATACGAGGACTCTATAGAGGACTTTTAATATTTTGTAAACTCAAGATAGATTAAGACTTGAGTCCTATGATGAATCATTATATTTATACGGACCTTGATCTACTTCAGAGTGCAAGATAATGACTTAGCTACTTAAGATCAACGTCACAGAATGCTACCACTTATAAATGTAACCAAATTTATGCATCCTTTAAAACGTATTGTTCAGTACAGAAGTATTTGTATAAATTAATGTCTTGAACAAAAATTCCTTAAGTTATCAGATAACTTCCCAAATATCCTTCAAATACTTTATAAGCAACCCTCGTTGCTGGTGACTGACCGGGCTGAGGACTCCTTTTTTGTTCGAGCCAAGCTGGCAGGACATGTGGCAGTTGGCAGTTTGCTGCGCTTTCTCTCCTACCAGCCCCTCGTATCCTTTTGGCTGCGGCTCTTCATTGCCTGTTGGCAATTACAACGTTGCAATGTTGATGGCATTTTCTTCCTTTTTATGCATATGTATGCACAGGCTCACAGACAAGCACACAGACAAGCACACAGATGGGCACAGCAGTTTGGGGGAAAACCGGGGTGGTAAAAGGGGGCGGAGGACACTGGCTAGTCACTTCCGCCTTTGCTCGCCAAAGGTCCTTCATTTTTTCATAATACTCTTTCCGCTGCTTGAGCAGCACCCACAGTCCTTGATTGCCAAAGCTTTTTGTGTGCAAGTCAAGCTAATTAGGTGGTAAAAATGCAAGATATCAGGATTTAAATGGCAAAAAGGATATTTAATTAGCCATTGGTTGTGGATAGTGGATAGAGTTGCCTTGGTAATTGGGCAAAGGGTGAAAGGGTATAGGGAAATCCTTGAACGAAATGCGTATTCGGTTATGCCCTGGCTATGCCCTGCACCTTCACATTTCACCTTCCAACTTCCACCCAACGAACTCTGGTGCTGTTAATGTAAATATATCTTACAGCATTATCGCATTTGGTTAAGAGGGTAAACTTCACTCGACAGATTTCCATTGCAACGTTATCCGTAAAAATATGTACATCCTTCTGGGGGTTGATTTCCGCTTTTTTCCTTTGGCATGTTGGGTGGTTGCTGGCTGGCTTGCTTGCAAGTGGATACAATTTATCCTGTGCGCTCTCACACCCCCGCAAAAAAAAACAAACAGTTTTTTGTTTTAACTAAGCTATAGCTTCATTATAAAATCGATCGGGGGCAGGACGAGGACGAAACGAAACAGGAGTAGCATAAGCAGAAGGAGTGTAAACTACCCCTTGATTGTGTAACTACGACGATGAGGGTAATGAGATTGATTATCAAAGGAACCGGGCTCTTGGTTCTCTTTGGTCCTTCCGCTCAAAGCGCTTGATTCAATGACCGACTAAAGCTTTTCGAATTGAATTTTACAGGGAAACCCCGCAACGCAACGTCTCTATAGCTCCTCCGACTGCTCCGGCTCCTCCGGCTGGGTGTTAATGTCCTTTGGCATTGTTGCACTGGACTCGGATCGGACCGACGGGGGCCACAAGTCGACTGTGTGCAAAATAGACTGAAATTGATGATGTCACTTGATAGGGCGAATGGGTTTTTCACTTTTCACTTCTCGCTGCAGCCCCCCCTGCTCCTGCTCCTGCCACAGCCATCCTTGTTCCCAATTCTGAGAGCTTGCTGCAGATCCTTCGTGCTCGTGTTGCTTAACAAATTCATCCTGTTGCTTGCGCTCCAGTGCGTGATGGTCGGCAGATTGCACACTCCAAGTGGCTGTGGGCGTGGCTGTGGGCGTATGTGTGTGAAATGTGCATTTGATTCACAAAAACGGAGATGTGCAAATAAGCAAACCACACGGGAAAAATTTTAAGTTGAGGATAAAATGTCCCCGAAAATGGCTTTTTCAGCTGGTTTCGTTTTTGAAATTATTAAGCAAATATGACTGGCATATATTAAGATAAATATGGGGCTTTAGTTGTATAATGAATTAGTAATAAATAATTAAAAGAATTTAAATATTGTATAAAAGACATTGTTTTAGTTTATTTAAAGTGATTTAAAGATGAAATCGTTGAAATATATTCAAGTATTTTTTTGCTTGTTTATCTTTTTTGGCGTTCTTATAATTTTCTTTATCCTTTTTTATATTACAAAAGTACATAAATATAAAAGAGGACCTATTATTAATTTTAAAAATTTTTCCCAGCATTTAATCAAACATTTTCCCAGTGTACTGTGTTATTTGAACATCTATGTTTTTCGGGTTTTCGGGGAAACATGAGAGAGACACACACTGGCGATTGTTGTGCATCGACCTGTTTGATTGGCTTTTCTTTTTGCACGTTTTTAATTAGTGGGTATTTCGTAGAGATCCGGGGGCAAAATGTGGGTCTGCTGGAATGGAATGTTTGTCCTTTGGCGCATTAAACAAACGAAATATTTCATAAGCGCATTGCGCTCTCTGGCCACAATGCCAAATGATTTATATGCAAAGTGGCATAAGCGTGCTCCTATGTGTGTGTGCTTTGGCCCCTATTTTCCCCGATTTTCCCTCCCTGACCCCCCCCCCCTCAATTTCCCTCCCCGATTGTTGCCTTTTACCTATGTTAGGCCAAACAAGCCGGTAGCAATCGAGCGAACTTCACTCCACAGCTTTGGCTACAAATTTTCCAAAATTTATAACAAAGGCCCCGCACACACACACACACACACACTCGCATATGCATAATTGTACGGGAGGGGGTGCGGGGTTCAAGGAGGGGGGGCCCTGAGTACCCCCGGGTATTGGCTACCTTACGGTTGAGTGGCTCATGGCTCATGGCTCCTGGCACTTTGGCGCCAGAGCTTCGGCTTTGGGGTCTCTCTGCCTTGGAATGGATGACAATGTAGCCAGGAGACTGTAAAATTTATGCACTTTTAGGATTGTTTGCAGTGTGCTCGAGAAAAGGGGGGAATTGTTCCATTATGCGATAAGCATTGGGAATTCTCTTAAGGTGTTTTTTTTTTGTTGCAATACAAGAAAAGAACTCATTTTGGGCCTCTTGAAATATATTGGCAAGGCAAAGTGGGTCCAGTTGCAATTAATTGGGTTTTTAGTTGAATTGAGAATCCTTTTTGTTACCTGGATTTCTTATTGTTATTTTATTATTAAGGTTTAAATAGTTTCCTTGATTTTAAACCAACTTCTTTGCAAATTCAATCCCCAATCCTAGGTAAGCCCTGATTATTCCACTTTATTCCACTGAATGCTTAATGCAAAGGAGAACGCGAACTAGGATTTCATATAAATCTAGCAGAATCATTCTTTCTTGTGTGCTGCTTAACTTATTGAAATTCTGCTCAACTACACAGGAATAAAAGGAAAGTAAAAATCAAGAAAATCAAATCAAAATCAGGTTAAAAATTGAATGAAAAGACTGACAAAAAAATCAAGTTAACTACGATTTCATTTACTTAAAATTCTTTCTCCAAACTCTCACTTTATTTAAATTGTATTTTTTAAATATTCTAAAAATCTTATAATTATTTTTTGTCAGTGCCTAAATATAGAGCCACTCACCTTGTTTGAATTACCATTGAATTTCAATAGCTTCTTGCAGGACTTGCCGCGACTTTCGAAGTAGATTTCCTGTGGCGTGCGTCGCCGTCGCTGTCCGGAAACCGCAGCACAGCCGGATGTTGCACCTTTGCGCTGCTGTTGCTGCTGCTGCTGCAGTTGCAGCTGGGCCAGAGGCAAATCACTGCCCCCCACTGACTGGGTGGCCTTGTGGCGACTCACGCAAAAGAGGCGGCTCAAGATGCCGCAGCAGCCGCTGGGCGGCGACGCACCGGAACTGGGCTCACATCCGGTTACGGCTCCGTTTCCTGCCATGGCCGGGCCCGAGTTGTTGTTAGAGCAGCGGGCGGATATGGTCATTAGGTTGCCATGGCGGCCACTCGGGCGATTAACGTCCATTTCCATGTTGGCCAGCAGCTGGTTTGTTGCCTACTTAACGGCGTCGTCTTCCCTTTGTTGATTTTAATCGAATTCCCCGAGTTTGTTTACTATTTTTGATTGCGGTTTTTTTTTTGTGACAACTTCCCAAGGCCGGCGGCTCTGTTTGTCTTTTTCCTTTTTTTTTTCTGTGGGTTTTTTGGTTTGGTTTTCTCGTCCTTTTTTTTTGGGAGGATGTCTCTGTTCTGTTGTTGTTTACTGGTGGTTAAAGTCTCACCGAAAACTTGGCGCCCTTGCCGCACGCACACGCACACACACAACCGCTTACGCCGCACACTCACACCAATGAGGGGAAAATCTCGGAAAATGTGGGGAAATTTAGCAGCGCGGCGACGACGTTCACTGGCCAAAGTCGGCGAGCCAACTGATAAAAGCCGTGGCTTTTGCCTCAGCCAGCTTCGACTTTTTTGGGGTTGCCACCCTTTGCGAGGAGAGCGAGATGGCTTTAGGCCGAGCGAAAGAGAGAATGCGCAGAACGAGGCACATGAAGGCCTTGCAGGACGAAGAACATGAAGCACCCTGTGCGCATGAATGAAGTAAAGTTATTACGCTTTCCCCGCTCTTTTTTTGTTGTTGTCTTGTATTTTTGTTGTATTTTTTTTTGTTTTTGTAGCCCCATAGTTCCGTAGTTCTTGCTGTTTACGTTTTCCAGGGTCAAAGTTGTACAGCCTTTCGCTTTATGTTTGTAATTGTTTGCACCCTGGCCGAGCAGCGACTCACGTTAGGTATAGTTTGGGGAACTCAAAAATAAAAAAAGAAAGAGGCGGATTCATTGGGTCCTATGAAAAGTAATTAATTTGAAAAAGTTATTTTCAGTTAAAGCATTTGGCAACTTCAAAATGGGGGGGAATTTTAAGGATGCGTTCCTACAAGCAGTAATTAATTGGAAACAATTATTTTAAGGAAAAGCGGTTTTAAAACTATGGTGAAATTTGCATTTAATAACAAGGGTCTCATTGGGAATGAAGTAAATAATTAATTTAACAAACTTTCTTTGGAATTTAATAGTGATTTTAATTAATTACTTTGATAGGGTTCGGAATAGGTTTCTCTACAAAATAATTAGTTGCAGGATGAAGGTGTAATCTTAAGGATATTGCAAGTTTGTTTAGAAATATGGCTTATAAAATATGTGAATCGGTACCAAATATATATTTTTTTTATGTAAAAAAATGCTGTTATATTCTTTAATTACAAATTAAATTGTATAAATAGCCAACCTCAAAAAATGAGTTTAAGTCTGGATTTGAAAAACAAACACATTTCCAATTATTATTAAATATTTTTTATATTATTAACTAATTATTTTAGACATATCATATTTATGAGAAGGTAAATTCTTCAAACATTTTATTTAATTTATTCTTTAATTACTTTTTATATTAATAAAATTATTACTTCTTGCTAAGTTTATTAACGGAAATCCCTTTGATGACCTACCAAAAGTTATTATTGTTAAAATTATCATCTAACTGGAGTAACAAAAAGTTGTGAGTACAGCCGGAAAAGCCATTTAATTTTTGGCCAACACGGACGAGGAAAGAAGAGCAGCGGCCCATGTCGGCATGTCCCTGTCTGTGTGTGTGAGTGTTTGGGGGTCCTGGCTGGTGTGTGTGTGTGTGTGTGGTAGTGTCTATGACTATGAGTGCTTTCTGCTCGGGACGTAATTTCAATGTTTCAACGTAATCTTTGATTTGATTATGCTGTTGAGCTGCCTTCCCAAGGGGCGCTTCAGAGAGACCGAGTGTGTGCGAGTGTTTGCTGGCACTTGTTTGTTTGTTTGTGTGTGTGTGTGTGTGTCTGGACCACTTCCGGGCAAAGCTATAAACGGATTATAAAGTAATTTAATGCTTTTTGTTGCCGACAAGGAGGCTCTCGAGTGACTGTGTGTGTGTGTCCTGGGTGTGTGTCTGCGGATGTGCACAGTTATATTTTTTGGCGAGAAACGCATTTGGACAATAAAAACTTTTAATGTTTGTTGTTTGTCTCTCAATTTTATTTAGCGCGCGTCACGCATACGCCCAGTTGGCCGAGCCAAAGTTGTGCGCTCCTTTAATGAGTTGGCGGTTTAAGTTGAGCACTGGCCAGAAAGCATCATCCCGGCCTGTAATTAATGCCCAGAGTCGTCAGATGTGCCCCCACACACACAGCACACACACTCGGGTGTGTTTGTGATCATTTTGGCAACATGTTTATCTGGCCCAATGCCCATATATTAATGTCCGCACACACGGACACACGCATTCCCTTAGATTGTCACATTAATTATGTACGTTAAGCTGTCAACGTGGGCAATATTTTCGTATCCACAATGCTCCTCTTCTCTCCTGTCCTCTCCTCTGGCTCCTTCGCTTCCTTCGGGGTCCACGTGCCGCTTTGTGCCACTTCTAGCATCCGCATCCTAGCATCCTGGCGTCCTGTGTGCGTGCGTGTATCTTTTTGGCAATTCCTTTGCCATTTTTCTTGCTTTCATCTCCGGCGATAAGAGCGTCTTAGTTTATCTTTATGTCTCGGCTTTGCCATCGTCTTGTTTCTGCTTATATCTCTAGCTGTTTGCCAAATAAATACGTTTGATAATGCGGCACGACCATCATCATATTGATGAGACTTCCGCTTGCTTAGCGCTAAATGGAATGAAGTGACAAACACAAGTTCAACAAGCAAATAGATTACACGGTCCGATATGCGTTTCAAAGGACAGGTGGAGCAGGTGAGGAGTGAAGATTAGAATTGAACTGTCCTTGGAGTTTATAAGCCCAATTTAGAGAAATCTTTAAAGTCTTAATTGAGATACATATGACATATATGTGTTAGTCTTTAATATTTAATTAATATTCTTTTAAAGTCGCTCAATCAACCTTTGATTATTAAAAATTAATGTTTACAAAATACAAAAAATATCAATAAAGGTTTCTATTTGTTTAACTCCTTCCTTTCAAGTCCATTACATTTTTCCCTCTATTGAAACACGAACATCAAATGAAATATTCGCTTGAAACTCGTTCGAAAAAATACCATATCCAATTAAAAAATATATTCCCCACTCATAATTTAATAAATATTCCTCTTCAAATTGCTTCACAAAAAAAAACGAAAAAAAAAATTGGATGAAAGAAAAGGATCCGAAAAAAGCTGTTATGGCCTCCAACAGAGTCCACTTTACATTCGGTCTCAATTACGCACCAATTTCTGTCTCTGTCTGTGTGCCGATTGCTGTTAGCAATGAAAACTCTGTGCAACTGTGGCCGAAAATGAAAAGTTCCATTGCATTTTGGCAAACTAAGGGAAAAAGTAAAAAAGAAATACACTCTCTCTCGTATAGAACAGTTGCCTAATTGCAAAAATGCTGCCGGCCAAACTCACACACAACCGAAAAAACTTTTTTTTTTTCGGCCAAATGGAATGGAATGGGTCTTCATCGTCCCCGGTTCCCCGGAAAAATCCCACCCGAAAAGTGGAAACTACGCTAAAAGCTTAAACAAAACCTCAATAAAGCCGTGGGGCCTGGCACTGGCAACTATTGAGGCGGCAAATGGCAAACGGAAAAGTTTGTGACGCATGCGCAAATGGACCAGGAGCAGGACTTCGACCAGGACCAGGCTGGGAGCCAGGACACTTGGTTGCCTTTGGAGAGTGATGCAAGTGCAGCGACAACGGCATGTAAATGACGCTTTTATGCTGCAATCACGTTTCTTTTGCTCCCTTTTTTGTACAGTTTTTATGGTTTTTTGTTTCATATGCAGTGAAATTTTATGATTATTGCCAAAGCGACAAAAAAGTTACCCGCAAAACTTTTCGCAGGCGTGTGAAGCGCCGTGAGTGGGGGGCCAGAGGCGGCAGGTCCTGCATATGGGTAGCCAGAGGGGATAGGGGTGGGGCCAGGGGCCAGGGGCCAGGCAGATACTCGACGCGTCACTGAAATGTCATGCTCTGATGCCTTCGTTAGTCTCTGTCTCTGGCCTTCCCACCAACCAACCAACCAACCAGCCGATGTCCTTTGTGGAGGATGCGTGTTGCATCGCACTTTTGCTAAGTAGATGAGAATGAAAATGACGACATCGCCACGTCCTCTGTAGTGCATGAAATTTATGCAAATGCACGGAATTTGTATGAAAATTGTTTTATTCAATCCCGTCATTTCCTCACACACACATAGAGAGAGAAGCACAATCATAAACCAAGCTCGTGTCATTGTCTTGTGCTTAAGCAAGAAATTACTCATACCACATGTTGGCCGCTGTCTCCGGTATCCTTATTTCCTATTCCGTCCTGCCCTGCCACCGCGGCCAGCCATCGTTTGTTGTCCCGTCAGTGTCGCCCCGCTGTGTGTTTTATGCAAATTTTACCGCTGTGCGCAACAATGTTATTAAAAAATGATAACAAGCCAAGCGCAGACCAGAAAAAATGGTTGCCAAGCGAGTTTTGTTTTAGGGGATGAGACTATTTGGTATCCTGTAAAGGAAAGCGAGAAATAGCTGGAAGATTTAGGGGGTAATATTAGGTATTTATAATTTCAAAACCTTTATTTTTAAGTAGATTGTTATTAATCACTATTTGAATTTTGAATTTATTATTCTTGTCCCCAGTTCTGTGTTGTATGTTACTTGGCTTTTATTGAGGAAGTTTTATAAAGATTTTCAGTAAATCTAGATGAGATTTTTTTCAATTTAAAGCTCATTCAATATTAATTAATTAAAACACGAGAATTGTATTGCATTTCTTTTCATATATCATATTTTACGAATAAACCTTCTACCCATTTATATTCAATAAAACCCCGTTAGCACATTCATATTCCCCTTATGACATGATTTATTTTTACAAACAATACTATAACCATTTTTGTGATATATCGAATATACCTTTTTGAAATATACAATAGATAGATAGTGGGGGACCCAACGACAACTGTCAGTTAGACGTTTGTTGCGGCTTGCCCCTTGTCAACTTTTTTAGTGTTGCTTGTTTTTCCCGCTCGTGATGTTGCTGTTGTCATTTGCATGCGTTGCGACAGAGGCTGCGGGAGGGGCAGAGGCAGAGGCAGAGGCAGAGGCGTCCCCATCAGCTAGGAAATTATGCAGTGAAATATGTTGCCACAGCGAAGGAAAAACAAAACACACGAAACAAAAACGCACAAAACAAAAGGAGCGCACGGATGGAACCCAGTTAGAAAATACACACAATTTTATATATATATATATATTTACTTGGAATGTGTGTATATATATTTTATAGGTCTTAGAAATATGACAGACTGACGGGAGAGCTGCCAACATGCTGCTTCTGTTCCCAAAAACTTTCCAGCTTGGCCACGCGACCGCACGTCGGGAGTCAGGGAGTCGAAGATCCTGGCTGGAAATGTAAAAGGCATGTCAAAAATTTTTTAGCTTCCTTCAAGCAGCATTAGTTTTGCCATTTGAATGGCAAGCATTCCGGCAATGAAGTATTCCAAATTCAGGAGCCATTAACTAACCGGCACTTGTCAGTTCCCTGACCTCACCCAAAACTGAGGTCAGCATTTTATCAATTTTCATCAGGAGCTTAGGGAGGAAAATGGAGTATTTTATTAAGATATATTCTGTTTATTACAATTTGCTTAATTTACTAGTATTGTTTATAAACATTTTAATGATGTTTCTTGTTGAAGAAACTCTTATAAATATAACAAGAAAGGAAGCTAACTTCGGCACGCCGAAGTTGGTATACCCTTGCAGATTCTAATTGTATCAATTATAATCGATCCCAATATAATATAATATGCATTACTTTCATATAAATACAATTTAACAGTTTTAAATTTTTTTACATGTAAAGTAAAATATATTTTTTCTCCACGTTTACCGATCGTTTATATGGCAGCTATATGATATAGTCGTCCGATTCTTATGAAATTTACAACAAAATTCTGAAAAAATATGAAATACTAGTATCTTAAAGTAGAAGAAATTATGTTGAAAACTGACAAAGCTATAATTTTTTTTCTGAAAATTTCACGACCGTTCCTATGGCAGCTATATGATATATGATTTTTATAAAATTAAATCCAAAAATCGAAAACAATATAGAAATCTTATAACCGAGAGTTGATCAAGATATGTTAAAAAACAGTGAAGTTATAATTTTTTTCAACAAATTTACGGATCGGTTGTATGGCAGCTATATGATATAGTCCGATCCGGCTCGTTCCGACTTATGTACGAGTGAGAGTATATAGAACACTATCTGCAAAGTTTCATTCAGATAGCTTTAAAACTGAGGGACTAGTTTGCGTAGAAACGGACAGACGGACAGACAGACTGACAGACAGACGGACAGACGGACATGGCTAGATCGACTCGGCTGTTGATGCTGATCAAGAATATATATACTTTATAGGGTCGGAGATGACTCCTTCACTGCGTTGCAAACTTCTGACTGAAATTATAATACCCTGCAAGGGTATAAAAACGTAAACAACAAGTTGCTGTCAAACAATTATTTCTCAAAAATAATTGCCTTCAAAGTTTTCTTTGCTACATTCAATTGCCAAAAATATCAGCTTACAATGTTAACTAGCAGCTTCCTTCTGTAAATAATTGAAAAGCATCTTTATTTAGTTATTACTTAAATAACTCTGAGACACCTGACAGTCTTTGTGCTTCAAAAGTGATGCCAATTTGTTGTTTGTCATATCAAAAGCCAAATGTATTGTGTAACTTTTAAGCCTTTAAAATACATCATTTATATATTGCTTACACCACAGACAAGCTGAGGATTTGCTGTCAAATTGCGATTTGCCATTTCAATTGTCAAACTAAATGGTTGATGTTGTGCCTAAAATAAATTCCCGCATTTCATTGGCTTTGTTTCGTGCTGGCAGAGCGTTTAATTTTTGGCCATATTTCGAGAGACATACGTCCGCTGCCATGGCTAATTACAATGTGCAGTGGCAGTGGTAGTGGCAGTGGAGCTCTGTTAGCCGGATTTCTGACAGCCTTCAGAGCCAGAGTCAGAGCCAGAGCCAAATCTACGAGTGTGTGACTGCGATAAGCGCAGCTGCCGGAGATTCGGGGCAATCATTACACACTCCACACACTCCAAACACACACAGTAAACACACACTCCCCTCTGCCACAAGCACTGGCCACATCTCTGGATGGCAGCAATTTAACTACAACTTTATTGTTATTGTGAGCTGTGTTTGCCTGTAATTTTGTAGCTTAAACCCAATCCAATTAAGTAACAAGCGTAAGCCTTTTTGCCAAATGTCGACAACGACGACACATTGCCTCGTTTAACCCATTTAATGTGGCCCAAGAGAAGGGGAGGAACAATGGGGAGGAGAGTCCTGGCTGAGGGACAGAGACACGGGCATGCCAAAAAGCAAAGCTGATAATTTCAATCAATTTTAAGCCAGAGACAAAGCGACATAAGGGTAACCAATTTAGCCGTTTCGCAGTTGACTGCCTGCAATTACCAAACTGGAAACTGGAAATTCAATGGAAATTGAGTTGACTGCACAACTATGCAGGGGTTACAGGCTTTAAAGGGGGAGTTGAGGTACATAGATTCTAGAACCCCTGCTACTAAAGCATACTTTAAGGCCTCGCAGGTAGCGTTTAAAAATACCTTTAAAAATTCTTTAATCTACTACCCAATTAAGCAATTTAAAGTTGCGTTTCTTGTTCGCTTTTTTAATTTGGCCAATTCTCTAATCAAATGCTCTAATAAAAATACCCAACTCAAAATGAAAAAGACCCAAAGCCAATTAGTTGGACCTTTCTTGCGATAAACAGTTAGGCCAGGCAAAAAATAAAAATATATATATAAAACCAAAATCCGAACGAGATTGAATTGGAAACTCGCATTCGGAGGCTTTGTTCTGGCTGCGTTTTGTTTACGCTAACCAAGGACCTCCAACGTTTTTGCTTTCGATCGTGCCTGAATTACAAAAAAAATTTGTATATAAAAAAATTCAGAAAATACAAGAAAACTTTTTTAAAAAGATACGAATTTGTTCTACCCATTGTATAAATTATTTAATATAAGTTTTGTTTTCTTATTATGTATTCTATTGACAGATAAATTTATTTTTCAGTGTTTATTAGTTGTGATATTTATATTATTTAAACATTATTATAACCTTGAAGTGTACTATAAGTTACAGTCAGGAGCTTACACCGCACTGGAGAAGTAATTTTCGACCCTATAAATCATATATATTCTTCATCACCATCAACAGCCGAGTCTATCTAAACATATAATTCAATTTATTAAATTCTTTCAAACGCTTTATATTTTACTTTGATTGATTCCTAAATTTATTATATTGTATATTTCAAGTATGAATAAATATATAATTTATTACTCCCGTTTTCCAATAAATTTCAGCATTAAGTATATCAGAAACCAACTAATAAATAAAAATAAAACCTAAATGCCTCTCGCCTGGCCAATGCTGGATATATTCCCACACAAAGTCCCAGGATTGCGTGTGGGTTTTGGACCAATTCTCGGTCAGTTTGTTTTGATCCCGAATCTGAGCTCCTTTTTTTTTTGTTTTAGGTTCGGTTTTCCTTTTGTTGATGTTTGTGCCTGCGGATGGCTTAATAACGTTATTTTTCTCTGGTCATTGTACTTTTAATGGCCAGTGGCAGGCGAATCGGCAGCAAACAAATCAAACGCAGACGCCGTTTTGCCTTTGGGCCAAGTTGGTTCCTATTGCCGGCATTCGCATCGATCATGATCGCTGATGATGATGATGATGAAGATGAAGATGAGGATGAGGATGAGGATGAGGATGGGGATGGGGATGCGGAACGAGATCATCGTTATGGGAAGAGGGATGTATGTGTTGTCCCTGGTTGCATGGCGGCAACAACTTACCGGGGAGGCTACCGAGAAGCAGCCCGACCACGATGATCACCATGGTGCCGCATCGATAATGATGATGATGATGGAATATGCAGGCTCTTATAAACTTGAGCTTCTGGGTGGCGTCGCATAACATGGCAGAAAGCTCTTTCATCGCATGACAGGCGGCCGAAACGTTTAAGACAAGAAGCAAAAACAAAACAAAACAAAAACAAAACAACAAGGCGGTAAACAAGTTGAAAAAAAAAAATGCTAAAAAAATACGGGGCAAAAATTGGTTTTGGTATTGATACAGGTACAGGTAATATATATATGTGTGTGTCTGTGTTAACATTAAAATTAAAATATGTATGCCGCACACAACATAAACAATGCAATGGTTACAACAATCAGGAAATATCATTAACGACAAGCGAATTACATTGTTTACATTGTCAGCATGACAACAATAAAAAATAAAAGAGATAAGAAAAGTTTTCCACTTGTTTTTATTTTTCGCTGTTTGTTTTTTGTGTTTTTGTTTTTTATTTATTTCGGTCTCGTTGGCAAGAGTTTTTGTGTGTTGGCAAGTGTTTTGCTTTTAATTTGGCACGAAACTTGAGCAAAAAAATAAAAAGAAGTAATCTTGAAATGAAAGCAAAAGTTTCTTTGATGCAAGATACAATTTCAACTGCAGATTTTGAGTAGAGTAAAGTTGAGCATAAATTTCTGAGAGGGACAACAGATGAGATTTTAGATTAGGAAAATGCATTTCACAAAGAGTAAATATGTTTTTTTTAAAGAGTGCTAAGATGGGTTTTAAGCTTACTTTTACTCAGCTTTTATATACAAAAAGAGTGTGAAAAGTGGTAGAGATTTTGGGATTTTAATAAATTTAAGGCTTATGAGATATTAAAAGTGGGTTTCTTCACAAACAAATAAATATTTAAGACTTGCTTAAGACCTTAAGAAAATATTTAAAAGGTAAATAAAATTCATAAAGCAAGAAACTCCAAAATATAAAAGTATATTTCTTTGATTTCTGAGTCCAAAAGCAGAACTTGGCTTATAAAAGTGCTAAATCTAGCACTATATCTTTCCTCACCTAATTAGATTCCAGAGTCATTTTTGATTTCCTGAGTAGTTATTTCAAAAGCTGCTAACAAAAAGGCATTATTTGCTTCTCCTTTCCCTTCCATTCATCATTAGCATAAGTAGCAATATCCTTTAGGACTCACAGAAAACAGAATGAGGGGGAAAATCCTGGAAACAATAGTTTGCTTAAGGCCAAAGCGCAATTGTACGTTAGATTTTCCTCCACTTTTCCCCAAGACTAAAGGGGAAAGCGGGGTAGCGGAAGCCTAATGCAATTTTTGTGTTGGCGATGCGAGAAGATTTTACGCTGCAATTTCCACTGGAATGAATTGCTTGCCAATAATCCGCTGCGACAGTTGGCAAAAATGCAATTAAAAAATTTTCACTTTGTCGCTGGCGGGACACAGAAAATGCTTCTTTTTTTTCTCCTCTTACTTTTCCCGCTTTCCCCTGACGGGGCAGTTGTGTGAGTTGGCCTTTTCCGATTTGTTTTGCGTAAGTTTGACAGCACAAGCAGCAGCTAAGGGAAATTCTTTCATTTAATAAAATGCGTGCCAAGTTGACAATTTCCACTGAGCTGTCTCACTGGGGGCATAAGGGATAAGCCGAAAGTTTTTCAAGTTTTTGATTTTCGCCAAAGCCACGCCCTGTCCTCAGTTTGCTGTCAATCAGCAGCTGCTGCGGCGGGCGGCCGGAGAGGGGGCGTGGCAACAATTTGTCCAGGCCTCCTCCAGGTATCCAGGTGTTGTGCCTGCCTCGGCCCGCGGCAAAGTTTTCCCATCCAAAGGTGTTGTAAGGTGCTAAAACTTGAGAGGCTCCGTTTTATTTTTTTTCTTCTTGCTGTCCTGCTGCCATCCTGCCTGCCAGGGTAATTCACTGAGCGAGGGCTGCATTATAATGGGGATTTTCAGTTGGATTTGAACACTCAATTTGGTATTTAATGAGTGTTTTAAGAGGGTTTTATAAAAGGTAGTTAAGCTGTTGCTTGGGTTTGACTTATTTATTAAATTTTAAATTGCAGTTTTGTGTTTTTATTAAGTTACTAAGGTAATATTAAGGATAGTATATATTTATGGTAAACTTGCTTGTCATGGATCAAAAACTAGAAGTCATAGTAAATCGATATTTATCAATACCATTTTTGTGCCGTTAATTTCGCGAAATTATAATTTTGTTAATTTTACAAAATCTATTAATTTCAATTGAGAAATATTTTATAATTTTTATTAGTTTATCAAATCAGTTTAATGGAATAAAAATTCAAACATTAAAATTTTGTTGTTGAATTTTTGACATGACTTTGATGCTGAAATATATGATATATAGGGTTGGAAATGACTTATTTACTGTGTTTAAATTTTGCTGAAAATTATTGTATCCTTCAAGGAATAATTATGAAGTTTAGTTAAAGTCTCAAAGAGCAATCCAGTCAACAGCTAATTCTAACCACTAAATAAATATTATTGATCTAATTGCGAAATATCAATAAATATCAACCAACAAATAGGGCATTTTGTATTAAAAATATATCAATCTCTTTATAAAAAAAATTCCAAATAATTTCCTAGTCCCCCGAATGGCATCCATCCCTAGTCCTTGACGATTTGCAGATGCGTGTAAACAAATAATCTAGCTGGCGAGCGAGCAGCAAGCACCGCCCAAGTTCAAACGAAGCCAAAGCCACCGAAAACATGTAAAAAGCGAAAAGCTGGACCACACACGCACGGGTCGTCCAGGAGCGGGAAGAGAAAACAAAAACTCGGCCATGCTCCATGCTCCATGCTCCCAGCTCCCTGCCCTCCATTCCGCATCGGCCTGGCCGTATTGATTATTGTGATCTGCCGTGTGCTCTGCTCTGGGGGTAATTATGCAGCCAGGGGACTTGGACAGCAACAGGGACAGGAAAGGGGACGAGGGGAACGGGGTGCTCTTTGCGGGAGTATGGGCCAGGACCAGGACGGGGGTAAAAGGGGGCTGCGCCTGTCATTTATTTTAAACGATTCCTTTACACATGTCGGAGGCTTTCGCCGCCAACGTTGCCGCATTTATTGTTGCTGCCGCTGCTGCAGTGACTCCTCCGACTCCTCAACCCCTGGACTCCACCATCTCCACATCTCCTCCTCAACCCCGGTGACGACTCCTCATCTCTTGTCGAATATATAGCCATATAGCTTCTGCCTGTGTCGGCTGACGTTGGCATGCCAATCATGTTGCGTTGATGAAGTGTGAGTGTGAGGCAAAAATGTTGTACCAATAAGTTCCCTCAATGGTGCTGGGGCGGGATGCCAGGATGTTCGGCAGTTCGGCACTTTGCCACTTTGCCACTGTGGCAGTGCGTCAGTTGTTCAGTTGCTCAGTTGCTCAATTCCCCCAGTTTGGCAGTCACAAAACGCTGATCGATTGTCAGGAGCAGAGTGTTGACTCTATCGTTACACAAATGGAGCGAACTGAAGTATTGTGTCAACAGCGAGAAATGCACTCAATCTGAATTCACGCGGTATTTACAGCGATGACAGCAATTTAAGGAAATCAATAAAAGTTTGCCGAAATATTTGATAAACAATTATAAATACAGAGTACACAAAATATTTGATAAGCTCGCCAAAGTAATAACTTAATTAAACACTAAATCAGTTTCGAGTTTTCAGACTTCTCATTAAAGGAATCTATAAAATATTGTCGAAATATTTGATTTACGAAAGTAAATACAGAGTTTCCAAATTAATAACTTAATTAAAAACTAAATCAGTTTCCAGTTTCCAGACTTCTCTGATTAATTAAGCGCTCAATCTTCAAGGGCTTCCTACTACGATCTTTTGGGAAACAAGGGTATATATTCTACTCGGCAGAAGCAGCAGCAGCTAAGTGACTTGTTCCACCTCTTCGCCAATAATTAATTTGTTGAAAATGCAACGCCGACTCGGGGCCACCATCAGCGTTGGAGGGAATGGACCCTCGGACAGAGGCCCACTGACAGGCGGACAGCATGCTCTGCATTATGCATGAGATGGTAGCCAAGGATTGGCCGGGGGCCCCTTGAGGAATGCGCGGCAGGGGCGCCTCTCCAAGGTTGGCCTTTGTCAACCCGAGATGCTTCTGCCGCCAGTTGCAGTTGCAACATGCTGCTCCTCCTCCTCGTGCTTCTCCTCCTGCTACTGCTGCTGCCGCTGATTAAGTCACTAAAATCGCTGCCTGATTTTCTAACTAATTTGCTGTTAATTTGTTGCTACGTTACGGCTACAGCTATAGCCCAGACGCAACTCATTTCCTTCCTGTCACAGGGCAAAAATGTTGTTTCAGCTTTTCGCTTTATGCTGTCAGAATTCCGGGAAAACCCCGTCACACACACACATACAGCAAAGGTAGAGCCAGGAAAGCCAACAGGGAAAATGGCAAAAAAGAACGCAATTTATATAAATCAGCAGAAAAATGCAAAAACATTGCCGGTGTAAATTTCATAACAATTTCGTCTGACACTTATGAGGTTTTTCGTTCAGTAAAACTAACTAGGAAGCAAAGATTGATGAATAAGGTGTATATAGAGCGGAAACTTGATGGTTTTGGTAAACAGGAAGAAGGAATATTTAAAGTCTAGACTTAATTTCCCTTTAATTCATTAATAAACATTGAGTATTTCGAGTGATTTGTTTTTATTTAAGATGTAGAAGTATTTTACATTGTAATATCTTGCAGCTTTAAGTAACTTTAAGCACTTGGGAACCATATATTCTCCCCAATCCCCAATCTGAAATCCAGCTGGACATGCACTCGAATCGCCTGTCAAAGCGTGGCCAGAGCATCGCCTCATCGCATGCTGCACATCCAGCACTCCTCCTCCTCCTTCTTCCCTGGCACTTGGATCTAATGTTTATCATCCGTGTTTCGTCCAGCTCCGATTTCATGTGGGGGCCACTTTGCATGCGGACGGACTGGACTGGAGTGGTGATGGGTCAGGGGGATCTTCGGGGGATGTAACCGAGATGCGGCCGAGTGGCGCTCAATGTTTGCACTGAAAGTCACGTGCCGCACATAAAAAAAAAGCAACGCACATCATGATATTCGCCTGATTCTGGTTCTGATTCTGATTTTGATTTGGATTCTCCTCTGTTCTGTTCTGGTTTTCATTGAAAACGAAATTCAAAAATCAAAAATGTTGGCGCGACAAAAAAAAAAGAAAGAAGGAAAACAAAAAACCAACAACAACAAGCCATCAATGGGGCAGGCCCAAAGCAAAAACATTAATTAAGGCAAAACAAAAAAGAAAATGTATTGGGTGTGTATTGTTTGTGTGAGCTTAATACCCTTTAATTGTATTGCTGAAGGGTATAGGGTATTTCTAGGAGAGTTGAAGCTGCCTTGAAGCAAAGTCACTCCTTACTCATCTGTAATTTATGTTGAATAGTTTCTAAATTTTATGTGTAATGTTATCTTGCTTTTTCACACTTAATATATATATTTTTCTAGTATTTCACATCACGCCTCAACATAAATCTTTTGAACTTTGAAAATAATCATCAAAATTATCAGTCTTTCGTAGTAAATTTTTAGAGATAAGCTTTAAGTTGGCTCCCAATGTGGAATTAATATTTTAGGTGCATACTCCATGACACATTTTTTATGGTTATCGGTTTATTAAACCTTAGGTCAAATCAATTTTAAAATAATTTATTTTAAGGCAGCTTATTAACACGGATTTCATGGTATTTACTGATAAGGCTGAGGGATGAGATTGGCTGAAGTCTAAATCAGCTTAGCTTGGAAATTCCCAAAAATAAGTATGTACATATATTCATTTGATAGTACTTTGAATATATTTTGTTATATATTTGCTTCTCTTCTCTTTTAATAGGGATATTTATTCTAGGGTATTTCTTAGTCGGTGGGAGGATTTCTTTCTTCTTAATATTCTTTTAGGACTTTTTTGTCTTACGCTTATTTGAGACTCTGTATGTGTGTGTGTGTCTGTGTGTGCGTGGGGGAGACTTCGTGTCGTCTTCGGGTTTTAGCGGGGCCTTCTTCGGTCGCTGCCTCAGTCGCCGTCGCTGCCTCGGCCAGCGTTGGCGTCGCAGTCGCAATGGCAGCAGTGCTGCCATTTTAGCAATTTAGATGCTAGATTTGGCAACTTAAATATATATTATTTATTTAAATAAGCCCCCAATGTAGAAATTTATAATTTTTTATTTAGCAATTAAACATTTTATATTAACTCTTTAATTTTTTGGTAGAATTTTGTCTTTTGTAAATCTATTTTCATTGAAAATATATATTACGACTCATTATGATTTAGAAAAATACCAAAGATTGAATGAATTTAATTCAGTTTTTTTTTTTTAATTTCAACAGCTCGCTCCTTTTCTATGTATTTCGATTTAGTTCAAATGTAAAAACTTTATAGGTCAAATGTTCATGATTCTTTATTGCAAGATAGTGAGTTCAATCAATGGATTCACAATGATTTCACTAAGGAGCTAAATTTTTTGTACATCCACCAAGAAAGCTTACCTAAAATATAAAAAAGAAATTACTTTGAAAAGAATTATGGTTTGAAAATAATCTTTTTAGCCCAAAAATATTATTATTATTTTTTTTTATTACTTTGTAGTAATTTTTGTCAATTTCAAAATCTAGCAAATTTTTGCTCCCCAGTTTCTGGCAGCACTGAATCGCAGTCGCTTCTTGCTCTCAACGCTCGGGCTTTTTGGCTTTCTTTGCGCACGACTCTCGGCATTTTGCGTCCGCACGTCAAGGCAGGCGGACGAAATACGACGGAAACAGCAGCCAGACTTCCGGAAAGTGCCGTGTGTGCGCCGCACGGAGCCCGGGAAACGTGTAGCCAGCCGTGTGTCGCGTGTGTGGCAGCGATTCTAAGCGAAAGAGAGAGAGAGTGCGGATTATACCCGGCAAAAAGCCCGCTAAAAGTATTTCAAATATGCGTGCCGTTGTTGCAAATCAAAATACGCGTAAAAATTTGTGAAATAAAAAACGCGTAAACGAATTCGAAGCGTAAGAGAGCTCGTCTCGTGTGCGTGGGCCCTCGGCTAATTGCTCGTGTGTGTGCCACAGCCACAGGTGGTGGCACAGCCCCTAAAAACCCTTATAGGCACCGCACAGCACCCCCTCTCAGGAATCACCAGCCCCCTTTGGCCAATTGTTGCGGCACACGCAAATTCGCAGAACCTTAATTAAACGGTTTTCTGTGGGGGAAGGAAGGAGAGGAAAGGGAGGAAAGGTCAGCGGGCGGGCAGTCGCAATTAGCAAATCTAACAGTTCCGAGAATCGATTCACTGCAGCAGCCCCCAATTAATTGCTTGGCCCCCAAAAAAGAGAGGAGCCGACCACGCACAGCTTTACTCCCCCTACAAAAAAAATGTTTTCTTTTTTCTTTTATTTTTCTTGATTTTTTTTGGGGGGCAGAGCAACCATCAAAGAAGTTGTCGTGGGGTGGAAAAGGAGCTTTGGGCAGAGCAGGCGACGTGTGTCAAAGGTTTGACAGGCCTTAATTGTGCGGAGGACAGAGAAGGAGCAGCAGCAGGACGGAGGACAGAGGAGGAGCAGCAGCAGGACGGAGGGCAGACACGAGGCTTGCTTTGAGACACTGTTGCCTGGCAGCAGTCGAGGAGTAGGAGTTTTTTAGGGGGTTCAGTTTACGGGATTTTCGACTTAAAGTAGAGTCACACTTTGGAGAATTAATTGCTGTTTTTATAAGTTAGTTTATGGTGATTTTACTTGCCTAATAAGCAGTTAAGAATAAAGGGAACGTTTCAAGTTTAAAATATCTTAAACTCTTACTTAATTCTTAATTTATAATTAGATATTTATTAAGAGCAAATCCCCCTCAGTAGTTTCTATCAAAATTCTCTTTAAAAAATCTCTAAAACAACTTAATTATAATATTAATTAATTTAGCAAACTCGAACTAAAATCGCAAAGCAAAAACCAACTCTAAACAGTGAAAAAGTTAATAAACTAAATAAACAAATACCAAAAGCCATGCTGCCAGGAGTGGAGCTCCTGCTGCTGGTGCTGCTCAGCCCGCCGCTTCTCGCGGAGATCTCGCACTCGCCGCTGGCCAGCAACCGGATTATCCTGGACTCCACCGAGCTGCTGCAGCCGCTCTTGGTCCAAAATCGTAATCCCAATGCGGAGGCATTGCCAACGGCCAGGGCGACGCCGCTGCCGCCGCAGCGATGTCCGTCGCTGCAGCGCTACCGCAAGATGCTGAAGGACATCGACGATGTGGAGGACCTCTATGTGGATGTGCCCGTGCACATTGCTTTGGCGGAGCGACAGAAGAAGCGGTGAGTACGGTGCAATATGGCTAAGTGCGCTGGCGACGCCGCCTGCCACACAAATCAAATTACGGCCAAACAAATACGGAAGATGGCCAAAACCAAAAACCGAACTTAGGGGCGCCTCCGAGGAGGACGAAAGCAAAAAAAAGGAAATAATTTATAACCACGACGTGTGGCTGGCCAAACAAAAAAAAAACTCTCCACGGCCAGAGATTTTTTACAGTTGTCCATAAACGTGCATGTGTGTGTGTGCTGGGAGTGTGTGTTGGCCACATCTCTCCTTCTTGCCGTTTGTCTAGTGTGCATGTTTTTGTTGCCATCACAGCTGCCGCAGCCGCCACACATTGCACACTGGCTTCTGATTCCATAGTAAACTTTTCCAAAATCTATTAAACTATTGGTGAATAGGGGAGGGGAAGGGGGAAAGTGTGCCTTAAATGGGGGGGAAGATGATGCTCTCAGATGCGTGAAATGCTTAACTTAATCCATTAATACCCTAGGAAATGTAGAAAGCTCTAAAAAGTTGAATATGTGAGGAATTAGTACTTTACTTAATCAAAAATTATGGAATTTATCAAGTTAGCTAGACCAAATTTACAGTATTTTAAATATATGTTTGCAATTAAAATCATTAAAATCATATTTGTTAATCAATTAAAAACCGTTTAAAACATTAGAAAAACCTTCATAGTTTTGTGATGAATTTCTGTATGTTTCAGCCTCAATTCAGTGACTTTTACTTTTATTTTTCAAGCATTAAAAATGTTTAATAATTTAAATTTAATCACATAAATATATTTTAGATTTATTTTCACAATTATTAGCTCCATCTAAGACCTACAAATCTCCTATATCTCAAATATCCCCGTTTTAAGTAAGCCTCCCCTGGCAACAATGAGCCACTGTTCCCTTTGAGTTGCACGTGGCGTATGAGTAACATTCCGAATTTTTTCTCCTCTTCTACTTTTTCATTGGTTTCCGCTGGGCCGCAGCTTGGGCCTGGGTCAAAAGCGGCCCGTCACGTTTTCGCTTAGGCTGTGATGGTCCCGGGATTCAGTTTCCATCATCTCCAGTGAACGTGCAGCCGTGCAGGGGAAGCAGGAGGGAGGAAACTGGAAGCCCCGAGCTCGTATAACACTCGATCATTTGCCATAGAATGCCGGCAAACATTCAAATTAATGTCGTGGTTTGTCGTCAACTCCTTTTTCGGTTCTTTTTCCCCCAGTTTTTTCCTCGTTTTCCCTTCACTCTATATATATATATATGAATGATGCTGTGAAGTCGCGCGACCCAGCGAGAGAGCTCCAATTGCCCAAGTGCAGCTCAAGTGACCGACTCGGCTTGGATACTGCGGTGATCTGGGGATGCGAGATCCGAGATCCAGTGCCACAAAGCCAGAACCAGAGTACGTGATGTTTGGCTCGAGTTTCCCCTGAGTTTGCTGAGCGTGTGAAAAGGAGCGAGTTGGTGGCAGTGCAAAGTGGCAAATGGCAAATATCGCGTTTATGGCGCGTGCAGCCATTAAGCGTTTCGCTAGAATCAGCAGTGCCCATTCCCATTCCGATACCCATTCCTATGCCAAGTGGGCCTCGTGCATATCCTTCCAGCCGGTCACAGTCCGAGTTCCTCCCCCCTTGGGCCTGCCAATCAAGGCGCAAGCGTTCATATTTTTTGCACAAACAAATCATAAATATTAATTTTACGACTTAATTCGACGGCACAATATGCGCTCCCGTTCCCATACCCATTCCCACTCGCAATTCCCAATGCTCAATTCCGCGGCTCGCATTCGCAGCTCGATCATTGTGGACGCGAATGCCACTGGCTGCCACCTGTGGCACCCGCCAGTCGTCCAGTCAGTGGCCTTAAATCAAAATAAACCCAAAAAACTGTAAAAAATGTGATGGGGCATTCTGGAATGAGCTCGACGGGGGAAATACCTAATTTGGAAATTTTAGTAAAAGAAACTTGAATAAAGTTCTTGCAAGGCTATTTATGTTTTTGTTTTTAAAATAAAATAAAGTTAAAATTTAGGCTTGCTCTGAGGAAAGGTTTTCATTTCATAAGAAAACATACATTAATATCCTTCTACTAGATATACCTTGTTGTTTTATTTACTTAACCTTATATTTATATCTCCCAAACTCACATTTATTAAATAAACTTTAAGCCCCGTCACATACGCACTCCGGGCACTAGGTAAGCCCTGCTGTCCCACCATTTTGTAGGGGGAATGAAGGCAAAATGTTGTTAATATGTTGATGCTGTTGTTTGATTGTTGTTGGCGTTGCATTTTTATGTGCGCCGCAGGCTCAGGCGATGTAAACAACTTTTATTGCCCGGCCAGCCACTCGCCACTCGCCTCCGCCACCGCCTCCTCCTCCACCTCCTTCACCTCCGCCTGCGTGTCCATCTTCTCAGCCCGTGCGGCTTTATGGCGTGAAACTATTTATTTGTAAGCGCATCAAAGGAGCCACAACAACAACAGCAGCAGCAGCAGCAGCAGCAGCAGCAGCCGCAACAGCAACAGTGGCTACAACAAATTGCCATAAAATGCGGAGCATAATTCCCAGTGTGTGTGTTTCTGTTTTTGGTTTGGCTTTCGGCTTTCGGCTTGGTTTTAACCAAAACTACGCAGACCTTGCTGCGCCTCGGAAAAATTCGCACAATGACCAATGCCCCAGCTACGTCGTCATCGTCATCATTCGCAGCAAATGTGATTTGCTTTTTGCTTTTTGCGCCGCCAGAAAAGATCTCCTACGAATGGGTATAGTATCTATATTTTTAGCACTTGACAGAGTACGAAAATACTCGGTCGAGACGGTGGCAGACTGATTGTGAGTCGCTGAAATTGGAATCGGAATCAGAAAAAAAAAGTATAGGAATGGGACTCGGAATCGACAGAACCAAACCAAACAGAACAGAACAGACACAGGGGCGTCGCTCGATTTGAGGTCTCTTAGTCAGACGGCATCGCATCAAGACGATGTCGCATGTCTCCTCAACGCACCATATAGTTCAATAGTCTAAAATTTCCCCCAAACAAACTGAGAAGGGTGAAGAAAACGTAGGGGAAAAGATAAATCAACGTTAGGGAAGCGCAATTTTCAAATTACCGACACTAAGTGCTCACGGTGTGTGTGAGTAATTGAGTGTGTCTTTCTATGACGGTGCATTGGTTTTTTTTTTTTTTTTTTTTGCCTGTGAATCACACTTCCCATAATCAGTGATTGAGCTATCAAATAATTGCTATGCTCTTTGCCAGGATCACAAGGGTGAAATGCGAGCTGGTGGGTGCTACTTTCATTAAAAGTAGATGAGTAATTCACAGCACTCAAGATCCATTAATGAAAACATATGATAAATGGGCTTTAAAAAGTTGGAATAAGGTTGAGGCAGGTTGTGAAAGGGGAAAGCATTATTTAATGTGAATTTTCCCAAAGAAGCAAACTGATTTATCGACAATCTTATATTTGCAAATTATTCTTGCACATTATAAATGAAATATGGTTTTAAGTGGAATTTTTAGATTGGTATTTAGAACATTAACTTAGGGTGTTAAGTTAATTTAATAAAGGAGAAATGTTGACTTGTTTTCATATAAGTAAATGGAGATTCGGTTAAAGGCCAGATCAAACATAGTTAATTTTCATCCAAAGATAAGTGCTGCAACTTTTCTATTTCGGAAAACTCATCAGAAAGCTTAAACTTTTAAAAATCTTTATATATTATATGAATTAAATTAATAAAAATAGAAGAAAATAATCTGATTAACTTGGATATTATAGAAACTTTTAATTATTTATTACGATCACGTTTAAATCAAATTTTTAATTATTAAATATAAAGGAAATTTCTACTAATTCTTTTTTTAATCTTTTTAATATCTAATATAACTTAAATATTTAATAATAACCCTTTAAAAAATCCCACAACATTTCTTTGGCAACTCATCTAAAAATCAGATTATATGGATTTGAAAATAAGAAAGCTTACAACTTTATTTTTCTACCAAAAAGCATCATCGATTAAATGGGAATCCGAAAGAAATTTACGAATTTATATCCAGTAACTCACATAATTCGACGAAAAAACTTTCTGTCTTCTCCTCTGGCTCTTTCTCTCTCTATATATGCTTTCCAATTTCATTTGTGATATTTTCAATTCCGAAACTTGTGCCATCTGATATTGGGGCGATATTTGTTTGGCTTCGAACTGCATGGCACTGCAGTAACTTCCTGTGCAATCAGCGAATGCGCCACTTATGGGAATATCTGCTTAACTCGTTCTTTATCTCTGTTTTCGCTCCGGACTTTTGCTCAGTTTGGGGAAAAGCTGAAGCTGATTGTCAATTTGCGGAAAGCAGCAAGCCACCAGCTAGGGTGTCGCCATCTCCCAGAGGAGGAAGAGGCACCGGCACCGTGCCGGGACACGGTACACGGACGGACTCCCTGCCTGCCTTCGCCTGTGATTGTTGCAAAAATAGAATTTCGTCTCTGATTTTAAGTATTTCGCGTGAAAAGTAACAGAGGCGACCAGCACAGAACAGAACAGAACAGAGCTGAGGAGACTAGACCAGACCATGGGCCAGACAGAAGAACACCCAGACGCAGACGCAGACGTTGCCCCAAAGGGGGCAAGACGGAGTCGGGTGTGGGGAGTCTCAGAGTCACAGTCAGTGTCTCTCAATTGCAAATTTATGTGAATTGAGTCAATTTTTATCGCAGCAGGCAAGCAGGAGGAGGTGGAGCAGGAGGGGCATTAGTTTGGGTTAGTTTCTCTCCCTCTTGGCTCTTGTTTGTCCCTACAAAACTTTGCGTCGTTTGACTGGCGTAAATCGTACGACTGGAGCCACTTGAACTTGGATGGTATTGCCACCCAGGAAACCCTTGCTCCCTTTAACCTTTCCCTTACTCTTACCCTTGTTCCGTCTCTTCTTTTTGCCTCGCTTAATCTTGTCCTTACTGACCACCTGGCACCGCCAGTGCCGGATGATTAGCTCCCCGATAAAGGTGAGGGAAGCACAGAAGATGCCCACCACCAAGATGAAAAAGGGTCCCTTGAGGTGTTCCGTGGTCAGAACAATAGCAGTATCTTTAAAAATTGGCCTCATCTTGTTGATCCTGTTCAGATACGTATTATTATACCGAAAGTCTGCATCGATCTTCTGGAAGATGCCCACGTCCCGCATCATACGGATGATGCTGTTCATCTCGAAGAGAAAGGGGAAGCCAGCCTTCATAATCATCTGCAGCGGACTGCTAAAGACATTCTGTTCGAAGGCATAGATGTCGTCCGCCAAAGGACTCTGCAGCGTGTACATCCGGTTGCTGAGGATGCAGCGGTCACCCCACTTTACGGCCTCCAGATTCTTCGTCTGCGGACTGAACTCCGGCGAGATGTTGTACCCATTGAAGATCCACATGTCATCATCGTTCTCAAACCAATCACGGCTCTCCTCATGTCCGCCATAGGGTATGCCAGCGGCCACCACCTCCGTCAATTCATCCAGCTGATGGAGGTAGCCAGGATCCTGGAACGTTCCAATCATCTTGGACGTATAGGTGGCCACCACATTGAGACCGTATAAAGTCAAGGCCATGAAGAAGACACGCGTGGCCTCGCAAATGGGACGTTCCTGGACTGCAATGCCTAGAGACACGGCCATGGTGTTGATGGCCGTCAGGCTGATCTGTTGGTAATACCTTGGCTCCGGCAGCACCTTTACCAAGGCGAACCAGCACCACCAGCAAAGCAGCTGCACCAGGATGAAAGCCAGCCAGGTGCTGGGCTCAAAGATACCAACCATTGCCTGCCAGGCGGGTCGGCGGTCGGCCACCTTGATGTACCAGGTGTGGGCATCCTGCAGATAGGTATCTGAGCCCCAAAAATAGTCGGCCACCTCGTTGTCTGGATAAAAACCGCCGATAATAAAGTCGCACTCATTGTCAGTTAGCTGACCAAGCAGACCGTTCCACACGCCATTGTTGTCCATCTCTCCCCGAGACTCAGTGCTACAAGTTTGATTTACCTAAAAGGATATAGAGATGTAAAAGGAGGGAAAGGGAAATATTATCCTAAGACCTCAACTCACATTAAACCTCATTCGATTCCTCATAAAACCCAGAATCCTCATCTCCAGACCCGCCACGCAGTCGGCCTCCACAAAGGGCGCAGAGATCGAAGAGCAAACATAAAAAGTGCAATACGCAGGACTAAATCCCGCCACATAATCCAACATAGAAGCATGCACGGCATTGGGACTCGGATACAGTTCTCCATCGTGACACTGACCCACGCTCTGGACATTTAGAATCCTACAGTCCACATTGCTGTAGTAATCATTGACCAGCAGATTGTAGTCCATCGAAGAGTTTGCATATAACAGAGCCACGCGATGCACATAGAAGCTGTGCATCAGCTCATTGAAGATCTGAGAGGCCACCGTCCAGGGCCTATTGCGCATGTGGGGATTGTGGAAGAGCACCAAGAAGCGGGCTCCCGGATTCCAGGAGCGCATCTTGCTCACAAACCGACTCATCAGGCTGAGCAATCGCTCCACCGAGTCCACAATTATCACATAGTTATCCGTATAGATCAAGGCACCAAAGTTCTTGCTCCTTAAGTGCATACTATGATCGGTAACGACTCTCATCTGGAAGAGTTCTCCTCTTCGAGGCTCCGTGGGATCCGTGGCCGCTTCATTGATACGTTTGCTAAAGCCCTCCTGGATCTGGTCAGCCGGACTGGAGAGATTGAAGGCATGGGTCAGCATCAGGTTGTAGGCTCTAGTAAACCGCTCAGCGGGTTTCCTATAGAAGAAGATCTGTGCGAAGCTGTCCAGGCAATCTACTCCGGCTTTCCACACCTCGGGTCCTATGTCCTTGGCAGGCAACATATAGATCACCGTGTTGGCTGTCTCGTTCGAGGGATTCACTATGCCCCGGCAGAGGCCCCAGAGCTGGAGCAATGGGAGGATGACACTCAGGTGATTACGGGCTGTAATCATCATTGTCGTGTCTGTCGGGCTTGACAATTGCGAATTAACTGCAGCGGGTGCGAATTTTGTGGTGCATGTTATACACGAAGGATTCCCTGCTATGAGCTGGGTGAGCATTTGGGTTTTAGGGAAGGTAAAGATAGATACTTAGATATTTTATTATTATTTACAGAAATATTTGTGATATTACATGGATATTTATAGAACCTTTTCCAGACCTACATTTTATACTAGAGATGAAATGAAGACATTTAAAGTGAAAGGAAATATTATAATATTATAATATTATAATACATAATATAAATCTTTATGAGAAGCCTTATTAAAGAACAAGTTAATCTGCTAATCTTTAAAATCAATACGATTGACTTGATAAAGTGAAAAGAGTATAAATTAAATCCTAAAAAGTAAAGCTTAGTTCCTGACAAAATTTTTACTACAGCTCCTATAAACGACAGTAAATAAAATGATTCAATTAACTCAATCTCCTTCATAAACGTAAACCGCAGTTTCCCCTCCATAAACCATAAACTTTCTGCCATAAATGCAGTTATATTACTACCTACTTACCCACTTACTTTCAAGCCTGGTCAAAGAGGCCATTAAATCACTTCCTCGCAGAGACCAAGAGCGCATTCAACTTTCGTCTTTGGCTGTTGATGTTGTTTGCCTTGTATAATTGACTGCTGTCATCATCGTGCAGAGCAGACAACAAGGATGGCCCGGACCCGGGGCCCCGAACCCGAGCCCAAACGAATGACAAACAATCGCCATTGCAACATGCAAGGCTTAAATTAAAGCAAATATTTGCTCAGTCGACGAGGCGCCGCCACTGCCACTGCCGCCGGCAACAATGGTCGCAAATGCATTAAAACACTCCATCAATCCGATCCGATTCGGATCCGTTGGGTAGCGGCGGAACCTTTTGGCAGGGCGGCCAAAAAAAAATATACGAGCGGTTGCGGGGGATGGTCAATAGCTGGAGAGATAGCGTTGGCCGGAAGTAGCCGGTCATAAAAATAAAACTCGAGATGGCCAGCCCGGCCATAAGCCAAGTCAATGAGTCATTTGCTGCAATGGCCATCCTGTTTCCAAGCTCCTCCTTCTCCTTCTCCTCCTCCATTTTGTTTGGCCGCAGTGCATCCTAGACATCCTGTGTGTGTGTGTATATTGGGTGTGGGTGTATCGTAGAGCTCATTTGTCTTAGCAGTTTGTCATTAGAAAAATTGCTCGTAAATTTCGCATTTAATTACAATACAAAACTCTGGCAGGCCAAGAGCACACAGGCCGCTGCCCAGGGGACTTGAACTCAATCTTTGGCTGCAACAAAGTTGCAACAGCTTCAGAGAGGAGAAGATGGATAAACAAAGTTCCGGGGATAAGGTTTATTGTGCCAGTCGAGACGGGGATACCCTTTGGAGTTCCTTAAGAACATATTTTAGGCATTGAAGTAATGATAAAGAGTTGCTTTCATTAAATTAAGTAAAGATTGGGATAAGTATCGTTAGGAATTGTGAAGTATAAAATACAGGATAAGTATAAAAGTATTTATAACTCAATCAGGAACTTCTTTAAGATCTACCATAAGCAAAGCTACCCATTTCGGCCAGGGTAACCTTCTAAAGCCGCTGACTCATTTGGCTCAGTTCGGCCGTGGTCCAGACAGGCGGCAAAACAAATTGCGTGTGATAATTTAGTGTCATCATTTTTGACAAAGGGCGTTAACAGCTCACTTACTCCGCCCCTTTAAAAGCCGCCTTCATCTCGTTTTGCAGATTTGTGCTGAACCTAAACGCCTCAACGCCGCTGACGATTCGCTTTTCGGCGCCCGTGGGCCGCAAGATGTACTACAATCGCACAGGTTAGTCCGCCTTCCTGGCCTCTGACCAGAGTTGCAGCCATTAACCACCGACTTTTGCTTCCTTGCAGCGAATCTGCTGCGGCCGGCAGCCGTTCCATCTGGACCAGGTGTGGCTGTGGGCAGCCTGGTTCTGCCCTGCGCCCTGCGCGGTCACTATGATCTCTTTGTGCTGGCCCGCCACAGCGGCGCTCTCAAGGTGGAGGCTCTGGCGGAGCATCCGCAGAGGGACTGGCCGCTGCTCAATGCCACACACCGGATCGGCATCCGTACCCAGAATCGAGTGCGGAAGCGCGAGATGATTGTCAAGTGGGACAGGAGGTGAGTGGTTAGATTCTACCTAAAAGTATGCAGAAAATAGTTTGAAAACTAATGTGCAATTTAATTGTAATTTATTATATTATAAAAATTAAAACTTACCTAATTTATTGTTCACAAATACCCCATCCTTTCAGCAAGTTCGACTACCATGCCATGCACTATTGCCTGGTGATCCAGCGGATGACGCCAGACTCACCGCTCACATCCTTCGTTAACTTCTGCCAGGCGGTGTCCGCCTTTGTGGATCAGCGGCACATGGCACCCAGCTGCTCTGCAGGCAATCCCCTGGACCTGGTCTGGTCCACTCCACCGCAGCGGGAGCGACGTCTAAATCCTCGCCAGAACCTTCATGTCGTTTGTACGGGGAAGCGGCGCCAGCAATTGCTGCGTCGTTTGCTTCCAAAAAGCACCTACCAGCTGGACCTGTTTGGTGTCCATCAGACGCGCCAGAATCTCACCCTGCGCCTGGCCAGCAGTCAGGTGAGCTTTAATCGCACCCAGCCGCTGGCGTTGAGGCAGCAGGCACTGCTCCTGCTCAAGATCGGCGGCCAGCATGGGAAGCAAGTGTATAGCTTCAAGGTGCCACCGACGCCGCCGCATGTGGCAGAACCCTTTGTGCGGCACCTACTCATACCCTGCACTGGCAGCGAAATCCGGGTGCGGTTGCTCCGCCAGCGGAGTGAGGTGGGCAGGACGGAAGCCTTCTACAGCCCCACCTACATCCGGCAGAAGGGCGTGCAGCCGGGCGAGCGGTATCTGATGCGCTTTGAGCCCAGCAACGAGGACGAGGCCTTCCGCGCTCAGAAAGTGTTGGTAAGAGTGGTTGGAAAATTCTGAAATTTAGGGAAACTTAAGAAGCAATATATATTTCTTCCAGGTGGCCTTGAGCAGCGAACCTCAGTTCCGGGAATTGCCCGACTTGCCGCAGAACGCCAGCGTCTTCAATGTGCGAACGAGATGCAATAGGGCCACCATAGCCTGGAATGGCTCGCCAGATGAGCGGGAATTGAGGTGAGGCATGGCTTAATTTAAGATTAAGATTTTCAGGTATAACATATATCAATATCCGGACTTACAGCTACTGCATCATCGTGTTCAATCTGCCGCAGCGCAATCGCAGCGTGGTGGATTCCACCAACTACTGCATGGACTTTGTGCCCAAGCGGGTGATGCAGTACAGGAACTTTGAGTGGATGACCTGCAGGGAGAGGCAGCAGAGGTGGGTACCAAGTTGAGCTTTAAATAGAGGATATTAAACTTAATACTTATATCCCATTTTCAGTCCCGACAACATCGAAACGGAGACCATACTCAACCTGATGCCGGGCTCCAGTTACATGGTGTATGTGACCGCCAACCTGAGCATGGGCAAGCCGCTGCCCTACCAGGCACTCACCCTGCACATGGCCAGCCAGTGTTTGGATGGCTCCCACGAGTCCTTCTACTAGGCGTTACGGGTTCCATTTCCGGTTCCGGTTTCGGCACCACAAAACAAAAAAAAGAAAGCTTCGCTGCATTTTTCAAATACAAAACTACAAAATGGCCAAGGCACCCAACTATCCGTCGTTGTAAAGCTACCTTATCCACTACGATTACTACACTAGCCTACCAATGCTATGCTGGTTAAAAGACTATACACCTATCTCCATATATATACACAGATATACAGATAAACCGATATACAGATCTATACCGATATATATATACATACATATGTTCGTGGCAAATGTTGTGTGAGCGAGTGAGTGTGCATGTGTGTGAGTTTTGATTGTGTTTTTTGCCAAAAAAGAAACAGATTCCAAGTATTTTCGAGTGCTTACTATATAGTTTTTTGTAATTTTTAGCTAGCCGTTAATGTTTGTAAAAAAGGAAATGTTTTAATTGGTTTTTTACCGAGCCCCTAAACCATTTTCCCTCAACCTTTAACCCTCAAACTTACCGCATAATCGTTTTTAGATACTTTAGTTGTTAGCCTTAGATCCACTCCTAGTTTAACGTTAGGTTCCTTAGGCTTTCGCTGTTAAGTTTAAAACGTAAACAAAGTGTGTGTTTTTGTAGTTCTTTTGTACATTAAGCTTACCACATAGATATACTCTATTCGTAATGTATGTGTGCGTTGAAGGCGTTGTATTTTTTTAAGCTCTTAAACCTATGCAACCGAAGGGCGCAAGCCAGGAAGGACAATAAACAAAAAGTGTGCTATATAGGGAGGTGAAGTGAGGGGAGAAAGGAGAAAGTGTCGCAAATAAATGTGAAACCACAGCTAAAGTAAATCGACTTTACAAGGTGTTCTATTATTTCTTAAACTGCTTCGCTTTCGGGGGCATGACTCTCGCTCTCTGATGAGCGATTACACCTGCCATCATCATCATTATCACCTTAACGTTGGCGTGTGCAGCGAGCTGCGCATAATAATGACAGCGGATAGCCATCGGTTAACGGTGAAGCTAACGACGATAAGCGACGACCGATAATGAAACATTAAACCAGAAGCAGGAGAGAGACCACAAACCCATCCATCGGTAGCCATTGCCGGTCATAAATTTGCCGGCGCCAGTTTACTGGCAAAAGCTTTTGGGTTCGGACCGTTTTGCGGCATACTTTCGGGCCGGTACGGGAAATGGCCCTTTTACATTATACCTTGGAGCAACTGGATCTGTACCTGCAGTGGGCTTTGGTCACGCATGGCGAGTCCACCCAGAGTCCGACGACCGCTCGTTATCCTGGCGTCTTTGTTGGCGATCTTAGCCAGTTGAATTCCTTTAAGCGGCATGCCTTCTCTGCCGTGGTGGGCATTTTGTTTGTCCTGGCTTTCACCGGGAATCTGGGTACTCTCTATGTCAATACCCGAAGGAAGCTGCGTCCTTTCTTTAGAGCTTGTCTAATATCCTTGGCGTGCAGCGATCTGGTCTCTACTGTCTTCTGCACGGTGTCATACATGGCACAGTTTCAAGCGGAGTATCTGCAGCTTTGGGTAAGTAGAACTAAGGATTATATACGCCTCCTTTCGGTTAACCTTAACTAGGTTTCCGAGAGGATTGCCTTAGCTTTTTGTTCTGGTTTTAAAAGAAATTATTCCTTAGACCATTGGTGGCTTCATGTGCAAATTTGTGCCCTTTATTACCACCACTTCGGTGCTGTCCGGCAGCCTGACCCTGGTAGCCATTGCCCTGGATCGTTACCTGGCCGTAATGCGACCTGTGCTGGGCTTCTGGAATCCCGACTATCGCTTCAGCACCTTAAGCATGCTGCTGATTTGGGCCTGTTCCATAGGTGCCTCAGGACCTCTGCTAGGCATCTACGACTACCGCTGGATATATCTCCTAGCTGTAGAATGCGATCAGTCTGAGGAGGAGCCAGCCAGCACAGCTACAGTGGAGCCGGAGGAGCTAGTGGTTACCGAACTGGAACTGGTCCATATGTGCCTGGCCGGAGACGTAAGTGGGGAAGCGGTGGGATTATCGCCGCTAATACAGAGCGATTAAGGGGGACAGTTGACAGTTGTTGAATCAATGTTCGGCTTATCTTATCACTGGCGCTGTGTGAATAAACTTATGCAATTCTATTAATATTCTGTTTTCCCAGCACGACGTCGGACTCTACTACGTCATACTATTCACACTGATTTTTCTGCCCTGCATTGTGTCGTTCCTCTGGCTGAATGCCACGATAGCCAGGCAGCTGTGGCTCCGCAGGCATTACCACCAGGAGCAGCATGTGCAGCGCCAAGAGCCCAAGGAGGGTCAGTTTAAGTCCTTTGGATCCTCGGGCAATGGAGAACTTCTGATGCCCTCCACTCTGGTGAGTGCCATGGGCGTGGCTCTACCCTTTGCGCTGGAAAAGGTGGGTCCAATGCCCCCAACAAATCCTCTTCGAGCGGATCCCGTGAAAAAGGCCACGGCAGCAGCTATGGCCAGAGAGTCCAGGCATCGCAGGATGGTGGTGGTGGTCCTCCTGATGATGGCTGTCTTTATTTGTCTGCGCCTGCCAGCCTGGGTGTTCCTGATCATGCGACTCTATGGCTCCTACTCCGAGCCCGTTGACTGGCTCCTCTACTTCAGTTTCGGCATATTGAACCTGTTCAGTTGTGCCTTGAATCCCATTTTCTATACCTTCCTCACCCAGACCATACGCACCGTGTCGCTGATGAAGCAGAAAATCGGTGGATTCTTTGGCTGCAGCAATGGCAAGCCACAGGATGCAGCCATGCCACTGGATCAGGTGAACAGGAGCAGGTGCTGCTGTGGCCTGAGGGCGCCCACCTTCAGCTGGCGCTGCTATCAAGCCAAGGAGAAGCAAGCTAGAGCTAGCACCATGGAGATAAAGGATTTGGAGCTCCAGCTGCCCGGAAAGCCCTCAGGTGAAGTGCAACAGTCGGAGCCCAGTGGCCTGCGGCGCTTCAGCTTCCTGAGCTTCAAGCGTGAGGTGTTCACCATTTACAAGCAGTGCGATGACTCGTCGAGTGCGTCAATCGAGTCCTCCGCCTGATAGCCGGAGCCGGAGCCATAATGGCCATAAATCACACAGAGTGCAGTTGGCGGATACGGGGGGCCAACGGTTAGCAGAACTTGATTGATGGATCTATCTACTCCCCACCTCCTCCTCCTGATACACTTCACCTCTTCCAATCAAATCCACAGTCCGCACAAAAAACAGTTTGTCATGGCGGGCATATCACCTATCGCATATAAGCGCACATATTATGTACCTCATTAAACGTGTAAATACAAAGAATCAAGAAATAAACAAAAATTGGGTGTTGGGTGTCACTGAGCATTAAAGCAAAAGCTTTTTAAAAATCAAGAAGGTTTAAGTCATTAACACTGGCATTTCAATACCACTTTAGGCCGGTTTTTTAAGTGCTCATAATAAAGTATAGTTATAAAACTATATTTCATGTAGATCTAGTTTAGGATAGAATGGAATGGAATTATTTAAACAACACTGAAGAAAATTTTTTTACATTGAATAAATAATTAATTAATAAATAATGAGGTACTTGTAATATATATTTATAAGATTCGAAATTTGAATTAAAAATTTAAATAGGAAAATAAATTTTACCAAGCATATTATTTTGTTTGTTATTATGAATATTTTTTTAGACTTTCCGTACATTTAATCTTATTATGGGCACTTTAATACCTTAATTAGTTAATATTAATGCATTTAGTTTGACGTAATATTATTAATAGTATCAAAGTTTGCTATATAATAAAGTCATATTTAATAAATTAATAGAAAGTGATAATCAGTTAAGTAAACTTTTTACCAAAAATTTGATTGCCAAGAAGCTTGTTATAAAAATACATTTAAGGTGCTAATAAGCAACTAGCACCAAAAGCCAAAAATTTTTGCATTACGAATTTAAACTAAACTTAACTAGTTATGACTAATTTTGGGAATTCAACTTACTCATAAACTGTTAAAAAAATTTTAAACATAGTATTACAGCCCCATAATTATATCTCTTTCAAATCCACTTAGACTAATTTTAATTATTCATAAAACCTAATAGCTTAAACTAATTAGTTCCAAGAACTAACCTGACTAAGAAACCTATTCATTATAAAACCAACAGATCGTTGCCAAAACAATGTGCGATCTGTTGTTCAGATTCTATATCTATACTACATACATAAATTGACTTCCGTTTTGGAACAATGGCCAACAGATTTTCAAGCGAGATACAAATCAAACTAATTAAATGTCACAAGCTGAGTATATTCTCTGGTTAAGTGAAAAGCTCTCTCTCTCTCTCTTTATATTACTCTCTGTGTCTCCCCCTTTGTTTATTTTCCAGCTCTCAGTAGCTGGAGATCTCTCAAATTCTCTCTCTTTGCGACAAACTTTTATCAGCTGCCGAGCCAAGCTCGACTCAAAAGCTGCTTCAGTCATTCAGTGGCGGCGGTTCGCGGCGAGTGGTTGGATTTTCTCAGCGGAGAAGACGCGAAAAACAGTGCTCGACGGCGGGTGAAATCTACGAAAGAAACAACAATAAAAAAAAAGAAACAAGTGTAGAGTGCAGGCCAAAGAAAAAAATATAAGTTCGGATTGTGCGATTATAGAAATTCGTAAATAAAACGCAAATAAATGAGGCCAATCAGCGTCCGAGAGCTGCGAATTATGGCACAATATTGTCTATAAATATAAACAAGTGTAACTGTAAGAAAGAAAAAGTGGCAAACGCACAGCGGAAGAAAAGGGAAAGAGCCAAAGAAACCGAATAATACAAAAATCAAGAAAAGAAAACGAAACGAAACGGCGAAGAACAAAGCACCTTCGTTGTGGGTCAAGAACGAAAGTTCGGACTCAAAAAAAGGTAACTATAGTTAAACAGTCTTTTCTTGGTTTCATTTGATTCGATTTTGATTTGATTTAGTTTCAATTTTGATTTAATTTTGATTCGCTTCAATTCGGCTTTAGTTTGTGTAAAACCAGTTGTGTTAGTTTGTGGTAGTTTGTGATTTACTGTTACACATTTCGTCAGAAGGCGCCGTCAGGAAAAACACGTTTGCGCATTTCACTTCGGCTCTCTCACGGCTCTCCGCCGTCACGCATGCGCCGCCGCAGCTCGAAGCTCCCCGTTTATGAATCGCTTGCAAAATCTGCAGTTATGCCGCCAACTTGTAAACTGTCTGCACTTTGTTTCACTTTTGTGCAGCAGGTTCTATATAGACAAAGCCTTTATAATTGTGTCTCTCTGTGGGTTCTACTGGTTACGCAGCTTTACGCTTTCATTAGCAGTCACCGATTTTGGACAGAGAGAAGAGAGTACCCTATGATTGTAGGGTATGTGAGGGTTTATGATAAAGTATAGGATATAGAATACCTAATATAATTTACATTTTATATAAATTTATTCGATTTTAAAGGATTTATCTGGATATTAGAAACTCAAAAAGCCAAAGAACACATGTTTGTGGTTCTTGAATCACTCGTAAATTAGGTAAACCTCAACTGATTCTATATTTAGACTTAAAATTAAATTTTTAATCGAGTTGTAGGTGATTTTAAAGTAATTATAAAGTATTTTAGGGTACTTTAAAGTCCATACACCTTTAAGTACCAATCATTCTATACAACTAACAGTCACCGTTGCTATTTGCGTGCAGTTCGCTGTGCGTGCCAGGTATTTGAGGTACGATGAGTGGTTCAGTGGCTCGCTGGTTCGGTGGCGACTGCATGTTTAATTAGCCACCGCTAACCAAAACCAAAACCAACACGGGGGCCACAAAAACAAATATAAAACAAAAAAGCAACCAAAATATAGGCCACTATTTGGTCATGACGAGGCTGTTCCATTGTCCAGCACATTCCGTCCATACGAATGGCGAATCAAGGCACACGCACTCCCTAACCAAAAGCCTGACCATGAATAATAAAATCTGGGAGAACTGATGGGGAGTGTAATGAAGATGGACATATCTCTCGATCGATGGGGGAGATCGTGAAGGCATTATCCGCCTTACTTCTCTAATGTTGACGTGCCTGAAATGGCAACTATTTCCTACTTATTACGATTATAACAAATTCAAGACGTGTGATCTAAGCTCTGCGTGAAGTGGGTTAATTCTTACATATTCCCCACGGTAATTAAAGCTTTCTTTTTGTCAAATCAATATAATCGGTGGCTCTCTCGATAAAATTTCCATAAGACCAAATTGCTGCGGGAAAAAAGAAAGAAAGAAAAGAAAACGCACTTTCGTTTTCATTTTCGGTTAGGTGGCCGAGAGTGAGAGAGACTCCCATCTCTTTCCTAATTATTATAAAACAAGAAATGTTCATTAAAACATTACATGCAGCGTGACCGACTGCAGCAGCAACATTATACAATAGACACTAAAAGACAAAGCCAACACGATTGAGCGGAATGACTTAAGCTCTGGGCGTGGGACCTACCTGGTATCCGCTCCATTTAGCACTTCACATCCCAAAGTGTTTTCGAAACAACAAAGAGAGAGAAAGAAAAAAAAATGATGATATTATCAAAAAATAATTTCTAAAGAAAGTGAAAGTTTTCTTTTTGGGCGCGTACACCCGGGTTTATAAATATTTTTTTCCTCCAGCGGTAGCGGCCCTTTTTCGGGAGGGAGGCCTATTGTGAGCGTGAAAGCTGAATGCGGTCGGATGCAGATGGTTGTTGTGCCAAAAATCCATTTTTCTGCCCACGTGCTGCAGCTATAACTCGGTGCTTTGAGCTCTGGAAACCTGTTTAACGAAGCCTCGCCTCTCCTGCCTTTTTTTTTTTTGATAGTTTTGTAATGTCTTTTCTGTTGAGTTCAGTCGCTTTTGATGGCTGTAACTTGACCTGCATTCAGCTGGAAATTAGTGTTGTCCTCGGTTAACCTTGTCCGCGAAACGAGTTTTCTGGCGCTTACCCTCTCAGGCCCCCTTGTCAAATGCGTTAATAATGCATTTTTCTTGAACTCTAGGCCCTAGAGCAGACACTTTCGATTTTCGCTCAAATCGCAAAGGCAAATAAAAAGTTATATTTTTTTGTGTGTGAGAGAGACAGCGAGGGGAGACCCTCGGTTATTACCAGACGAAGCCGACGATTTCACTCTGTGCAGGCCAATGTACCTTGGCGACACTTGTCCGCAATTTGTCTGCTGTCTGTCCATGGCTTATAGATGAGACATTGTCGGCCGATTCAATGCGGGAGCACGCCAATTGCCTGGCATTGAGCCGGGTGCATAATGAAGCTCGCACACACTCTACACCACACACCACACACACTCTACCATCCATCACAAACAAATCAATTCGCTTAGTTGTCTTGTTTACTCGCACATGATTGTTATGTTTATATCGTGTCATGTGATGGCTGGCAATTGACGGTCAGACTGGCCAAAGCCTCCAATGGAGATGAGTCAGGGTCAAAAGGCGTTCAAGAAAGAGAGAAAAGTATTTCAAGGGGTTATGTTTTCAGGAATTATTGGGTGTTAAAGTACGTTTACTTGAATGTATAAAGAAATTTTGCATTATACATCCTGCCTTTTCTTGCTTTGAATTAAATGTAGTTCGTTCTTGAGAAATTCTCAGGATCTAAAGGTATTAATTTCTATAAGCAATGATAATTAATCAGTCACTTTTTAAAGGTTAATTATAATATATAAACTCAACTAATAGCACACAACCCTATCATTTCATTGTCAACATTTCCCTTTACTTATTTTTAATAGTGCTAGCTCCCTCAGTTTTTATTTATTCTTTTATAAACACAACTCAGTATATAGTTCACACTGATTAAGCCATTTCCTACAGATTAGACAGTCTTAAAAAAAAAATAAATAAATAAACTACAGCGAAAAATAAACCAAAGTTGCTATAAATAAAAGCAGCGACAGATGCTGATAAGGCAACTTTCAGTCAGCTGAGAAAAGCAGTAAACAAAACGGACGAGTTAATGCCTTCCCAGCCGTGATATCTAACAGTGTCCCGCTTAAGGCAAACAACTCGCTGGCGAGGAAGACACATCACATGAGTCACTCGCAACAGTGAGCTACAAATGTATCTGTCAATCCAAATAAAAGCGCTGCAACAATTCCATCTAATGCGGCATGCATCGCATAGGGGGGGAGGGGTTGACAGTGCTTGACTGCTGCTGCTGCTGCTGCTGATGTTGCATATATATCGCTGATGTAGCTGCCGATGTTGTTGCTGCGTTCAAACATTTCTGCCATTTACAGCTAACGAGATTTTAAGTGCTGTCAAATGTTGATGAAAGCAACAGCAAATACGAACGAGAGTACCCCCGAAAACACACGCAGGGATTTAAATGGAAATTTAGATTTTGTGTCCCTATAGAACCTGGAAAGAGGTCAAGGGTGGAAAGAAGAGGTGATTCTGGTGTGGATATTGCATGCAACAGGATTCTGTGACTCTAAGCTAGTTGATATGTGTCAAGGCTCAAAGGGAAATTAATATTGCAATAAGCAAATATAATAAATAAGCAGGATTTACTCTCTGTAGAGACTTCAGGAACGTATTACAAGTATTTAGCAGCTTTAATTTATAAACCCATGCTACGAATTACATAAAACTTTAATGACACTTGCCATAAATCATACAGGAAAAAGAAACTGCTTATTTAAAGCCAAAATTAAAAACCAAAAACAAACCAAAAACCCACGTTGACGAGCCTCTGCACATGCTCATCGTAATGAAACTCGTTTCACAAAATAATGACTCTCCAATTTTCGGCCTCTGTTTAATTTTTATTTTTATGTCTCGGGTAAACCCTCCAATGTAGGTCAAGCCGGCTGCTACTTGAAGAGGAGGAGACCTGCCCGTGTCGAACTCTCTGTGAATCTCTGGAGTTGTGGAAGCTCCGCAGCTGCGAACCTGGCGTAGCCATTCCCGAACATTATGACACAGCGCCAGTTGTCGTGGCCAAGTAGTAGCAGGGCAAACTGCTGGCTCATCGCCCTGCTGGCCACTCTGACAGTGGCGGATGGTGAGTTATAGAACAGCATCCTCTAAAGACATAGTTAACTGTAGGAACTCTCTTTAAGTTGCAGCTTTGCCCTTCCTGTTCACGCATCTGCGGCCGCAGATAAACTGGACGCAGCTCGAGACGGAGCCCTGGGTGGTGGAGGAGCAGCCGCGCAGCATTGAGCCGCATCTGGAACTGGTGCCACATCCCAATCGCACCAAGATCAGCGCTTCAGATGCCTCCGATGCGGAGTTCCTGCAGCGGCTGGCCAACCAGACGGCCACCTCGCGAATGCTCTGGAACGATGCGGGTGGTGGCGATGGCCTGGTATATCCCCCTTTCGTGGATCGGGCCTTGAGGCTACTGAACCTCAAGCAGGTGGCCTTTGAGGTGGAGAACAGCCTGATGTCCCAGGTCACGTGCACCGCCTGCCGTGCTGGTGCCGGGATGATCCAGCATCAGATTCAGTCCGGCAAAACGGACGCCGACTTGATCCAAATGATCACGGACTACTGCACAAATCTGAATATCCAGAGCGCCAGAGTTTGCCAGGGAGTCGCCCAGCTCTTTGGCACCGAGTTGATCTACGTCCTGAAGCGGGTCAATCTCAGTCCCGACGAGCTGTGCAGCTTTGTGATTGGCGATGGCTGCGCGGATGTCTACAATCCCTACCACGAATGGGAGGTGATCTTCCCACCGGTGCCCAAGCCGCCGCGTCTTGCTGATCTGCCCATTCCCATGGAGGCTGCACCGTTCTTTAAGGTCCTTCATATCTCCGACACCCATTATGATCCTCATTATGCGGAGGGCTCCAATGCCGAGTGCAATGAGCCATTGTGCTGTCGTCTCAGCAGCGGACGACCAGCCACGCCAAATGCCGCTGCCGGCAAGTGGGGAGACTACAGGAAGTGTGACACACCTAAGAGGACGGTGGATCACATGCTGGCCCACATAGCAGAGACTCACAAGGACATTGACTACATCCTGTGGACAGGCGATCTGCCGCCTCACGATGTTTGGAACCAGACCAAGGAGGAGAATCTGGCCATATTGAAGGAAACGGTGCAGCAAATGGTGGAGAAGTTCCCCGGCGTGCCCATCTTTCCGGCTTTGGGCAACCACGAAAGTGCTCCGGTGAACAGCTTTCCGCCGCCTTACGTCAACCAGGTGGACATTTCAATAAGTTGGCTTTACGATGAACTGGATGTCCAATGGCGTCGCTGGCTGCCCCAAAGTGTGACCCACACAGTGCGGCGGGGCGCCTTCTACTCGGTGCTGGTGCGTCCGGGCTTCCGCATCATCTCAATGAATATGAACTATTGCAACAACAAGAACTGGTGGCTCCTGTTGAACTCCACAGATCCAGCCACGGAGCTGCAGTGGTAAGATGACAGAATATAACATTTAAAACATTTATTATGACAAAGTATCTTTTCCAGGTTCATTTACGAGCTGCAGAGTGCCGAGTTCTCCAACGAGAAAGTGCATGTGATTGGTCACATTCCCCCAGGACATTCGGATTGCTTGAAGGTCTGGTCCCGAAACTTTTACAAGATCATTGCTCGCTATGAGAGCACCATAACAGCTCAGTTTTATGGACATACGCACTACGATGAGTTTGAGATGTTCTACGATCCACACGATCTGAGTAAGGATTTATTTCTTAAACTCTGAAATTAGTTTTAACTATTTATCTTACTTTACAGATCATCCCAACAGCGTGGCCTACATAGGACCATCTGTTTCTCCTTATTACGATCTAAATCCCGGCTATCGGATTTACTATGTAGATGGGGATCATGACTCCACCACTCGTCTGGTCATTGACCACGAGTCCTGGATAATGAATCTCAAGGAGGCCAATCTTTATGGATATCCCATATGGTATAAGCTTTATACGGCACGAGCTGCCTACAATATGAAGGCCCTGCGTCCCAGTGATTGGAATAATCTGCTCAACGAGCTGACTAACAATCAGGAGCTCTTTGAGCTGTACTACAAGTAATTACAGTCTCCTGTAAAAGATATTCTCTTAATTATATATAATAAATCTCTTGTAAAAATAGATATTACTGGAAGAACTCACCGGCGCGACCTACCTGCGATGCCGAGTGCAAGAAGCGTCTGATCTGCGACTGCAAGAGCGGACGCTCCCATGACCGGAAACACTTTTGTGCCGAGGTCGAGTCGAAGATCGATCAGGAGTCTTCAAAGTCCTGGAAGTCGTGGTTCTACCGAGGACTGACCAACTCGTAAGCACCTTTTAAGATGATAGCTACGTGTTGTCCTTGGTGACGGTTGCACTAATCATATAGATTATTCAATTAACCCTTTAATTAAGTTTGTATGTTTGTTGCATATTCACTTTTGTTTAATGCATATTTTTACTCTGTAATTACGAACTCATTTTATTCTCTGCACTGGTGTGGTTCATTCAACAACTAAAATATCGCAAAAAACTAATAATTGCACAGGTCTGAGGAACGGACAGGAGAAACTGCAACGGATGGCGACAATCCCTTCGACTTGGTGATTGTTAACATTAATGGTTAAGGTGGTTAAGGATTGTATATATACTATATACCTTTTGGTGTCGAGAGAATCTGTTATAAATAATAATAAAGCCTAAGATGGACACTTATAACGCAACTCTTTGTAACTTTAGCTATAGCCTGCTGTCCTCGATCACCTACTTGCCCAAATACCTGCTGGGGTATCGCTGATTACCCGCCCATCCATCCATTCGTCATCAGTCAACTGCAAGTCAATGCAATCGCAATCGCAATCGAGAGGAATCGCCTACCCCCTAAGTTTACTATGTGATAACTAGTGCTTAATGTCCCCCCACTTTTGTCTAAGTTAACTTAACCGCAAAGACGTCACTATGCCCGCCCCAGGACCTCCGACTGGATATATATCTCCCCCAACGCCCGCGCAAACTGAGTCAGTGAACAATAGTCATTTAAATGTAATCGATCGAGTCGTTGTTGTTGCCGCTGCCGCTGCAATATGGGGCGTGGCAGGTGCGCCCATCTGCTGAACGGAAATTGTTGAACAAACTACTTTTTAGAAGCGTAATTGTAAAGCTAACTTAGGGTTATTCAAAAATAAAATGGAAGTTATTTAAGTCAAATCTGAATTTGAATATTTCAGTGCTGTAAAGGTAGTTGAAAGGGTGGTTTACCAACACTATGCCTTAGTTAACATGGGTTGTGCAGAGAACAGTGCTGTTAACTTGCATGGATATAATCGATATTTCTGTTGATGTGCATGAAATGTATCGAGAATCAGCGGGAAATTTGAAAAAGGGCGGGGTTGATAAGGTTTAAAATTTGAGAAAAAGGTAAATTTTTTAATAAGAATAGTTTAAAAAGTAAAATTTAGTATGGAAAAATAAAGAATAATAAATATAAAATATATTAATTGTGCTATATGTTTTCTTTATTCATTAAAAAATGTTTTTAAATTATTTCTACAAATTTTTTGTTGTGAATGATTAAAGCTAAATAATATAGCTTAATAACCAGAGAGGTAAAATAATTTAAATTTTATCGTTAGTTTTGAACATTTAAAACAGCATATTCTAAATATAGTTTCTCTTCCCAGAGGAAGTTATTGAATATTCGAAATTAATCACTTTCAAGCAGCTTCCACTTAATGTTCAACCTATGCTTGAGCTTTGTTAAAGGAGTAATTAGACTGCCTGCCTACCTGTTCCTCCTGCACACTGATAAAGCCTTTCACCTTTGAGAATAATGCACTGCCCGAGCTTGAGCTTCCTACTCCAACCCCAGCAGGATAAGCTGACGCTGGTCCTTTCAGCAAACGAACGGGGAATCGGAGGGGGAGAGGGTAAAGGCGACGGCGACAGCGAAGGGATATCCTAGTCGTTGTCAATACACCAGAGAGTGGCCGTTGCCTTGAGCTGGCTGAGCGGGCGTGCGTGTTTTCCTTCATTGGTGATAAGACACGCAGCGCGATGTGTGTGTGTGTGAGTGAGTGGGGTTGTTTGTGTGTGTGTGTGCTTGGGTCTCCTGTTGGCTGCCAGTCATTATCCCTTTGTCACACATACACACCCGCACGTTTTCCCACACTCGCATAGCCAGCATCGTGGAAGCAAAACAATTCCGTTTACATTTCCCACATCCCTCACACCCGCACACACTCGCACTCACACACACACACACACATACACCCACTGGTAATGGCGTGCGCCGCCGCCTACTTTTTTTTTTCCTGATTTCGCTGCTCGCCTTTTTGTTGCTTTGCATACTTTTCGGGGGCGACGCTGCCGCTGGGAACCGCACACATGTGTGTGCGACAAACAAACAACGAAAACAAACAAACAAGCAAACACACAGCCCCAAAAACAGGAGAACAACAACCACAACAACAAAAAGCACAACAATGCAATGCGTGCAAATTTTTAGAAAAATATACAAACAGCCAGGCAGCATTCCGGAGGGGGGAGAGGCATTATCTCATGTGGCAGGCGCAGGATTCACAGGATTCCGGATGCCGCGCTTAAATGCCGCTTAACATATTTGATTTTTCTTCCTTTTTTTTTGTGCAATACATTTTTTTTTTGTTCTTTCTTGTTTTGTTAGCCATTGTTTGCTTTGGTTGTTGGATTGCTGTTGCTGTCAAGCTGGCATATAAATTTGCATTTCGACAAAACGCGGGAGTTCACACATGTTAACCCATTAATGCCCGATCTGTGGCACGCAATATATACCAAGAACAGAATAAATATATATATATTTCGGCACTTCCTGCAGCTTGAATACAAATTGTTTGCAATGGGTTAATTTTTGACAGCCATTGAACAAGGTTCTGTTCGTTTCGGGTTCGGTTGCCTCTTTAGAATTGGCGCCTTCATTTGAATGCCGGAACACGTTTTTAAATAAATCAACGCATTAATTATTCTCGCATGCATAAATCGTCGATGCTGTCGCTGCTGGGTGCCAACAGCCTCCTATGACCCCCCCCCCAGGAAAATTGAGTGCTGATTTTCCCCCTGCTGCTGCTTCTGCTCCTGCCAACACCTCGCCGCAGAGTTTTATTAGCTACGCATAATTGCTGCGGCAATAAAGTTGTTCAGCCCGAAAAAGGAAAAGGACACACGGGACCTGCGGCCTGGACATGGCTTGGGGGGCAAATCCTAGACCTCGTCCATATCGGCGCGTGACCCGACACCATAACGACATTTAAGTGGCCACCGCAGCAGCAACATCAGTGGCAGTATCAGCTCTAGGCGATGGGTGGTGGCCAGTGGGCGTGGCGGCTTGGGCCATGTTTGGCAACATGTTACAAAAAATTGATGCCATTGCTGTTTTTCCATCTATTGTTGCTGCAGCTGCACACACACACAATATTTATTGTTACAAGCTGGCAAAGAAAAACACACAGGGGCGGAAAAGTGCAATAAAAAAATTATTTAAATTTGTACAGATTTAAGGAAGTTTTTTGTTAACTATTAAAGGTGTAGTTTTTGTTAATTTTAAAACCTTAAATAAAGAATTTAACATGTTGTAAGTGTATTTATAATAACAGAAGCAAAGAAACAGCAAATGTATTTAATTTGAAACAATTATTTTTAACATTCCCATATTTCCAAGGCTCCAACAATTACTTAAACTAATATCACAATAAAGGACCTTTCTGCTCCTGCTTCTGCTGGCCTTCAGTTTCAGCGTTTCAGTGACTGTCAATGCCGTTGATGCTATTACTTTCGTTTGGCGTGTAAAGCGCGGAAAGAAAATTATATTTAATTACTCAAGCAGAAGCATGACAAGTGAAAATGTCGCCCAGGCTTCCAGGATCCACAGAGTCCAGAGTCAAGCTCAGCAGGCCTGTCAGCTTGTCAGGAGCAGGCGGCATGGACAAAGCCGCCGGCGCATTGGTCACTCTCCGTTGTCGTTGTCGTTGCTTTTGTCGCTTTGCTCCGCTTTTGCTTTTGTTTAAATTTAAATTCTATAAATAAATCTGCATGAGGCACGGGCCATGTTGGCCATAAGCACAAGCAAGTGGACTGTGGCTGCACTTGGCATCGCTGTTGGCCACTAAACAATAGCAGGAACTGTGTTGTCTCCCTCTCCGTTCTCCAGCAGGATACACATACACAGGACCCGACCCGCTGGCCGAAAATCGCAGGACACTTATTTATGGTGGCTGGGTGGGTGGCTGGGTGTCTAAAAAGGACGATTTCGGAATGTCTGCTTCAGTCAGATGGGTCTCTTTTCTGGTATTATTTAGTTTTTACTTTTCTTGTTATTTAAAGTTACGGAATTGATCAGATATAGAAAGATTTATGGCTTCTAACAAAGTCCTTAAAATATAGATATCTTTTGGTCACTTTGTTAAGGCAAAGTAACTTACAATTCAATTGAAATATTCAATCAACCCTGTGGAATGATTTTTCACAAGATCCTTAGCTTTCCCGACTGCGTTAACATCTTCCAACATAAACCTAGTAGTATCCCATGTATCCTTTATCTATTCCTTTTGCAAAATGACAAAAATTCCTTTTGGCGCAGGTTCCCTCCTCTCTGTTTCCTTATGCATCCTACATAGTGTTGTCCCTGCAACTGGAAGGTAATGCATTCGAATCGACAGACCGACTTGAACGACTCGAACGCCTCGAGCACAATGTTAATCCGATGTAAGCTCGTGTCCTGTATCCACAGATCTCCACGTCATGCTTCAATTGTTCCCCACATATTGTTCTCCACACACAACCTCCCACTTCCTCCTACCACCCAGTGGAAGCCGGTGCCCGGAACCATCATCACATGTGCTCACCTTTGCCATCAAAAAGCAACCACAGGGGAGAAGCAGGACGAACAAAAAATAACCATAAGGACGAAAACATGGGGGCGTTTGTTGGAAATAGTAGTAGAGATAGGAGAAAGCGAACAACAACAAGAATACACAAAAAATGAAATGGAAGAAAAAAAATCTCAGCTGCAAATGACTTGTGTGCCATTGAGATAAACCCAAAATTTATTTATTTTTACCATAAACCCGAATGCAGTCAAGGCAAAAAGGACTTTTGGCCAAAGCCATTGTGTGTTTGTGTGATTGTGTGTGTGTGTGTGGCAGGCATTTTGTTGTGCCTGTATTTGTGTTTGAGCTTTCGGCAGCAGCAACAAAAGCGATGACGATGGCAACTAACTACAAATCCGTAGGCAATTAATTTGGCTGGAAAACCCCAAAAATACAAAACACACCCGCATATTGCTCGGTATATGTGTGTGTGTGCTTTGGATGTGTGTAGTGTGTGTGTGTGTGTGTGTATAAAATAGGCAAAAATATTAAATGGAAAGGCATCGCGCTCTTGCTCTCGCTCTTGCTCTAGTCGTCGCTGCCATCGCCGTCAGTCGCAAAAAAGCCGAGAATCCTGGCCAAGGAAAAAAAGCAGTTTGAATGGAAATTCAATTGAGTGACATGAAAATGGAATTTTTCACATTCCCCCCGCTGCTCCGGCTGCTGAGATGAGATGAGAGCAGCAGCAGCAGCAGCAGCAGCTCCTGTTTGGCTGCCAGGCACATCACAAACACAGTTTGTTCTTCATGTTGTTGCTCCTGTTGCTGCTGCTGCTCCTGCTGCTACTGTTGTTGTTGTTGCTGTTGTTGCTGTTAGCCGCAATAGTATCCTGGCATAGAGCGAGTGAAAGCAAACGCCTGGCAGCGATCCCAGCCACATCCTCCCACTAGCTCACTCACTCACTCACTAGCACGCACAGCGTAGGAGTCCTGTCGGAGATTATATCCCCGCTCTTGTCATTGCCTCCTTGCTCTGTCCCTCCCCCTCCCTCTCCCTCTCCATGCTGGCAACAAAAAAAGTTTGCTTCTGACATTTTCATAATTAGGTATTCAAAATCTTTAATAACGGTTACTCTTGCTGGTTGCTGCTGTTGCTGCTGCTGCTGATGCTGCTGCTGAGAGCTGCCAGTTGCCAGTTGCCATTGCTATTACCAAACACACACATACACCGACATATACACATGTACGCGCATTATCCTTATAGAGTTTTTGTGTCTTTGGGGCATTCAATTGCGGTAGCAAAAGCGTAAAGCATGTTGCTGTTGCCATTGCTAGTTGCTGCTGCTGCTTGTTGCTGCTGCTGTCACTGCCTGTCTGAAGCTTTAAATGTATTTTCGCTTTGAGTACCCACTGATGGTGAGCTGTCAGGTTTGTGAATCACACATCAATTGTTAGGATAATATTTTAAGGATATTCATGAGTGAAAAGGGATTGTTTTGTTGAAGAGAGTTGAGGGAATAATTATTTATTAGGAGATCCTTTATATGTCATTGCTGCTGGTGAGCTTGACACGCGGTTTGTCTGAATGACAGAAAGAGTGAGGGAGACAGAGCACAAGTTCCGGTGTTGCGAGAGGATCCTCTGACAGGCGGGCTGCCAACTTGTTACGATCGCGATCACTTAGAGTTGCCACCTAAGCTGACATAGGTAAATAAGGATAAAGTTTCTTCGGATTAGAATGCTTTCCCTACAATAAAGAAAGAAGCATTGAAAGATTTATTTGCTGAACAGAAAACGTAACTACAAATTTGAAATGGCTCTTAGCAGAAACATGTAATTAATCTTCCAGTAAAATCATCAAATTAAAACCTAAGTTAACCAAATAGCTAAAAAATTATAGTAAATATTAAAACCTATTACTAATTGCATACTTTTTCCTCTATACAACCCTTCGGCCATCTTAAAGTGTATAATTACTGCTGTCATCAGCCCAGAAGTTTGCACCATCATCTGTACGTTTTCCCCTTTTCTCAACGGCTCGCCTTTGTCCACACTTCACTTGCAGTCGACATTTTTACGCTCTTCACTTTGGCCCAAGCAGGAGCAGAATCAGAATCAGAATCCGAATCCGAAGGAGGAGAGTCCCTTCTTGGCTTTTCACGTCCGAGACAGGCCAGGCAGCAGGATTGCCGCTGACGGCGACAATTTTAGCGCGGACAACCGCTGAGCAACTGTCGAGAATGGAGGAAGCCAAGGAAAGGGCGAAGCGTTCCTTAATAGGCAGATCCCTCCCAGTGGGGGTGACAGGGCCAGGTCAGGGCAGGGCCAACTAGCAGCGAACATCGCCATTACCATCCATGGAGGAGTGTTATCTGTCGGCACTCAGTTGCCGTTGCCGATTCCCATATCTGGGCATTCCCAGTCAGCCAGCCAGCCATCCTTCCCCCCAACCCTTATCAAAAGTCAGTCAATGCCGCACACACACTGAGGAGGGAGGCACGGGGTGAGACACCCAAACAAACAGCTTCATCCTGACCTGCTGGCCTAGAGGACGCATCAAGTGGGCGACGGTGAGGGTGGCTTGCTCTTTTCGTCCTGCTCGTGCTATGGCTCCTGTTACGATTCCTGATTTTGTTTGCTGCTGAATTGGCGCTGAGCAAACAACTTCCTTATCGGGACGATACACGCCGCCGCCAGATAATCACGAGTGACGCATGTGCAGCAGCAGCAGCAGCAGCAGCAGCATCAACGGAATCAGCAGCATCACCAGCAGCAGCAGTAGCAGCAGCAGCATCAGCAGTTACAGCAGCAACAACGTGTCATTCATTGTTTAAAATAAAAATTAATAATTCAATTATGCGTCAACAGCCAAGGCAAACATTGCTCTCTTGTTTGTCCGCCTTTCTAGGCACAGAAAAAAAATAAATCTAGTCCTGGAAATTAAGGTTAGGAGATGGATTACCTATAATTATATCGAGAAATTAAATATAAGTAAAGTACAGATTACCTTTGGATATATGAGGTAGAACTTGCAGGGTTGGGATATAAAAAAATACTCAAAAATCAAATAAACTAAAGTATTTCCTTACCTAAAGATTTCCCAAAAAAGAGTTATATTTTAAATGCTCTAAAATATGTGAAGTAAGGATTAAAGATTTCTGTATAATAAAATTCCTGTTATCAGAATATTAGTTATATTCAAAAGGTTTATATTAAATATAATATACTTTAAGATATTATCTTAAGAAATATATAAGTAAGTGATCAATATGAATGTAAATACATTAAATAAAAACCATGTTATATTGTATTCATATTCTCCTATATCTAAAACCTTCAATTTACGACCAAATGACCCATAAATCCAAATATTTATTCCTGAGTGTATATTTATACATTTTTTTTTTTAGCGACTGGCCATTTGGGAGCGGACTTTTGGACAGAAGCTGGCTGGCCCGGTCTGGTCGCAGCTGCTGCCTGCCGATGTATGCCACTCCAAATTGCCGTGATTTCATTCAATTTGTCGCAGCGGCAGCAACAGCAGCAGCAGCAACAAATGTTGCCACTTGCCCGGCAGCGCGGCCCAAAATTGTTTTCGTTTGCTACGTTCCATGAGAATATTCCTCGGCTCGGCTCTGCGCTCTCTCTTTTCCATTCGCTTGTGCGAAATGCGCATAAAAAAATGCTGTGTCCAACGCCCACAACCACCCAGCAGCTTCCCCTGGTTTTTCCTCCTCCCCTTTCCCAGCATTTCCCAGTCCAGAGTCGCAGACGACGAGGACGACGACGTCAGGCTGGTGTGCCAATGCACAATTGTTGTTTGTATGAGAAAATCTCGCCTAATGGCGTTTTACATTATTTGCCGCCTGATGCTGCTGCTCCGTCGAGGATGAGGATGAGGACGACGACGACGTCGCTGCCATTGCCAACTGCTACCAAGTGGCAGTAGTAAAAGAAGCAGGCCACCTCCCCCTGTGTTTCCACCCAACACCCAGGATTTCCCGGACTCGGACCCCGGACTCGAGTGCCAAATATTCCCACTCTGCCCCGCCACGTTCGAGAGTTTGTGGTTTTGGGGTGCTTGGGTTTTCGTTTGTGGCAAGTTTTCCTCGAGCAAATTCAAGGAAATCCAAAGCGAGGTGGGGCGGTGGGTAGTCGTCGCCGGACAAGATGAATGGCCACTTATTGGCCAAAAGCGGGTTTTGTTTAAATTGTGGTGGTCAATTTGTACGGAACGTATTGAAACGTCTTCGCAGGCGTAGATTGATGGTGCCACCAGATGGCCGCTGCTGCTGCTGCTTCTGCTGCTCCTGCTGCCTGGATGGATATGCATGAGAGATGACGATGTGATAGATATGTCAATCGGTTGCTAATTACTGTAGGGTAGGAGGAGATCTGGTCAACTAGACTTGGAGAGGATGTGGATTAGTGAGTGAGGATAAGGTTTAATATATGCTTAGTGGTGTCAGGATCTTCTTTAAACATTAAGTTTTCAACGCTTTTACCCTAAAAAAAATAATATTAAGTAACTTAGGAGTGTCTCCTGATAATTTATAGAAATTAAGAAGCGACAATTTCAATTTATATTTATGTTTATGAGCTTAAATTAACTTTAAAAAATGTATCTCTTTTTTCCAGAGATTATAACATTTTTTAATGATAATTATTATTTAATTGTATAGTTTATTTGTCACTTCCCGTAATAATAACAAAAAAGCATCACTCTACTTCAACTGATCTCTTTTATTTTACTAATTTCCTGTAACCAATTTCTTTATACAGAAAAATCCCATATCATCCTTCATTCTCAATCCTTAATGATATATATATTTTATGTGTTTTTCTGATGCTCCCATTATCTAATTACATTGCAAACTGATCTCTTAAGCCCACCGATATCCGTACATTTCCAATTGGAGCGGCATCTGGAGATCCCTCACAAGAACTAACATAAATTGAATCTAATTTTCTCGCATTTCCCCGAAGTTTTCCCTGAGGGAACTCAGGACTAAGCATTTGACATGGTGTGAACACGAGCATAAGGACGGCCTTTTCAGCGGAGGGGAAAGCTGAAAGGGAATGGGCGAGGAAAACTCAAAAAGGGGGTAAGGAAAATCCACAGCAGTAGAGGCGGGCACAATTGGTTGGCAATTTATTTAAATATCGGCACGCAGTTGGAAACGCAATGCCAACTGGAATGCCAAGGCAGTGGCAGTGGAAATAAATGTGAAACAGCTCAGAGACGAGAACGAAACAAGCTGCTGCCAAAAAGGAATTTTTCAGCTGCTGCCCCGCCAAGGGGCGCTACCAAGGAGAAGGGGCAGGGGCCGGGGCCTGAGAGCAGCAGCTGATGTTAATAGCCCAGCGGGCCAAATGCCGGCGACAGCAGCAGCAACAACACACGAGCAGGCAGGCAGGCGAGCGAGCGTCTGGCAGTTGTTGCCTCTCGATAAGCCAGCAGCAGCGGCGGCGGCGGCGGCAAGGGAAACCCAAGCGAGGAACAGCTGTTCCATCTGCGACTGCGCAGGCGCCTCGAAGGAACCGAAGACCAAGACGAACACGACCACGACGAGCCGAAGCCAGAGCTACCTGGTCGCAGTGCTGCCTCTCTCTCACAAACAAACCCAACTTTCGACTGGTCGGACGTCCCTCGGTCGCCGTCGCAATCCGCATTCCGCATTCCGACTTCCGCGTGTATCTCCAGCGCGCCATTCAAAGATACTTTCGCATCCGTTCATTCAGAGTCCGAGTCAGTCGCCTGGCATTGCTCCGAGATGCCGGTTCGCGTGTCGCGCTGCTCTTGCCGCCTCCGATATTATGATTCGATAGTAAACAACAGCCAGCAGCCAGCGGTCGCGAAGAAGTACTAAAACCCTAACAAGTGAATCGAAAATGCAACTGAAGAACTAAACCAAACCAAAGTCAGCAACAGTTTAAACTGAAATCCAAGTATAACGTTAGATATCAGCCAAAAATACAGGCCAAAATGGTGAGTATCTTGGAGATATGTCAACCGAACTGAGTGATAAATAATGATAATAAATAAAACAAAGTATATCTTAACTAAAAACTATATAGATTGCTGTGTTAAATCAAAAGTATAGTGCAGATGCAGCCAGAAATATATAAAGTGTATGCTGAGTCCATGCAAATGGTATCCGAAAGATGCTGCGTATGAGCCATGGCCAACACATGTTGATTGCGGCCAGCTGTCTTTTGCCACTCAAAGTGTCTTTGGCCTTAAATAGTACAGATACAGTGCGGCCACAGAGATACAGAGATACAAATACCAAGTCAAATACAGCCACAAATCCAGACAAATATATATATGCAGATCTGACGGGACCAAGAGAGATAGCTGCTGGTCGCATCTGTTTTTTATTTGCTCAAGCAAATTCGGCGAGCACAATTGCAGATACAAATTCGTTTGTCAAGTGCTCAAATAAAAGTTTAAGGCGAACACACAGAAGCACACACACATAGTGTGCACAGGGGAATCTCCGTCGTTTTCCCTCTGCTTTGTCAGTTTCACGTGCGAAATTATAAATTATTTGCCCTCTTTTTGCCGCATTTCGGTAGCAGCATCATCATGGAGGAGGAGAAGGGGGGCCGGAAGCAACATCCACACTGGCTTTTTGGTCCATGACTTTGGCCGTCGCCGTCTGTTTCTGATGGCCTTGTGCGCCCGCGTTCCCAACAGAAACAGAACTTCCAACTGCAAATAATTGCAGCTGGCTGCCATGTGTCGCCGCCGCTTCTGGCGCTTCCACCGTCTGTCGATTCCATCTGCTTATATCCGTATATATCAGTGGTCGAGAGCCAGAACCCTGACTGCCTGCTGCTGCTGCTGCTGCAACAGCCTCCAAAAGAATCGGAAAAATCAGGGAAGCCCATGGCCAGATGTGGGCCTTTTTTCCCTGCCGAAACTTTATTGTTTATCGTCGTGGTCTAAGGAAAGAAAAAGGGTTGAGGGGGGAAAATGGCAATTTAAAGGCATATTTTATGACATGTTTGGAATTACAATGGAAGAAAGGAAGGAATAAATCAGATTTTTGATATTTTTCTAAATTTAAAATATTAGAAAATATGTCTTTACTTTAATGTTATCTTTTGAGAGAATAAACATATAATAATTAATCATAAAATATCTGGTAAAATCAATAAGGGAAAGATTTAGAATTTATCTAAATATATTAGAAAACAATTTATTAAAAAATTTTAAATTAGGGTAAACATATTTAATCAAACATAACAATAATTAGCAGTTTAAGATCGAGAACTCAAGAAAGTAGTATTCGTATTTTCTTATATTATATTTTTTATTTTAATAAAATATAAATTTGGTATATAAAGAACTATAAGGGAACTTAATTTGAATTTTCCCAACGATCCTCTATTGCCTCTTGCGAATATGTTTCCATTTAATTACAATATATATTTACACTCATTACCCATATAAATATTCTAAAATGCCACTTTACACTTGATTGAAATTTTATGGCCCATACCATAATTATCGGCTAAGGATCGCCAAATTCTCGGGGATAACTGCTCCGAGCGAGACCTACTGGGTGACTCAGCCTGGAAATCACCTGGCCGATCTGGCCTTCGGTGGCAGCTGTTGCAGCTGAGGATCGGCGAGGAGTGAACCCGCAGGGGGATGGGAACGAGGAAGGAGTGAGGCCAGCTGCCTTTTGGCCTTTTGTCTTCTTCTTTTGCCTTTTTCTTTTCCGTTTCTCCTGACCCGTTGTCAGGAGTTGTTGTTATTGTTATTGTTATGGCGATTGCTATTGCGGTTGCTATTCCATCTCGGCCATCTCTCGCCATCACACCGGCTCCAGCTCCTCTTCTCGGCGGCGCTGTCATTGGCGTGACACCTGCATAAACATTTTAACAGCTTGTAGGCTCAGGCCGCGGTCTGTTTTGTGTTTTTTCCCATTTTTTCCGCCGCTCATTAAACAACGCAGTGCCACCGCAAAAAAAAAGGGAAAAACAAAACAATAGCAACAAAAAAAAAGAAGCAAAAACGTCTGAGGAGAGTTTGCCCTAATTAGGGGTTGGACTAATTGATACCCAGTTTGGCTGCTTGATCAACACTTAACAATGGGGATAAGTTGATAATTTTTTGGGTTTAATATATGTTTATATTTCTGTTAAATGTTAAATATGTGTGTAAGAACTTCTTACTAAGAAGTTGTAGATATTACCACTTAAAATAAACACTATGAAATTTAATTACCGATCTCTGTTGTAATTCTCCCTATTCAAGTTGTCTTAAATATTATTTTGCATAATTTATAAAACCCCTTTATATGGTTTTTGAACTACTAAATACATAAAGTAATTATAGTTAGCGTTGGAAGGTCCCGATAAATCATAAAGAAATTAATTAGGGTTCACTTTTTTAACATAGAATTATTTCAGTGCATACAAATTCCTAACATTGATTAATAACAAACAACTAATATTAAAATTAGGTCCTAAAATGGTCTACTTATCGACTCGTGCCCAAGTAATTTTCCCTGAAATTATTAGCATTTGGAATGCCTACAAAACTAGACAGCTTAATTGGGTCTAGCAAATAGATCGAAATATATATCAGTTCAGTCTGCAATCCAATTAGTGTCAGCAATTTAATTTTTTGTTTTGCCCGGTGGGCAGCTCCGCTCCACTCCGCTCAGCTCAGCTGGGACAGGCCGTGTGCCTTGTCTAATCAGTAATCAGCGGGCAATCAGGCGTTCAACAAAGTTCTATTAAATAATGCATTGGGACACACAGGGGGCCAGTGGTTAGGCTTTGGAGGCGGTACCTCTGGTTGCTGGCTGCCGGTTGCACATGGTGATTGCATTTAAAATGGACAGCGGCGAAAAAGGCCAAAGTTATTAGCGTAATAGTCGACGACAACAAACACACAGAGCCACAGAGAAAGAGAGAGAACGAGAGAGTACCTGGTGGAACAGGTGAAAATGCACATGACAAGTGCAGCTGTTGGCATCAAATTAGTCCCGGCCACATGTGCCCCCAAGCCCTTCCGCCGCCCAAAATCCCAACCGTACAGCCAGCGGCGGCGGCAATCCATCAAGGGCTCAATCAATCATTAGCACGGCAAACTTTGCCGCACGGAGGCAAGGAAAAATACAAAAAATACAAAAAAAAGGGAGCGCGCAGCTTGAAACTCGAAGGAAAAGCCAAAACAAACAGAAAAAAAACTTTGGATTTTCACACCTTTTGCAATTAAGATGCCGACTCTGGCCCGCCTAGACGACATTGACTAATGAGACGCCATTTTGTTTGCGGCCTGAACCAGCTGAGACAACAGACAACATGGCGACCGGAAATAAGTCAATTTGCTTATTAGACTGACACGACCGAACAGGGGCAGCGGCAGAGGCAGCGGCAGCAGAAACCGAAGCCGAATGGAAAACCCTGCTCAAAGCTCAAACGCAAACATTGCAAACTCCCAAAGAGAAGGTTCTTTCGAGGGGGTGGTGAGGCAAAAAAGCAAACAAAACAAAGCATAAGAGTGAGGGAAAGAGGGGAAAAACAGAAAAACATAAAGCCAAAAAAATCGCGAAAAGTGTCACATACAGAAAAGCAACTAACGGTTTTCCTTTCCCAGAATTCGTTTGTATATGTGTGTGGCTGCATACGCTTAATCGAAAAAGTCAAAAACAAAAATTCGGTGTCGCTGCCGCAACGCTCGCATCCTGTTTTCCTACTCCTAGTTCTTCTGTTCGCCTGGCTGCCTTCCTTTTTCCACCGCTTTTCCTCGCTTTTCCTTGCCGTGTTCCCCTCGTTGTGGCTTTTGCCACTGCCAGCGAAATTGTTGTCGCTGCAAGTGGCAGCTTATTAAAAAGACGTGGGCCACAGCGAAGCACAAAATGTTTTGGGGGCAAGCAAAAATGTCATAGAAGAGGGAAGCCAGCGCAAAAAAAGGAGCGCTTTTTTTTTTGTTGTTTTGTAGAAACAATGGAGAAAATAAAGTCCGTTTGGTTGTTGGCAGGGATATATATGTATATATTCATTTAATGGTTAGAAATAGTAGCTATTGGCTTGATTGCTTTTTTGGGATTTCAACTAACCCAGTTATACCTTTAGGAGGGGATTCTTATTTTAGTCAGAAGCTTAAAACGTAGGAATGGAAAACAGACAAACAGACTTACATTTGCAAGGCACCAATTTAAACAAATTAAAAAGATTAAAAAAAAATTATCTTAAACATTAAAGTATTTCCATACTTAAATTATTAAATAGTAAAAAATAATACTCCCTTAAATGTTTTGTTGCTTACTAATGGCTAAAAATCAGGTCCCAGAACTTTAGTTAAATGGGAAACACTTTTCGTATCGCCATCCATTTCAACGTCTTAACCAGTGACCTTAGGCCACCTCCCCCATTAAAGGAGCGAAAAAAGCACCGCCCAGGCTTAGTGCCAGCTGCAATCCTTAGCCCGTTGCTCGCTTATGTTTTAAACATTTAGCCGGGACAAAAAACACACTCGTGTCCACGAGGACCGCGTGTCCAGTACAATCGCAGAAACCCAGAAATCCAGCAGACGACGTTCCCTGGCAAGCTACCAAATTGCGCTTCAGCTCCTGGGCGTATTTGAATTGAATTCCGCCAGGCGGTGCGACATAGCTCAGCCCTAAATCTCCAGCCGCAGACGGGATTCTGGAGGGGAGTGGGACTGACCTTGTCTCACACTTACACAGAGTCTCCCAAGAATGCCGTACACTCTCTAGAAAAGGGGCGTTGGGTAGAAACGACAGCCGAGCAGCTGGCACAGCTGCCGCAATATTTCTTGCGCCAGATGAAACACAGATGATGCCGGCGGCAGCGACCAAGTGGCAGCAGCTGCCCCAGCCCCTCATTCAGCTCCTCGCACCACTCGTCCCACTCCACTCCCTTCCTTGTAACTTGTCAGGACACAGTTGTTTGAGCTGCTGCCTCGAGTGTCTGCAACAGATTTGTGCCAAAAAAAAAAAAACAGAAAAAAGTGGAAAAACTCAACAGGACTGGTGGTGCTGCAGGGGCCAGTGTTGTTGCTCGTATATCCATCGATTTGTGCATTTGGATCGAAGTCTAGGGGATGATTATCTCAACCCTGACATAACCAGGCCTCAGCCAGAGCCAAAGCCAGTGCCAGTGTGCCGTTGCCTGCTGCACCTGCTAATGGCCCCGGCTCGTGGAGAAGGTAAGCCTCTCTTATTAGACGTGCCACAGCCGCACACAGGTGCAGCCGTCGGGGCCATCAAAAGCACCTGCTGTCATTCGCAATTTTTAATTGAAAACGGCAGCGGTGGCTGCTGATGCCGCTGCTGCTGCTCCTGTCTAGTGCAGACTTGGCCAAAAGACATCAACAACGACACGTGCCAACATGTGTTGCCTCACTTGAAATAAAAATTGAGAAAGGAAAGGGTAATTTTTAAACTATAAAAAAGTGTTGAGTAAGCAAAAAGTTAACTATTTCAGAACACTAAATAATATTAAAGGAATTTCGATTGTAATTTATTTTTCCTCTTAAATAATTTACCTGCCATATATAACCCTTGTTTCCCTGAGTGCAATTTCTTGGCTGCTGCTGCCACTGGCAGACAAGTTGGCTGGAAAAACTTGAATAGCGTCACGTGCTGCAAGGCTGGCAGAATGATTTTCCAATCAGACGAGAACAAGCGCCGGCAGCCGTGGCAGCTGGAAAATCTTCAATTGCCGAGCACGTTGGGAAATTGCATTCAGCCAGCGCGCCGCAGGAAGAGAAGCAGCAGCAAAAGCAGCAGCAGCAGCAACAGCAACATGGGCAGCTGGCGGCCATCAGCTGCTGGCTGTGGCATAATTGGGATGCCTAAATACGTTTTGCGGGCAACATGTGGCAGCCAAATGTTCTCCAGTATTCAGTATTCCCCCCTTGTGGCACTGTGGCACTCTCAACGTAAAGCAGTTCGTATTGGAAATAAAACAGACCATAAAGCCGATTAAGCGCGACACTCGTTCAACTGTTTTTTCCCCTGTAGTTGCTGCTGTTGATGTTGCTGCTGTTGCTGCTGCTGCTGATGTTGTTGCTGTCCTGTGACAAGCCATTATCTTATTATGCCTCACACACACTGGCTGCAAATGAAGGGTGAATCAAGGGGCGGGCCAGGGGGGTGTGGCACGTGCGGCGAGTAGTGCAAAAATGTTGGTGTCACAACCCTGCCTTCCCCTTACCCCGCCTCCTGTTGCTGACTGCCACAGCGACTGAGTGTGAGTGTGTGTGTGTGAGCGAGGTGTAATTTAAAATGACGCCAATGCTGCGGCACGTTGCCAACAGACACACACAGACACTCTGGCAGACGGAGAGGCGCTTAGCAAATAGTTGACGAGGGTTGCCGCTGAAGTTTCCTCAAAGAGTCGGCCAATTACGTAATTTTATTGCTGGATAATGATGGTAAATTAAAGGGTTTTCAGGCTTTAATTGAATTAGATTTGCTTGAGGGAAGGATTTTGATGGTAAATAAAGTAAAAGAGAGATTTTAAAGACAATAAATACAGTCTCAAAGGGAAATCAAGAAAGATTTATAAAGATCATCTTAGAAGTTACATAAAGTTATTAATCTCAGAAAAATTATACTTCAACCCACTTCTTCCCTTTAGTTAACCTTGACCCTTACCTTACCTATAAGACTAGACCCAGACACTCCACTCAATTCCCCAATTAGTGGTAACCAAATAATAATTAAAATTACAACTCTCTTTGAACTTTTGGCCCACGCATCGATTTCTGGAGACCTTAAAGCTTAGTAAACGCTTTGGCACATTTCTCCCAGGACATAGAAAAAAACCATAATGTTCGAATGGCTATAATTGTCGGCGCTTAGTGTATAATTAAGCAACCCGGCAGCGCCCTTATCGGAGGACCCACAGCTGTTAATGCTAATTACCCAAACCCCGGTTGAAACTCTTCGCGCAACCCATTCTGCTCCTGGTCCTGGTTTTTTCGCCGCCTCCGCCAGCATACATTTGTAGCTCCATGTGTAATGAAGCAGCTGACGCAGCAAGTTGCAAAAAAGTTTTAACTGTAAAACACTCACACACTGGCGCTCCGGCAGGGAATCGGTCTCGGGCTCTGATGTTGCCTCTGCTCCTGCTGTTGCACAGGTGTCGTCGCCAGTAATCCCTCCCAGCAGCAGCAGCAGGAAGCGGGAACAGGAGCGGCAGCAGAAGCAGTGGCGCCACTTGCGCATAATGACGCACAATGCGGAGTCCGCAATACAAAGTGCCCTGGAGTTCCATGGTTCGAGGTCCGAGGTCCAGTTGGTTGTCATTCGCACACACACAGGCACACTCACACACACATGTGGCAGGAGGGGGGTCAGGAAAATGGGCAGCTTACCGGGAAAGCACATGCAGCTGTGCTGTGATTTTCCTACCTCCCTCTCTCGGCACCCGCCTTTCCTCATTCACGGCTGCTGTTGCTGGCCTTCAACCCTCATTCCCACGGCGCTTCTGTTGTTGTTATTTCAGTTGGCGCGCCTTTTCGCTAACCACTCTTCGTCCTTCGTCCTGCGTCCGGCGTCCTGTGGCTCCCAATCCCCCCGCCTGTTCTATATGTGTTGGAGTGTGTTTTTGTTAGCAAAAGGGATAAAAGTATAAAATGCTTTGCTGTGTGTCCAGCACATGGCTCGCAACTGGCACGCCCCCGCGCTTGGCCCACAAAAAGAGGAATTAAATTAATGTCGTTTAAAATTCGTCCTTTTGTTTTTTATGATCTTTGCCAGCCTAATTGAAAACTATGCAGTGAAAATTGTATTTTGCGATTGCCATTCATTTGTCAAAATCACTAAGAACGAGTTGGTTAATAGTTGTTAAAACTGCGAGGGTTGAAATGGAAGATAGGGATGAGATATGGCAACACTTGGAAGAGGTTGATAAGAAATAAATATTGGGATTTGGGAATTATCTAAGTGAGATTTAATTAGCTCTCTGATTTGGGAATATTCAAGAAAATCCTTAGATATATCTAGAGTTTTGAAAACACAGCAAGTAAAGCCTAAGAAATATATTCCTTCTCCTAAAACTAACATTTTTTTGCTTAATTGTACTTACTTTATTAACTATAAACCCCCAAAGACCTTGATTATCAACCATTCTTGTCAAAATATATATCCAATCTATTGATATAATCAAATCAAAATGATTTTCCTTTAGTTTCGACTCTTATTATAAATCAGCAGCTGGGCCGTCTCTTCCCTCTGTGGCAGGCTTCGCTTAAATAATTACTTTTCCTCTTGGCAATTTCGCCTGCAGCCGTCGCAGCCTCCGTCTCCGTCTCCGCCTTCGCCCTCGCCTCCTCATCCCCACATTCACGGATTCTGGCGCTACTCGGGCTCCAGCTTCGGCTTCAGCTTCAGCTTCAGCTGGCCCAAGTTTTGTGGGAAAAACTTCTGCGGGCGACATTTTCCATTTTGCTGCGATGGAAGCTTGCGAGGCTCTTCCAGCTCTTTGAAGTGCTTGCCTTACACACAGGCGCCGGAAGGGGGCTGGGCAGGGGGGGACTGGGTGCTGGCCGGGGGCACTGGGGGCGCCTTCTGGCGACGACAGGCGACAGCTGCTTGAGCGACAACGACACGGCTGCTCCTGACATTTGATTCATTCGTCATAGCCAGGGCCAAAAGCGGCAGCTGCTGGCTCTGTTCGGTTCGGTTCGGTTCGGGGCTATTAAGTGAGTCAGAGACCCAGGCAACCTCCACACCCTCCCCCTCCTTCTCCACCTTTCCCTGCTCACAATTACGCTCACCTGCCGCCTTTCACAAACACTTGTTGTTCGCCGCCTCCCCCTGGCAACATCCCACTCTCCTTCGTCTCCGACTCACGCATGTTTTTGTTTTTTAGCAAACTGCTCTGGAAAGACCTCGCAAAAACAGTTGTCAAGTGCTCAGCCGCTGGGATGGGTTCAGCCTAAGATCTGGGCCTGGACTTTCCCAGCGAAAGGGGCCTGGGTCGTCATTAGTCGGCAGCTGGCTGGCGTGTCAAGTGTTTGTTTTTAATAGAATTTCATTTGCGGCATTTGTGTGTAATTTCGCTCTGATGCCAAACAGCTGCGGCAACTGATGAGCAGCAGTGGGTCTGCTACAGACCCGAGATCCGAGATCCGCGACCCCCACTCGGATTGTAAATATTGCTAGGCGGACGCGACGATTGACTTTAAACAATTGCTCTAAACATTTCTTGCACCTCAGCGAAAATAGCAGCAGCAGCAGCAGAGATTGATCGAAAACATGAATGAAAACGAACAGGTTTACAGTGTCTGTGTGTTCCCCTCTGCCTCCACCTGTGCCTTTCCCTTTTCCTTCGTGTTTTTCTTGTTGTTTTTTCACCCCCCGCTCTTGTTTACGCAGAGGCACGGCAAGCTGCACAAACTCCCACAGTCCGCAAAGGTATTTACATATTTTAGTGATAAAAATCAACACAAAAATGCTTCCCCTCATGCGAGCTGGACATGAGCCAGTCCAGGTGGGGTTGAGCCCAGAGTGCGGAGTGCCGGGTGACCGGAACTCCCCTCATAATACCACGCAAATAAGTCGAACTGCGGGGTAAACAGGAAATGCAGTTGGCGAGTCAATTAGCAAGGCTGCTACCACTCCTCCTGCTTCGACAAAAGCGTGAAGATTTCCCAATGGGGAAAATGGGGAAAATTCATTTAGTTGAGGCGCCTCGAATAAAAAGTTCTTCAACTCAATTACCGAACAGGTGTCGACGGCGTGCGGACTGTTGGCAGCTGTCGGTGCTCTTTGCCTGAAAATTGTTTTATGTTTTTCTGCCTATTTTTGTGTAGGAACCCCAAAAAATCTTAGGTATTTGTTAAAATTTGCAGAAATTCTGAGAATTGGAAAATAAAAGAAAATTAAATGTCACTAAAGGCAAATTAATCGTCTAAAGACAAGGTGGATTCAAGGAAACTAATGAACTTATAAGTGCTGTGGGGTATAAATATTTATTTATATATATTTATTAATATGTCTGTTATAAGAATGAAATTTGTATTTATCTTAAAGCTGCAACTTAATTCATTAAACCGAAAATTATGAACTTAAAACTTTATAACTATCAATAAATGCTATCACATTTATATGTCAAAACAATATAATAATAGTCTTCGTTTTAGGAACAAAAAAGTCTCTTTAATTAATTGTAAATAATTGTACTGACTTGTAATCATTAAACACTTTCAACAACAGAAAACTTTAAGTTCTACAACCTTTAATTAAGACCTTAATAAAGCCTAAAGCTTAGTATCTAATTGTCTCTGCATTTCTAAATTTTCTGCATTTAAACCTCTTAAAAATCGAAAGCAATTTGGCCAAATTAAAGCGGCAGCTGTTCTTTCTTCTTCACGACTCGAACAAAGAACGGCCCAAGGTCTTCTTTTGCCGCCGAGTGTGTGTATTTGTGTGCTGGCGCGCCCAATTTGCATGTCAGACAACCATTTAATCAAATTGAAATCAAATAAGTTGAAAACATAATGTGAGAACTTTGTCACTTGATGTTTTTGTCTATGGCCCGCCGCTCTCTGGGAACCTGTGCAGTCTGTTCCGAGGGGGAAAATATATTAGCTGGGCGTGGGTGGGTGGCTTCCCTTTTTCCCTAACCGATTTTCTTGACTAACTATTTTCCGACCTCTTCCAGATGGCGCTCGACGGCAAGGCGATAATTAAGGAGGAGATTACCGACAAGGACGCCTACGACGCAGCAGCAGCAGCGGCGGCAGTGGCAGCAGGTGCGGCTCTGGCAGTGGCCACCGCAGCTGTCCAGGCTGTCCAAGTGCCGCCCGCGTCATCGTCTTCGTCATCGGCGGGATCAGCGTCCGCGGCAGCAGCAGCAGCAGCGGCGGCGGCCTCCAACAACACAGCAGCGGCAGCTGCCACAGCGGCAGCAATTAGTCGCAGGCTTAAAGGTAAGTGTAGCATACATCAAGGCAGATGCACTGAGAGAAAAATATGAGTGCAGTTGAGGTTTGAGATGAGGAGGAGATGTGGCAGAGATTATACTTTAAATCTAAGGTAAAATTCATATAATTAAATTTATAAATAAATCAAATATTAAATTATAAATTATCTAGATTTTAATTGTTGGTTAGTTCTAAACTTGGAACCTTGAGGCTCGAGTTCTCCTAGAATTATCCTTGTCAAACTCTTGATAATCTTTTATTTATATTTATACCTCACTTACCTTAAAATCTCTGTTAAGAGATCTCAAATTCTCCTACTGTACTTTCATTGGTGTGAACTTTAGCAGCTGTGAGTGTCCCCACAACCACTTTAAATCGTTACTTTGCAGAGGAATCTGGCCGGAGAGCCTGTATCCTCCGCATTCCAACTTAAACTGCACATCAGAGCATTGGAAATTCGTTACTTTTTAAATGGTTTTCCGGGCAGAGACCACAGCCCACAGCCGGAAAGTTCCCCCAAAATTTGCGAATGGAAAAGGCCAAAAGCATTTTGCTAGTTTTTACCCCGCATTCCAAAACACAAAAAAAAAAAAAAAGAAAAGGGAACGAGGGGAAACCGCTGCTGGCATTGTTCCCAGGAGCAGCAGCCCGCAGCACGCAGACGAGCATTTCGTTGGCTGCCTTTGGGCGACCCTGCTCTCGGCGGGCGTTGCTTTGATTGGCGCTACCTGTGCCGGTTCCCAGGCAAATGATGTGTGGCCCAGCATTTAAGTCGCTCAATTTTCTTTCCTCTCGCCAGCAATTAGCATTTTCCGAGTGTAAAGGGGCAGGGCGAGAGCTGATTGTATGCCGATTTGCCTCATTCAAGCTCCGAGCTCTTGAAAGGCTCTCTAGCGCCCACAGCTTTCGCCCAGTTCCATCCCCCTGCCGCTGCCGATGATAATCAGAAGCAGTGCATGATGAATATTTGCCAAAATGATTGTTTTCCCAAATGACTATGCCAGCAACAGCAATGACAGCAGCAGCAGCACCACCACCAGCAGCAACAGCAGCAACAGCAGCAGCAGCAGCAGCAGCAACAACAAACTAAACTTGCCAACGTTTCGTTTTGTGCGCTCGACTGCAATCTATGGGACGCAGCTGTGCAAATTCTGTTGCCCACATATACACAATCACAGAGGAGGCACACACTAACACACACAGGCAGGAAAATACACTGAGAATATTTAGAGAGTTTGATTAGAAGTATAGGTTCTTAAGAAAAGAAAGTTAAGAGTAATTGAAACATTCTTAAATAGAGAAGGTAAATTGTATAATAAAATAAGAAAATATTTGGAGATGTAAATAATATTTAAAATATTCTTGAACAGTTTTAATTATTAACTAGTCTCAGTTTAAAATTCGTATAATAAATGTTAATTAAATCAAGTTTTATGATATATTTATTTCCAAAGAAGTGAAACTATTTCAAACATTAAGACTTATGATAATATCAATAGATGTTCATTCCATATTTAAAATCTGTTCCAAATAAGTTTGAGATAATATTAAATAGTTTATATACAACAAACTTGCAATATTTTTTCTCTGCCTGCACTGAGACCATAGCGTTAGCATGCAGGCTGGTCGAGACTGGGACCACGCTGCGTATACGTAACCTTAAATCGATGCCAGTGCTAGAGGGAGCTCATGATGCTGGCAAATGTTGGGCCAGCAGTTGGAACCTCTCACTCTCCAGCTCTCCATCAAGCTCTCTCCCACATAGTCCCTCTTCCTCACTCTACCGCAAAAAGTGGCCAACATTATGTTTTAGAAAATATGTGAATTGTCAACACAGAATTTCGTAAATAGTTTTTCGGTTTTGCGTGGGCTTTCTTGGTAGCAGCTGCTGCTCGGTCGCTCGGTCTCCCTGGACGCACCAACTTTGGGTCAGTTGAGGTTTTCCCACAACAGGACCAAAACCAAAACAAACCGAAACTTTTAAGCCCGGTCAAGTGCAATATTTTACAATTGTACACCAGCCCAGGGCAGGAAGGGTGAGCTGGCAAAAGGGATGCGGGAGTGTGGCAATGCCAGCCAATTAAGCTAGGAAAAAAGGGGTTTCAAGTGGTGGGAATGGGATCAGGATGGAAATGGGAATGGGGACGGGGACCATGTGATCCATCATTGTCTATGTTTGGCGTTTGATAAGAGCCGCCGACGACTCGGTTGACTGATGTCTCCGGCCATCCATGTGCCTGCTCTGGCCCACGGAGTGGTGGGTATCCAGTGCGCCAGTGCCTGTGTATGTCCCTTCGATTGGCATGGCGGTGGCGTGCCTGAATGGCTGTGAAAACACAGCCAGTTGCAGCTGTATCCACAATCATTATCACAAAAGCAAACCGTGCAGCAGCCGCACAGCAGCAGCAGCAGCAGCAACAGTAGCAGCAACAGCAGCAGCAGCAGTAGCAGCGGCGGCAACATCAACTGACTGCCATTCCCATCATCGTCGTCGTCGTCGTTGTTGTCGTCATCATCGTTCTCATCATCATGGTCATCAGCAGCATTCGCCACCCACAGTGTCTGTCAGCCACCCATCCGCACATCCAGCCAGCATCCAATAGCCATCAACCCGACAACCCGGCAACCCGGCAACCCACACCCATAAACAATTTCCATTAGCTTGTGCAAACAAAGTTTGTGTGTGTTTGGCCATCGCAGGCGACAAGTGTGTCCTTAGCATTTTAGGTTTTATTTTAAAAGTGAAGAAAAACAATGGGAATTCAAATACCTTTTGAGGGAGATACCTTTGAAGGAAAGAAAATAGTGATTCTAATTCTAATTTAACAAAATTCTAAAAGAAGAGTCTTGCCTTAGAGGATCACCTTAAAGGATCAAAAATACAAAGTTTAATTAACAAACCAAAATAATATATTTTTGCAACTTTAAATCCAACTTAAAACCAAGTGATTGCTTAGTGATTCCGTTAATTTTTAACTCCTAGTACCATTTCCCTTTCTGACTCCTTTGTCGCCTGGTCAGTGGCTTTCACAGCAGCAGCAGCTTCTCCGTCCAGCTGCGCACTGCGGATTTGCGTTAAGCTTTTCATTTTTGAGCTACACCATCGCTCTGGCAGGATCATGGATGCGATAGGACAGCACGTACCGCAATGTGTTGTGCCCACTGCTCCTCGAACCATCAACATCCTCATTCTCATCCTCATCCGAAACCGCTCCTCCTCGCTGGCCCAGCAATTAGTGCGTTATGTGGTGCTTGATTTGCTTGCCTGACTGGGCCGAAACCACAGCAGAGCAGCACAGCAGCACACTTCGGCCGGGCCAAAAATGTTTGCTAATTTATTTCCCATGTTCAAACAAATTTGTTAATGCCGGCAGTTGGTTGGTTGGCTGGCTAACTGGCTGGCTGGATCTGTGTACTTGCCACTCCGGCTGGGCCAGTTCTGTGGGACAAGTGCTGTAGCTTGTTGTGGTCGGTGGCACATATATATTTCCGCTCCTCCCTGGGCATTCTGCTAATGCATTTGTAATGCGCCCGGGCTGCACATCCTGTCCTTGGTCTCGAACTTGGACTTGCACTTGTTTCCCTTGTTCGCTTTCGACATGCAACTAACAACCTGACTCTGCTTTCTCTTCCTCTCTCTCTCTCTCTCTCTCCATTAGCCAACAGCAGCGGCAGCAGCAGCAGCGGCGGGGACAAGAGCTCCTCCTCGTCCAGCAGCAGCAAGGACAGCAGCCACACATCCTCCAGCCGGAGCGAGCGAGAACGGGAGCGAGAGCGGGAGAGGGAACGGGATCGTCTTTGCCGAACTCCGCCGGACTCGCCGCCGGACAGCTCGCGCAGTCTGGCTCCCCGCTCGCCCCACTCGCCCTTGCAGCTGCACCAGCGACCGCAGCGTACGGCCAGTGTTTCCCCGGTGGTAAATGGCGGCGGCGTGGGTTCCTCGGGCACTTCACCGACGCCCACACCGGGCGGACAGCATGCCGCTTCCCTGGCCGCCGCCGCTGCAGCCGCAGCAGCTGCCCATGTGGAGCAGGCGCGTCTGGTTTCCAAGATGAGGAAGTTCCTGGGCGCCTTGGTGCAGTTCTCACAGGAACTCGGGCAGCCGGAAGTGAGCGAGCGGGTGCGAGCCCTGGTGCTATCGCTCTGCTGCGGCAGCATTTCGGTGGAGGAGTTCCGGCTGGCCCTGCAGGAGGCCATTAACCTGCCCCTGCGACCCTATGTGGTGCCGCTGCTGAAGAACAGTATTGCGTTGGTCCAGCGCGAGATCCTGGCCATGGCACGAGCCACCAACCAGTCGGCGCTGCAGTACGTCACCAACAACGAGCAGGCGGTGATGGAGTTTAGTCCTCACGGAGTTCCCAGTGCCGAGTTTGGAGATATATTCATCCAGCTGGAGGCGCCCACCTCCAATGGCGGTAGTGGCGTCTTCAAGCGTCGCTCCTCGGATTCTATGATGGAACATGGCGGCCACAATGGCCTGCAGGAGTGGAGCGAGTACATGGCCAGCGGTGGAGCGGGCTATCCTCCGCCTCCTAGCAAGCGGCTGACCCTGCATCCCGGTCACTCTGTGGTCTACGGGGACTATGGAGTCTCTGCTGAGGGTCTGCCCTCTGCGGCCGCCTTCCTGCAGCGGGATGAGCGAGATCTGCGGATGAGCGAAGCCCAGGCCAGGCATCCTGCTCCACCACAGCGTGCAGGAAATCCCAATCCTAATCCAAATCCCAATCCGAATCCTAATGCAGCTGCACCAGGAGCGGGAGCGGGTGGCGAGGAGGAGTGGAAGAATATCCACACCATGCTCAACTGCATCTCGGCCATGGTGGACAAGACAAAGCGAGCCATCACAATCCTGCAGCAGCGGGGCATTGAGCCACAGCATCCGAACAGCGGCCAGGAGGTGACTCCAGCGGCCATGGCCGAGCTGCGACGACAGACAGAGGAGAAGGTGGCTGAATTTAAGAGGAATGCCGAGGATGCCGTCACACAGGTGGGTTTATAATATGAAATATTAAATATTTTTAATTACTTATAATTTTGTATCTAAATTTCCAGGTCAAGCGACAAGCTGTCATTGAGATTCAAAGAGCCGTTGTGGCCGCCGAGACGCGAGCTGCGGAAATCATGACCCAGGAGCGCCTGCGCATGGAGAAGTTCTTCATGGAGATGAGTCGTCATTCCAGCGGTGAACGAGATCTGGACAACAAGTCACCGTCTATGACCAGTGCCCAGAATGTAAGTCTACTTAAAACAAATAAGAAATTACAATTTATTTATAATTATTCTCCTCTTTCAGGGCAGCAACCTGCAGCAGCAGTGCTGGAACTGCGGTCGCAAGGCCACGGAAACCTGCTCTGGTTGCAACATGGCCAGATACTGCAGCGCCTCGTGTCAGTACAGGGACTGGGATAGTCATCACCAGGTGGGTTGCCTCTTTAAAAAATAATACCTATAAATATAATCTCAAGTTATAAAGAATTTTATTCTCTTAACAAAACTTTAGACACAACTCAAACCAATTTATGTTCTCCTTGCAGGTGTGTGGCAATTCGCGGGCCACTGAGCTGAGCGCCAAGCATCTGCACTCGGCCAGCAGCCTTCGCAGCGCGATGGCCACCCGATCCCCACCCACTCCCAACTCGGCCGTTCATCTCCAGGCGGCGGCAGCAGCTGCGGCAGCTGCGGCTGCAGGTGCCCGTGAAGCGGTCAGCGCTGTCAGTGGCTCAGGTGCGGCAGGTGGCGGTCCAGTTCCAGGTGTGGCTGGCGGGGGAGGAGTGAGCAGCGGCGGCGGCGGCGGGGGAGGTGGAGGTGGAGGAGGAAGCAATGGAGGATCTTCTGCAGCTGCAGCCGTGGCAGCTGCCACTCCAGGTGCTCTGGTGGCCAACGGGTTGGGCTCCAAATGACGCATTCGCATGATGAAACCCAAGAAGAAGTACTTGTGCTAGTCAAATTAAAGGAAGGAAGGAGGGGTCGGACGGATAAGAAACCATATACACACACTTAATTATGCAGCTAATATAGAGTTATCCAAAAACCAAAAAAAAAAGAAGAAAGTTAAGAAAAGAAGAAAAGGATATATTGCCCGCAGCGTCACTTAAAGACAAAAAAACTAGATGAGATGATGCTTGACATCCAAAAAGGCATAAATAGATTCAGATTGATGTGCATTTTCACTAGAATTTATACATTTCAATGTTTTAAGCAGAATACAACCAAGGAAGGGGTTGAGGGAGAAGAAGTATTAGAGAAACGCAGAGATTTGTAGCCTTCAATCCCTGAATTAATGTACGGAAATTCCACTTTAACGTCAGCACTTTCACACAAAACAAAAGGAATAAATATTACTAACAATATGTGCACACTATTAAAGATTACATAAGCAAGTAATAAAAATTAAACGCAACATTTGATAAACATAAACAGTAAACAGTAAAAAGTGAAGTTGTGTAAGTGAGCAACCCAAAGCAAGCAAAAACAAAAAACTGAACATAGTAGATTTTATTAATAATAATACATAATATTATTACTATGGATATGATTACGATTATGGCTAATTTATTGATTGAGTTTAATTTATTGATTAGTATTTATTGTACTCCCTAAACTAAAACTTAATGTACTTTTACCATAAACAAATACCAAGTAAATGTTACACCTACAAAAAGCAAGGCTGCTGGCCGCAAGGAAACCCCAAGAAATAAAGTGTTTTAAACCAAAACAAAAAGACTTCTTCGATCCGTTGGTCCGTTTGGGTGTTCCCTTCGTCCTGCTGCCATATTAGAAAATTAGAAAATAACATTTCGATTGGCAGCCCCGAAAGAAGGCCATGAATTGCGCATTAGTGTGTGAGAGCGGGTGTGTCCTGGTGTGTGCCCTGGTGTGTGTGTGTGTGCTGCAAAACCACAAACTACTGTGATGAAATTTCAATTATCGTCACTCAGCTGTGCGCACCGTCTGTGTGTGGGTGAGTATCTGTGTGCGTGGCGGGGGAGGTGAGCATGAGTACGGGTACGAGTACGAGTATCTGTGGCTGTGTGCATGTATGGCACACCTGCTGCTGTCGCATTGCAAGCGACCAAGTAAAAGCTCGTTAAGGGAGCATCCCAGCCCAGCCCCAACCCCTAACCCCCCCAAGGACGAGGCCGCCCACAACATTTGTTGCACACGCACACAGGCACACATGCCTTGCGGCTACCCCCACACGCACACACGTACACAGGACGCCAGCAGACGGCAGCAGCTTGCCTTTACTTCTGCCTTTGTCTAGATGCTCGGCGCTTTTTTGCAACCCACTACCAACAACAGCAGCAACAGCAGCAACAAGAGCAACAACAATGACGATGATGATGGTGGCATTTGCTACCTGAGTGATTTCCCAAAGCACAACTCCAGGTTCGCCTCCTTTTGCCCCCCACTTCCGGTTCGCTCGTAGAGAGATGAGATGCCTGCACATCCAAATGGCTGCACGTCCAGCGTCCAGCTTGCATGTGCCGGCTGCTCCCTGCTCCCCGGGATGTCTTTTGGCCATTCCCTGGATCTAACCCCTGCCATCATCCTCTCGATTACCCCTTTGTATACCGTTAGCTTCTATTTAACATGCAGTTATCGTTTGTTATCGCCAGCAGCCACAAACCAAACTGGCACAGAGACAGAGAGAGCGAGCGCAGGTTGTCAACAAGGGGAAACACAATGCATAAAGGATAACACCCAAGGCGAAGCTTAGATGCTCTTTAAATTTTTAGAATTAGTAAAGTAAGAACTTGAAAAAAAGGTAATTATGTTTCAGCTTGAAATATGGTTCTAACTTTATGTTCCTAATATTATTTTGATTGAAATCCCCAAAAATTATGTTAAGGCTACATTTTATTTTTATAAAATTTTAATAAATTCCAGCTCACAATAATTAGCCAGTTCCATTTCCTCTAAACATCTCCAAAGCCTTCTCATATATCTCCCAATTACCAAAGTGTATAGTATATCCCCTACTCCTAATACCAAAACCCATTCCCGTCTTGTATTGTTCTTCAGCTCCTCCAATCCAATCGATGCCAATGCATTAACATTAAAACTTGGGCGCAGAAATTTTAATTAAAATGTGACAGGCAACTAGCGCACAATGGGCCCGCTCGCCGGATATCTTGGCCTGGCCCTGTGTGTGTGCCTGGTGTGTGTGTTTGTGTGTGTGTCTGGCATAAAAATATTCAGCATAAGTGGCGGCCACCCGGCGTTGGCTCGACATTACAGGGCAGCCGGAGCTGCGGCGCTGGCAGCAATTGTGCCATTTCAATCGACATCTGTTACTGATTTCAAAGAAACTTTTGTTGACAACACAAACAAATGCCAAGTGCAGGCAGCGGCGGGGCAAGGATGCCGTCGCCCGGGGGTTTAAGGTACAAACCGTTTGACGCTTGCCTGCGCACGACTTCGGGGGCAGAACTCCACCTACCCCCAGTGGCAGCCCGCTTTTGGCCCTGAACCAGACCCAGAGAACTCACGTGTGGCCCAAAGTGCCGCACAGCTGACGTTAACGTTATCAGCAAGCCGCTGTGCCGGTGTGTAGCTCTCTGATTGTGTGTGTTTGCTTATATACTCTATAATTTGGGGAATATTCATTTTCGGTTAGAGGTATTTTAATTAATTATTATAATTAATTTGAGTTTTTATAATTAGAAAATATATTAAAGAAAAGCTTTGGTCTAGATTTAATTTTTTATAACCCCTAAAATCGAGGTATTTTAATTGAAAAATTAAAGGACGTGGAGAGGACCTTTACTAAATCGATTCGCCTAGTGTTGCTGCTCAAGTTTTTAAAGAAATAATGGTATCGGAGAATCCTCCTTCTTCTTTTTACTTACATTTTCGATTGGTAATAAGTTATTTTCACCAATTTTTTCGTCCCTTCCTGGCAATTCCTGGCAAAAACGCTTTAAAGTATGCTACATTTTCCTAAGCTACAGGGTATCTCATAGCCGTTACTTTATCGCCTCTCTCGTATCTGTGTGTGCGTCAGCCAGCTCCTGTGTGCTGTGCCGTGTCTGTTTCGCTCTCTCTTTGTGTGTGTGCCTGTGTGTGTTTTTGTTTTCGCCGGCTACAAACAAAGTTGACTGAGGCTGCCAGCTTGCGTGTCTGCGAGCCTGCATTTGAAGGCTGTGCAGCAAAGGCATCTGACGGCATGAAGGAATAACGGTTGCCCGTGGAAGAGGAAGAGGCAAAATATGGCCTCCGTGTATGTGCGGCTGCGAGTGCTACTCTCTGTATGAGTTTGTGTGTGTTTTCGGCGGCGCCATTGTCGATAATAACGATGGACTGAGCCTCGGGTCGCAGCCGCTTTTGTGCGCGTAACATGTGTCAATTACAGGCACCCACACACACACACTTGCTGACTGGGACTGGAAAGAGCCAGGCCAGCCGGCACAACCACACACATACCCGTACATATATATATGCGCTCACTTAGTTTCGCTCTCTCACACCGTCGATAACTCAAAAAGCTGCCAAAAAGTATGCGCACATTTTTTATATGCGCCAACCGAAAGTATGCACATATTTTTTATATTTGTGCTGCCGGCATTTGACAGCTAAGCGACGCCAGCGTCGCCGCCAGCTGCGCTGCCCTATGTTAATTTATTTTGACACAGCACTTGGCTGGCGGGTGTGACAGGGTGCGGGGTAGGGGGGAAGTGCCATTGAGGGGGTGCGGTAGCAATCGGTTTTGGGGCCCGTTTTTGTTTTTGTTGGCGAATAAAAAATGCTTAATTAAAAAAATTCTCGTAGCACTGTAACAGGTGGGAAAGGCCAACTGTTAAGAAGGGTGTTTCGGGCAATTGCTTAACTTTAGGAGTTTCAGAGGTGAATGTAATTTTTATTACGGTTCTAAAGAAGCTAAAATTAAAAGCTTTTTGAAAATTTCTTATGTTTTTAACGATAACTAATTTTCATTCAAATATGTTTTAACAAATTTTTTTCGAGCTTCCAGAGCTTTGATCTGATCAGAGCTGTTAATATCAAGGTTTCTCCAATATTAGTAAATATTTCAGGTCTTCTTGAGGGCATAACTTTCGTCATTAAAATCCGAATTAGTTTATATTAAAACCACAGGAAACACCAACAAAATTTAAGCATTTTTTTAATTTAAAAAAAAGGGGTAACATCATTAAAGTTGTATAAAATTGAAAAAAATTCTAATCTCTTTAAATGTTTAATTCAGTGTGTAGATTTTTTGGCCTAATAAAAGTTAACACAAAAAAGCTTTCTAAATTGAAATGATAGATTTTTTCACTTACTTATAGTTATTTCAAACTTTCAAATTTAAAAAAAAAAATCATACTTAATAAATATAGATAAGTATTTTTTAAAGAAGGCACATATGCAAATAAAAAAATCTCTGGAAAAATAGATCTTTTTCCACATCTAGCAGAACGATTTTTTATTCTTTAACAGCTTTATCTGCACACTCTCTTTTTCTCTCTCTCTCTCTGAATTTACTCCTATCTCTCACGCCGATGTTGTTTTCCCTCTCTCACTCTCTATTTTCAAGCTTTTTTCTCTAGTTACTAAAGCGATTGATGCTGCGATTGTTGTTTTTCGCTCTTCTCCACTCTCTTTCTCATTTTGCGGACTTTGGGGCTCAAAGAACAGTGGGCAATGGGAAGACTAATGGGAAAAAAACTTTTAAAATTATAAATTAGTGTAAAAATAGAAAACACCTTTATTATGAAAGCAGCAAAGTAAATAAAGTTTCATTTATAGTTAGCTGAATTATATATTTTTTTAACATGAATAACATATTTTATATCTTTTATCGCATATACTTATTTACCATTTCTAACAGATTCGCCAAAAAAATCACGTTTGGCTGCTAGAACCCCACAGTGCGGCTGCGGTTATAAAGGCCCCCGCTCACTCGCGGCAACAGTTAGTTAAGCGATCTGCCGCCGCGCTTTCAGATCGGTCGAGTGACGCTGTCTATATCCGCTTGCTGTTTACTTCTCCGTGCCAAGAACCGATAGCGATCGTGCGAATCAAAAGTATGTCAACTGGGGGGGAGTGGAGTGCTGCAGTGACCTGACATTGAAAAGCGAATTACAACGATCATGGCGCCAATAGAGCGGGACCGAGAACTCCGGTGGTGGCTTGGCCATGTAAATCCATGGGCATGCGTGGCCAGAGCCAAGAACTGCGTGTGCGGAGAACCGCTTATAGCAACAATTGTGTGCTTGGCATACGCAATAAGTCAAGGTCCCGGGTCCCCAACATAAGCGCCAGAACATAACTCATGCTTCCCAGAGACTCATAGAGATAGCGCCCGTGTCCATGTAGGAATCTCGTCAGTAGCAATGAACTTTGGAGCGACTTCGGAACGCGTCACTTGATAGCTTATTTCTTAACCCTCTGTGCCCGTGATTACACTGGATATTATTTACTGTAGTTAAGGCGATTTATCGGCAGTGATGCCAAGTGTTTTGTCACCTGTTTGTTGCCTTGCCAACTGAATTAATTAGCGATAAGCCGGCATAACAAAGAACCAGGCGCTGTGCTATCAGCTGTTCTCTGCGCTCCAGGGCAGGTTCAACGTCTCGGTGAAGTTGCAGTTTTTATGGGCCAGATAAGCCCCAATGGGGCTCCACTTAACCCACAGACTAATCTGCGTACAGATTATTGGCGATCCGTGAAAAATTTCCATAATCAATGGGTTGAGAGTTGCCATGACAAAAAATATGATTAAATTATGCCGTAAAATCGAGAGTAATTAGTCATTTTCCCATGTGAAGGGAAATAAAAATTGTTAAGTGCCGGGCCATAAAGGTTACAACCCTATATCATAGTTTTGTTACCAACTTTAGTGTCATTTAACTAAGGTTTACAAACCTGTAATTAGTATTTTAAATATTAACTGTTGTTATTATTTACTTACCTCTCATAAAGTAGAAAGTTTCCCACTCTTTTTGGGTTTTTTTATAGATTATCTAGAGTTATGTATAAGTAAAATGGGTTAACATATTTATAAACTAGTTCTTTATTGTTTATATTGTTCAAAGTTCATTATAATTGCAGGTGCCAGTACAGGTTTTCCATTCATGTTTTGAATAATTAATTCATTTATTATTTATCTGTTGTCATAATTGTTTTTAGTGCATAACTGGGATTTTCGCACTCAATCCAACTTAATACCTTTTGTATTTGTCACTCTCCTTTGAAACCCCGTGTATTGCTCATGGTTGATGATAAGAACTTGCGACCCACAAAACGATAGTAAATCGGTATCAGACAACGCCGTGTCAGGCTTATCGCGGCCAGTCGCTCGCAGTCGGTTGCCCTAGGCGCAAGTGTAGGGTCCCAACCCATCACGCCCGTTCTCGACATTTCATAAATTGCCAAATTAGGCCTTGCCGTTGCTGTCACAGCACTCGTATCCGTCCGTTTGTGTAACTAATTCGACCATGTTTGCTTTTACTGTCTATCCCTGCCATTCGAAGTGAGCGGGAACGAGGAACGCGGCGATCAGGAGGACCCGCAGGAAGAGAAAATGGAGATCCTGCTGGAGCTAAGCCTCAAGCAGAAGCTAGCCACTCGCATGGGCACGCTTCTGATGGCCATACTGATCTTTGCCAGCTTCTGCTGGGACAATGCCTTGGCCAGTCTGACGCTGGGAGCAGCTGTGGCCCTGCTGCTGAGAAATCCCACCTTCGTCTTTGGCCTGGCAATGACCGCATCGAGGGACTTGAAGTGAGTATAACTTAGCTACCGATAGTATTACTAGCCTGTCTCTCTTTTTCAGGGCTCTTCAGCGCTTCGTCTCCCTCAATATTTACCTGCTGCTCAGAGATCGCAGAGGATTCACCGTGGCTCGCTGTTTTCGGGATCAAGCTCGGTCTCGGCCCCAGAAAGCCTGCTTCGTGATGGAGGAACGCAGCTTGACCTACGCAGAGGCCTTGGAGTTCAGCCAGAAGATTGCAGGTTACTTCAGTGAGCGCGGTCTACAGAAAGGCGATTGTGTGGCTCTGATGATGGAGACCCGCCTGGAGTATCCCTGCATTTGGCTGGGCCTCTCCCAGCTGGGCGTGATCACTGCCCTCATCAATTCCAATCTGCGGGGGGAGTCGCTCCAACACAGCATAAAGGTGGCAAAGGCCAAGGCCCTTATAGTGGGCAGCGAACTGCTGGATGTCCTAAAAACCCTAATGGACAAGGAGGAGCTTCAGGATCTGCCCATCTATCAATACACCGACGAAGAGCTGAGGAACGTTCAGGGACACGAGCTTCTGGAAGGAGCTGTGGAGCTTAGTGATGCCTTAAAGACCCAACTGAGATTGGAATTGCCCGCCAAAAGCTCTCCGGAGGATGCTCGCTCGAAGCTGCTCTATGTCTACACCTCGGGCACCACGGGCCTGCCCAAGGCTGCTGTGATCACCAACCTGCGTTTCCTGTTCATGTCCGCCGGAAGTTTCTACATGCTGCGAATGACCAGCGACGATGTGGTGTACAATCCCCTGCCACTGTACCACACTGCCGGCGGAATTGTGGGTGTGGGCAATGCCCTCCTCAATGGCTCCACTGTGGTGCTGCGCAAGAAGTTCTCGGCCAGAAATTTCTGGCTAGACTGCAGCCGCTACAACTGCACTGTGGCCCAGTACATCGGAGAGCTCTGTCGCTATCTTCTGGCCACGACCTACACCCCGGAGCAGCAGCATCACAACCTACGCTTAATGTACGGCAACGGACTGAGACCTCAGATCTGGTCGCAGTTTGTCCACCGATTCGGAATACCTCACATTGGGGAGATCTACGGAGCCACCGAGGGAAACTCGAACCTCATCAACATCTCCAATCGAGTGGGTGCCATTGGTTTTGTCCCTGTGTACGGGGCCAGGCTGTATCCCGTCCAAGTCCTGCGCTGCAACGAGCAGACTGGTGAGCTTGTAAAGGACTCGCGTGGTAACTGCATCCGGTGTCTGCCCGGGGAGACGGGTCTTCTGGTGGGCAAGGTCGATGCCCGGCGGGCGGTGAGCGCTTTCCATGGCTACGCGGACAAGGGAGCCTCGGAGCAGAAGCTACTAAGGGATGTCTTTGACGCTGGAGATGTCTTCTTCAACTCTGGCGATATGGTGGTGCGTGATATTCTCGGCTACTTTTACTTCAAGGATCGCACTGGCGATACCTTCCGCTGGCGGGGCGAGAACGTGGCCACCCAGGAGGTGGAAGCCATCATCACAAATTGCATTGGTCTCGAGGATTGTGTGGTGTATGGAGTGCAGGTGAGTTGATTGGGAAATGTGGAATTAGCTTTCGATATCTATAAACCTGTTCCTCGAAGTGTAGTTAAAGTAAATTCCCATGCTCACGCTGAATCACCACCACGAGTTAGATAAGACGGCACCTAAAACATACCCATAAACCTCAATTCTCGATTCTCATTATCTTTACCCACCCATCCCGCTCTTATCTTCCCAGATCCCCCATGTGGAGGGCAAGGCTGGAATGGCGGCGATTGTAGACCCCGCACGCAAGGTGGACATGGAGTACCTGTCGGTGGTGCTGCGGGGCAGCCTGCCGCCCTACGCCCGACCTCTGTTCATTCGCCTGCTGGACGAGATTCCGCGCACGGCTACCTTCAAGCTAAAGAAGCGAGAGCTGGCCTTGGAGGGCTATGATCTGGATAAGCTCACCGATCCCATATACTATCTGAATAGGGATGGCGTCTATCGACCGCTCAACCAGGAGCAGTACCAGGCCTTGCGTTCGGGCAAGTCGGGGCTCTGAGGAAAATCCCAGTGTGTGTGCTTATAGATAGCTAAATGTTTAATGTTTGTATGTATGTCCCGATGTACTCGTATTTTTAACACTTAAAACAACGACTGATACCAAATGGTGATGAAGATGTTTCGCTATTCGCTGGAAAGCCGGTCGCGTTTCTTGGCCATAAAATGGCAGCTTAACCGATAATGGGAGCCAATACGTTTTACGGCCAGAAGATGCTGCTACCGCCACAAGATATATCGAAAGTGTTAAATCCCCAAGATTAAGTTCTCGCTCATTGGCAGCTGCTGTAGGTTGCTGCCTCCGTGGCAGCCTCTGTTGCTGCCTGCGTTACTGCCATGCTACTTTTGCAGTTGCTGCTGTTGCAACATTAACGCCATTTCCGCTTGCTAGCGGCAGCTGCGACTCCGTTGCCCGTCGCCTAAGATAAACGATGTGCAAAATCCATACAAAACAACAGCAACAACACCAGCAGGAGCAACAGCAACAGCAAAGGCAGCAACAATAACAAGATACTGGCAACCGCAAGCAACGCGTGGCTGCAACAACACAACAGCGCAACATCGTCGACAACGACGACTACGACGACGAAGGCGGCCACCAATATCGATGTCGATGGCGAAAAAGTTGTGGCAGGCAATCATAAAAAACGAAGAAATGGCAAACAAAGCTGGGCGCCATTTTGCAGGCATTTCCAGGGTGGCGATTGGTTCTGCTCCTTGGATGCCACAACTTCTTCCCCGATGGCCAAAAGTACTTTCAGGTAAAGTAAGATGGTTTTTTCGTGTTTCTTATTGCCCTTTTCAGGATCTTAATTGATATTCAAAGGAAATATCTTGTAAATGTATTTTTTATCTTGGGATATTCAAGTTCAACGGCAACGTATTTCAGTATGCAGCAGGAGCAAGGACTTACTTCTATGAAGGGAAAGATACAACTGATTATAAATAAAAGAAACTGTTGGTTCACCAAATCCCTTTCTCATAGGTATTAAGGCTTCTTAATTTTAAATCTTGGCCAAAAAAAGGAAAATCCCAATTGCAGCATCTTTCAAGACTTTCCTACTTTTGCTTTCCCTTCCAAAACACAATTTACGCAATGATCCTTTGAACGAAATCTACAATGTAAAGGGCGAACCTCGCATGCTGAAAATGCACATAAACTTGCATCTGCAGCAGCTGCAGCTAAACCCCCCCTCCAAAATCACCCCAAAAAACTCACCTACCCCCCTCTTTGCTTTTCGCGGCGCCATCGTCGATGTCATAAACAAAATGGCAGTTGTGGGTGCAGAGTGCATGAATACGTTCGCATAGCTAATAACAATAAAAGCAACAACAAAAACAGCCATTGCAGCTGACACCAACAGGCAAGTGATGTCGATGCTGCTGCTCCTGTTCCTGCTGCTACTGCTGCTGCTGCTGCTGCTCCTGTTCCTGCTGACGTTGTTGTAATTGTAACTTCGCGTGCGCCTCGCCTGCGTAAGTGGGAAAATTAAAAATTTCTCAATAATTTTTCGAAATGTTCGACAAGAGAACGCCCGGGGGCGGCGCCATTGTGTTACCCGCTGCCTACTCCTACTCCACAGCGCTCGCTCCTCTTTTTGGGCTCATTTAGAAAGCTTTTCGGTGGACAGACGGACGGACAGGGGGAGGCGTGGGCGCTGGGCGCTGGGCGTGATGGGTGGCAAAGGCCGGAGCTCAGCGACGACGCCACAGCTGCTATTGGAATTCCAAAGCTATTAAAACGCTGCCAGTGGAGCTACGACCAAACGGGCACCAGTGTTCCTGCTGCTCCTGCTGCTGCTGCTGCTGCTGCTGTTGCTGTTGCTGTTGCTGTTGCTGCTTCCGCTGCCATTCCCTTTGTTGCCCATTGCCTGGTTTGCCCTAACTGGGGACGAAGGGTATTGTGAATTGATTGTGGGGCTTAAGCTCAGATTTCTCAAGCGATTAAAATGGTTTTAAGTTAAACAGGAAGTTCATATGGCGACTGTGCACAAATGTGTTGCCTGCTTTTAGGCTTTTATCTATTTTTTAGGCCTTGAATACAATTAATTGAAATTTGTTTAGCTTATAGCGTGTCTTGTTTTAAATGTAAATATTTATTTTCCATAAACTAAAGACCATAAACTATTTTTTTTTTTTAGTCAAACTTATCCAAATATTTAGAGATTAAAATGAATCAAAACTCTAAGATATGGGCATTATATCCTTGAAATACAGCCACATTTTTTAGAGATAAACCTGTGAATATTAATATTTTTAGACAGTATAATTTAGGGTATTTAAATATTCACCATAAGACCTTATCCTTTAGCCTGACTCTGCCACTTGCTCTGGCTGCTGCTGCTGCTGCTGCTCCTGCTGCTCTCGTTGGCTGAATTGGTTTGGATCGCTCCGCTTTTGCTTGTATGCATTTGGGCTTAAAGGTTTTGCTTGCTTTTGTTTTTATGTTTCATACTGCCACCGCCAAGTCCTGCCACCGCGCACCCACCACCACCCTTTTTGGGTCCTTGGCAAGCTTTGTCAGTTCGTGCTAATTACATTGCACCTGTGCATGACGTTTGATGTTGCCCTGTCGAGCTTCGACTGTCGCTAGTGTTCGTTGTTGTTGCTGGTTTTGGGTGGTATGTGTGTTCTGTGAGTGTGTGTGTGTGCGCTTAGTTTGTTTGGTTTTGGCCTTTTAGGGCGCTGACTGAGCTGCAGCAGTAGCAGCAGCAGCAGCAGCAGAAGGCAGCAAAAATTAATTAAAAGCCAACGTGCGGCGGCAATGCAATTAAATTCGATTTGGTTGGGCATTCGACGGCTGGAGACTCGTTCTCGGGACTCGAGCTCAGCTGGACGGCTGTTGTTGACATCATTTAATACAACAATACAGCAAAATTATATTTCACACCGACACACACACATATGCGGCAGCATCAAAAGTCCACACACAATGCAACAGAGTACACAGGACACAGCAGTACCGCCCACTGCCTAGCCTTTGTTTTGTTTGCTTTTTTGTTTGTTTTTATTGGGAATTTCGCCTCGTTCAGCTGTTGGCTGATCTGCCTATTTGGTTTATACCTCGGTTCCCCACTCCTCCTCTCTCTTGGCCGCATTTCCTTGCTGCTGCTCCTGGCAGCACGCTGTGTATGAATGTGTGTGAGCCAGTCGTTTGTGCGCCTTTCTCGCTTTTCATCGTTGATTCGTGGCACCTTTTGGATTTGACAGTTTTGTAATTAACTGCAGTCGGCAGTGGCAGAGAGCGCTGCATACTTTGGGGCGCCTCAATCCTCATTGGCATTTTGTAACGCAATTAGTTGGTACGACTCTTCAAACTTTTGTGCCATTCATTTCCAACTTCCGATTGGGTCTTGGCCTCGAATCAAGTTGATACGCTGTACGTGACAGCTGCAAGCCAGTAGCCAGTGGACACGAGCGTAAAAAGAGGACACAGGCACGGACACGGACACGGAAGCGAACGCACACGTGTGTGGACTCCTTTCGCCAGGACTCCGGGCTTAGCCATTTCCCGTTTTGCTACCCGCCAGCAGCTGTGCGCTGCCAATCCCGCTGTTGGTGCTTTTTTATGGGGCGACCGCCTTTATGCGCCCGCATATTAAACAATTATTGCCAAATGGCAAGCGACAGCTGCGTTGTGTCGCCAATGTCGTTAGTGTGGGCAGCAGCAGCAGCAGCAGCACAGGAGCAACATCGCAGCAGCAGCATCAGTATACAGCAGCCAGCAGCCAGCATCCTGGCTGGACGAATAGCAGGAGGCCTATTTTTTGTTTAAGCCCAACAGCATACCAAAGCAGGACATGGCCAGTAACGGCTCAGTCCTGCACTGGCTTACTGGCTTTTGGTTCGTTCGCCTCTTTTTTTTCCGCGTTTCAGCGTCTGCTGCAATTTATGTGTATAAATGACAAAAGTACCGTTATTTATGGCCAGCAACCGCAACGCAATTTGGCAACACTTGTTGGCCAATTGGCAAAAATGTGAAGGCGGGAGAACTCAGCTGAGCTGAATCGAACGGAAAGGAGATGGGTGTTTCCCCCGGGGCAATATGCTTGTATATATATATATATAGATTTATATATATTTGTAGGCGAGATAACACATATCTGCATATCTGGGCAATCACACACATTATCTATTATGAGAGAGCGGAAGAAACAAGACTTTATTTTGGTTTTGTGATGGAATTCTCAATGCCCTAAGGAGATTGTTTAACAAGTATAACTTTACAATTAAAATTTATTAAATACATCTTAATGATATTCTATATTTATTTTTTAAATTACATTAAACCCTAAACTGACAAAATAACTATTTATCTTTGGTATTATTATACTTTAATATTTAAGTTTCTTAACAGCTTGGAATATCTTCTTTTATATTTATATTTTTAACTCAACTTATTTATCTTAAAATTCACACAATTAGACTGCAGAAATCATACTACCCCTTACTCCAGGGTATTTATTTAAGAGCAGCACCGCTTGACAACGAACATTTTTGTGCGCTTTGTGCAAAATTTGAATTTTTATTGCTGATCGAAGCCTGCAGCACATTGTGGGCCATAGCGAAGGACTCCTGCCTCCGTCAAATTATGCGTATTAAGGTCGTTTTGGGGCGGCTATGGTGGGTGTATCCTGTATCCTCGCTGCTTGATAGCTTGTTGCTCACATAAATTTGCTCCTGCTGCTGCTCCTACTGCTGCTGCTGCTACTGCTGCCGCTGCTGCTGCTGCTGCTGCTTCTGCTGTTCCTACTGCTGCTGCTGTCTGTTTGTGTAAATGTGCCAAATGCGCTGGAAGCCTCTGCCAGTTGCTCCAATATTGACTTGACCCTTCTGTTTTGTTGTCGCGCCTTTTATTATGCTAATATTTTTAGGGCATTGCCAAAATTTATTGAAATTGCTGCGGCTGCGGCTCGTCCATAAACGCAGGCCATACATATCCCCGAGATTGTCTCCGGGCCTTGGGAAAGGTGCAAGGTCTACTTGGGGGCAATTTAAGCCATCGACCACATGGCGTATACGCGATTTACGGCGGTGAGAGTTAGAATTGAGCCTGGGGGGGTTTTGGGGGATAACAATTAAATTGTCATTTCGTTGGTGCAACGCTTGTTGCTGCTTGTCTCGCCTCGTGTTGCATAATTGGCAACGTTTTTGCAATTAAAACAACTAATTGGCAGCAAAAACTATTGGCCAGCAGCAGTAGCAGCTGTTAGGTTTGGTAAGGGATCCATAAAAAGTATGCGAAAAATTAGTTGCATAAATTTCTAGCAAAAGTTTTAACAATGCGGCGGTGGGTAATCGAGGGAGTTGTTATAGTTTTAATGTATAAACTATTCTTTTGTTTCAGCAAGGACCAGAAATTGCAAGTATTAAGTATTTATATTTATTATTTATTATTTTAAATTAAAATTTGTAATAATTCTATAATTTTAGATAGAGTTTCAAGTGTTTTTAAATAGTTACGAGTGTAAAGATATTTTTGTACTAATTATATAAATTTTTTTATCGCCAAACCTTTAACATTTAATAATGCTTGTTACCAAACCCTTCCAACTACATTCTGAATACATCACCAGATAATACAAAAAAGAAGGATAAAAACAGAAAAAACAAAGATGGGGTTGAAATAAGTCCCGCCGCACAGGTGTTTATGCTTTGTTCGATTTTTACTGAGCTCCCGGGGGCTTGTGTCCACAGATAAAGCTGTTGCCTGCCGGGCTTCCGACAGCCCCCTCGCATTCCGAATTGTTATGATTTTACAACAATATTATTTTTCCATCATCAACATCAGCAAAAATCAATCAAGTTCAATTAAAATGCAGCCCAGGGGATACAAAAAGCAGCCGACAAAATGCCCAAAACCCTGAAAAGAACAAAAAATTTTAAAAAAGAATGGAAACAGCATGGAAACCAAAATGCAATTATAGAAAAATAATTTCATATAAAAATGAAATAGAACAAAAGGGCGGATTGTCAGTGGCAGAATTTAAAATGCCAATTACAAATTGTAATTAAGAGATGAAGAGTTGCAAAATAAATTAAAACCCTCGCTGGCAAATCAATCAAACCTAATTGCCTGCCCAAAGGCGGCTATGTAAACACGATAATAACATTTACACTGTTGCACACGCATCCTATGCCACACTATATGCATATATATCCATATATATAAATGCGAATAAATTTAACTATGGTAATGCGCAAATACGGAAAAAAGACAAATGCTGGCTACAATTTTGTTTTATATATATTTTTGCCTAAATGCCGGCCGACGATGTACGATGTATGGGAGTTCGTGTGGGTGTTTTTTGTGCGTGTGCGAAAAGCTTACATTTACACAAGTGCAAAAATTCCCAAAACACAAATCCTAAAAAAACATTTGTTACTTTTTCTGAGGGTCCTGAGGGGGGAGGAGAAGAGCGGAGGGCATGGCCCAATGCACGGGGGTGACCACACCACACACACACACATCTCGCACAACATAATGCAGGCCACCGCTTGCCATTGGTATTGGTGGGCTTTCGGAAAATACATGGATGTGTGTGTGTTGTGTTTTGCCATAAGCGTAGTCCTTCCCCATTGATACAGTAGAGAAGGGGTGGGGGACAGGAAACCCTTTCACAGAATATCTAAATATTCATGTTGTTGTAACAAAAGTTTTGAGTACCTTCCTGGAAGACAGTTTAATCCTATTATTTTTGTGGCATGATAATATGGAAACTTGGAGGTATATTTTTATATAACTAATAGTATATATTTTATATATATAATTATAGAATCTTTCGGTTTGACTTGCCAAATATTATATTTTACTTCCTGTAATTTTAAACATTTTGGAATTAAAAACTCAACTTTTTTATCTGTTCTCTAAGCAATTGTTACACAGAATTCAAATTGATAGATAGAGTTTATCGGTAGAAAAAATCATAATTATTTTAATCTATTTAAAGTTTAAAATCTTTTTATTAAAAACCAAACCCTTTTCACCGCACGCCTTTTTTAACGAAAAGCTGTTCGCACTCCTGTTTCTATTTGTCTAACCAAAAATGTCAGCAATATTCGTATTTGTTGTCCGTTGGTCCTGGAGACCTGGACAAGTGTGCCCTTTCCCGATCCGATGTCTTTGCCATCCTTTTCCCTGTCCCTCGCCTTTATCCATTATCCTATTTGAGCGAGCGGTTGTCGCCACAGCCTCATTGAGCGTTTAGATTGTAGTTCTCTTGTTGCGCATGAATGTATAACATTCTGTCCATTCGAGCTCGTAAATTTGAGATTATTTTGTGGTGCAGTGAAATTTAGTAAAAAAAACAAGAAAGAAAGTATCTTCGCCACGGCGAACTTTGTGAACACTTCCAGCTTAAAAATTAATTAATTTCGGTGAAATGAAAAACATACATGTCTAAATTCACCCGTCTGTTAATGCTGATTTAGAATAAATAAGATTTATAGGTCCGGAAATGATTTCTTTACTGTGTTGCAAGCTCCTGACTGAAAAGATAATACCGTGCAATGATTGTATCTCAGATTAAGTTAAAATATGTAACCAAAACGTGAAGTTATAATTAATTTTTCTTATTATTTTAATTCCGTATATTTTTATGAAAATATGTAAATCAACGTCGAAATCAGAACTTAGTTCTAATGTCTCTATATTGTGGTGAAAAACGAATTATATAGTAATGAGAATAAGAAGAAGGTTGTCTGCAAAGATTTGTTCAAATAGATCCAAGACAGAACCGACTATTAAGGCTGATCGAGAATACATATACTTTTTAGGTCGAAAATTACTCCTTCGTTGCAAGCTTCTGACTAACATTATAGTACCCTGTAAGGGTATAAAAACAGAAAGAATAGGAGATGCAGAAGGGAAGATGGATAGAAGATAGGCTGATGGATAGATAGAGAGATAGGGATATATAGAGAAGTCGGGCCGGAGCAAACGATTCGCTGCTTCATGCTTGTGTTGCTGCTGCCGTCGTTGAAATTAAAGTGAATTTTGCGGTTTGACTGCCAGAGATGAAAATAGGCCTGACAGAGGCACTTGAGGAGCCTTTCAAACCAAAATCCATGTCCCCTTCTCCATCTCCTAGCTTCTGGCTTCCTCGCCACTTAGGCCTGCTCTTGCTCTTGCTCTTTCAACTTGAATGCAATTAGAAAGTAAAACGACTACAAATTGTCTTGCCAGGGGCATTGATTGATTTCCAAGGAAATGGGGAAATTGACGCCGCAGATCCCGAACTTCGGAGTCGCAACAAGCCAGCAGCAGCAGCCGAGCGAGTCGCCGTTGCCGAGGCAGTCGCTCTATAAATACCACCTTTTTTCCCCCAGTGCCTTAGGAGAGTGCAGGCCCAAAATGAAAGCAAAAACACATGTAAGAAGACGAAACATTTCTAATGACTGCGGTGACACTTTTGTGGAAGTGCATACTCACACCACGCCACAGATTCATATACAATTTCCCAGAGGCACGTGGAAAAACGGGGGTGATTTTATAATTACTTTATGGGTTTGTAAATAGAGAAATATCTCAGAAAGAATAAAGTTCTAAGATAAAAATAAATGATATATAAATATTTTGCTTGAATGTTTATTGAATATATTAAAAGTAGGTTCTTTTAAAAACGTTAAAAGAGTATAAATGTCATATTTGACTAATTAATCTCATAGTTTTTATATCAAATAATGATAATAACATAAACGAACTCCCATTTTCCCAAGTGAGAATATATGGATACACGGAAAACTCGGGTCGGGGAGTTGCATACCTGTGCATTCTGCCTGATAAAATTAGAACGTGAAAGTCGCTGCAGTTGACAGCGTAAAAATGTGTGAACTTAGGAACAGGAAAACGTCGGCGGGGTGCCCGCCATCTATCCCTATATATGTACAAATTTATATATAAATTTATATACATAACTAAATGTGTTTGTGTGCCTGGCAGCCGTACATAAACCAAATCGGAATTAAGAATAAAACCGAAAAGGCTCTGCCAATTTGCACTTGCCAGTGACTTAGGCTCTAACTGGCAGCTATACCGTGACTTAACCCCAATAATTTGAAGGGAAAAACTTTTTATTAACTTCCGCCGATTGATGTATAAACTTTCCAATTACCAAAAAAATATTTGAACTCACTCTGAGTCAATCCCCTCTACGGAAAATATATTTATAGGCCAATCATACAGACGGACTTTTATGTTGGGAGGAATTAGTCATTAAGACTAAATAAAATATCCCAAAAAGGGAATATGTATATAAAAAGGGAACAAAATATAAAATACCTTAAAAAGAAATACCAATAAAATTGTACTACATTTTGACGAAATTTTATAGGGGTTTAGTTACATCGTCAAAATTGCCAGAAATTCACAAAAAATTAAAATTAAAATTCATAAATCAAATAGAAAGTAGTTTTAAGAGAAAGCCTTTCTTAAATCTTGAATTAATATTCCTCAAAGCTAAAATTTTATCCACAAAAAGTCATGTCACCAGAGGTTTCACTTTACTTTTGCTTCTAGAACAACCCAAGCGCCATGTGGAAAGTATCTCGCTGTGGAGAACTCAGCAAATGGCCCACTGTGCCAGAGTATCTGTGTGTGTGCGGCTACTCTGCTAGTATGAGTGTGTGTGCGATCTTCCGTCTCGTTTTGGCTGACGGCGCCGGCAGGCACTGGCAGTGGAAGTCGAAGTTGCCGTCGCCGCTGCCTCGCCAGAACAGAGATTCGGCTTCGAGTCGGGGTCCGGCGATCAGTTGAGTCTTGTGCGTTGTGCGGTGAAGTTGCGCCTTCGTTCTGAAAATCCAGCAAAGATACTCGGACTGTGCGGTGCATCCTCTCCAGAGTCAGCTCTAGGTTCAGATTGAGATTAAAATTCAGATTCAGATACATCTCAAGCATCGGCAGCGGATACAGCGCCCGACTCTCTAGTCTCCAGCTTCCAGTAACAAATCAGCAAAACCCAAAAAATGAGAGAAATTGTCCATCTGCAGGCCGGCCAGTGCGGCAATCAGATTGGCGCTAAGGTAGGTCTCATTACTACTTTATTTTGCTTGATTTATTTGTATTTTTTTGTCTTTGGCTTTTGCTGCCACTTAATTTATTCACTTTGACCGAAAACGTTTTTCAATGAGTTTCCAAAATGATCGGCTGAGTCTCTCGGTTCGATGTCGCCGCCTTTTTCAGCGCATTCAGCAATTAAAGCAAAAGAAAATTAACAACAAAAAATAAAACAACAAAAATGCAGCCATAAAAAAAAAACTTTAAATAAAATGCAAAGTGCAAAAAAAGTGGACAAGCAAAGAAATTTATTTTTTGACTTTGTCTGGCACTCGATATGCCCTTTCAAAAAACCGGGTTGGGCCCATCTGCAGATCACGAAAAAGTGATTCATTGCGGGACCCTCCCAAGGGGGAAATTGGGAGGAACCAAGGAGGAGGAGGTGCCAGCAGGAACCAGGAAATTTATTCTCCGCAAATCAGCAAGAAAACCTTAAGATTTCTGCCTTGCAGAAGGGAAATCTTTCGCATAATCTCAGCGGAGAAATCTTTTCGCTTTGCTTGAGTTTCCTGCACTGCCAAAGAAAGCCACAAATTAACAACAACAAAAAACAAAAAAAAAGAAAAAACTGCAATAAAAATAAGTAGTTATTTGCTTGAAAAGTACTGGGCATAAATGATTATAAAAGTATGATTAGCCAAGAAACGCTTCGTGGAAAGTCAGTGATTTATTTATAAAGAGAAGTTAAAAAGAAATTCGCTGAATCGAAAATATAAATATTTATAAGGAATATTTCTATATTTAAGGTTTATAAAAAAAAGTAGATTAAATTACAGCAGCTGTTCTGCAGTACTTAAAAGTTTAACGTGTAAGCTTAGAATTTCTGATAATTGATTAAGAAATAAACAATTAGTAATAGTTTTCTTTTAATGAACAAATGCTGCATTCGAGGCTTATCTTATCGCCAATGAGAAATATTTCTTGGAAACAGCCTGTAAAAAATTGAAAAAAAATACATATTAAAGACTTTAATGTTTATAGAACCAAATACACTATAACTGGTGCTATTCCCTCATTATATAATCTCTAGAACTGCATGTAAAGTATGCAATGACTGATCAGTAAATTTTACACTAACTGAGCATTAACTGGGTTTTGCTCAGTGAATGAGAAACGGAAACTTGAGAAATGCAAACGAATCAGAGCAATTAAGTTCTGATTTCAATTATCGCATATATAGGATTGTCCACTCAATCAGCAAAGCCCGAAAATACCGAAACTGATCCAAGTGCAGTTCTCTTCTTTTTTTTGTAATTTTTTTGGCTAAAGAAAAAGGAGGCAGGCTGTTAACCGGCTTGCCACAGACTCTTTTTTTTTTGTTTTTTCTGTACTTTTTGGCAATACCAGTTTTTGGATCGAAACTTGGACAAGTGGGTCCCCGCTGAGTGCATTTTTCAGTGGCATCAATGTCAATGTTCAATCATCGTCGTCACCCCCCTGCAAAGTGGGTCACATTTGCTAAGCCATCCAGCGAAATGCTGATAAAATAGTAAACAAATCACGAGTTAGGTACATTCGTGGCGTTCACAAAAGATAAGCCAGCGAATCTTAATCATTTGATATGAGTCAATTTGCGGCAGAGTGAGCAACTCGGCAGCTTCAATTTAAAAGTAAACTCGCCTCGCGTCTGTTTTTTTTCGTGCTTCCCGGAATTTGGGCAATAGTAATGGTTTTATGGAGCGGCTCTCGGTACATAAGCGTATATATATAAACGCACGATGGGAAGTTTGTCTGGTAATTTGAGCAGCGTAATGTGAGAAGTAAAGAAGGAAAAAAAATAAGTATAAACTAAAGAACGGTAGGAACAGCTGAGTGGACATTCAAGACAGGAATGTCCAGACCGGAATACGTAAATAATAAAACCGCACAAGTGCAGGAGCCAAAGGAAGTGATTCATCCCAGTATACAGTTACAGGATATCGGGGTGGCGACTCTTTCACTCTGACATTCCATATGCGACTCTTTGTTTCCGTTTCAGGCATGCGCCACGACGATTAATGCATATTAAGTACCACAGATTATAAAGAATTCGAATACGAATTCGAGAGGCCATGCAACTGAGAGATCGGGGAGTCAATAAACCCAGTCTTATCGCCTCTTTTTTGACACCCCACAGCAGCTGCTTAATGGCAGGGGTGAGCTCCCACCACACCCCACTCTCTGTCTTGAATTAAAAGAATTTTCTTTTGATGCCAAATGTTTTATATCTCGAGGAAAATGCCACTCTCTGTCTCTGTCTCTTTTTGCATAGCCAGCGATCCTCTGGCTCTGAAAGAAAAAGACTGGCCCGGCTCCAGCTCCAAGTTCACGCCCGAGTGACTTCCTCTGCGAGACTCAAAGACTCAACTGCAGCCGCGGAGGAGTCTCCTCTTGGCTACTCCCAGACATGCAACACTTAATGAGGGCGTCTCGATTGCCAGTCGCCAGATGATCGCATGCCAGGGGCGGCCCAACGAACGGACCACTACTAAAAGGGGGGTCATTCCGTTGCCAGGCAGGGGCAGAGCTTTTGAAATTAATTACACGAAGAAGGAATAGAGAGAGACTTGGTGCAGAGGGGCAGGGAAATTGTTAGAACAGATGTTGCCTCTAATTGGAAAAGAGTTTGATGTGGAAAATGAAGAAGGAAAAGCCATGAAATTATATGAAAAGAAACTAAGAAGAAAGTGCTCGGTAATCGTAAAGATCTTCTCTCTAAGTTAAAAAAAATATATATATATAAAATAGATACTCTCTTACTTAACTTACATTAATTGTCTTTAAACCTATTATAAATTATTATAATGAAAAAGGGACTTTCCGAGTCTTAAAATCTCCTCATTTGACATAGTTTCCCCTTAAGAATTCCCCCAACTTATCTCCTAGCCCAAAAAACACTTCAATTAATTTGATTTTCTCTATCAAGGCATCATTTTTCCTTACCAAATTGATTTCTTGGCTCAGATCGTGCTTCTCCGTAATAAATCCTGCCAAAAAAAGCCATCCATCTATAATTACAATCTAACTGTGAGCCACAATCACACACAGCAGCTTCCCCCCAACTGCTGCAACTGCCATTCACCAAAAAAATAAAAAAGTATTCATTTTCCGACACCGAACCATTATCATCAAAACGGAAAATCCGAAATGAAAAATTAGTTGAATGGAAAAGTAAAGCGATCAGCGATAGTCGTGCGAGTAGTAGAAGAGGTGGAAATGAAGGGGGGGCGCCGAGTGAAAAACGACTTTTCACTTCAACAGTTTTGTGTGCTAATTTAGTTTTCATATTTACTCTTTTTTATATTGTAGTTGCGGTGTGGCTTTTGTTTGTTTTTTGAGGCCTTTTAGACCGAGCTTCATTGTTGTAGCCGCTGCCATGGTTAGCTTCATAATTGCAGCGGCCACACTCCAATTAAATTTGATGATCTTGCTAAGATTGCAGTTGCCTGAGATTCGTTTCTGTTGATTCAGTTTCTTCTACTCTTCGGATACTTTTTTTTCTTTCTTTTTTAAATAAACAAAGAAATGCAGTACATTTCCCCTCAAAAAACCCCACTCCTCTTCTTTGTTTATAGTCGCACACGTCAAGTTCAAGTGCCAAAGGGAAACAACTCAGACATTGGAGCAGCGACAAGAGGAATGTGTCTGTGCTCGGCTGGGGAATCGCTAACATTTTTATTATTTCCCCTCTTGACAGACGGAGACAGAGACTGTTGCCAAGCCAGAAGCCAAGGCAGAGGCAGCGTTTCGCTTCGATGGAAACTCTATGGAAGATCCAAGCCAAACCGAACCGAACCGAACCGAACCGAGCCCCAAAAATAGTAGATCTCCTCCCTTCCTCCTTACCAATTCGAGTGGCTAATGAGCAACTAACGGCAGCCGAATTTGGCTCTTGTTAAACGCAGCACGGCAATTGCAGAGCGCTTCCTCAATAAATCCGACTCGATCTATATGTTCTGTGTATCCATGAGATACTTGTACTTAATTTATCGCATTTCAATCGGGAATGGAAAGGGATTGAATTGGATGAAATGGAATGGAATGGGTTGGGTAGAGCGCCCCTCTAATGATCTTGTCGTCTGTCTGCTGGGTCGTTGGCCTGCCAGAACTTTCGTTTGACTCCTTGGAACCTGCAACAATCCCCAACCCCAGACTAGGATGAGTCACAGCAGTCAGTCTATATAGACTACATCTATATATTCGGTATGGTATCTCTGGCGATGCCATCCCACGGGCTGGTCTATTTTTAAATGCATTTTCCCTGCAGCACCCCAGGAGCGCGGCGGCGGCGGTGGAAATTTTTGTCCCATACATAGTGAGAGTGAGAGTAGGACAGGGCAGGGGGCGGGGCGGTGTCAGGGCAGGGCAACTATTTTTTACTGGCCCGGACGCATCTTTTAAATTTAGCACTAAATCAGGGCATGTTCGCTGGCGTCCAAAACTGACGTTTGAAAAACTAAACATAAATTTACTTTTTCCCTTTTTATTCCCATATTTTTTTTTTCGTGGCAATCTGTCTCACTTTTGATGCCGCAAGCCCCCTATATGGGCATCCCAATTTATCCCCAACAAAACGAAGCATATATATATTCTTCTCTGTATATATTTTTCTAAAAAACCTCAGACTTTATGGGCTGCGGCTGCGCCTTGTTGTTTGTCACATTGTCACATCGGAGGAGGCAGAAACAGAAATTCTGAAATTGTTAGAATTGTTCTCGTTTGTTCTCGCAGTTTATTATTTTTGTTGCTTCGTCTTTTTGTATTTTTTTTTTTTTTTGAGGCGTTTTCCGTGGCCGGGACTGCGGCCATATGTCAAGGCTCAACATGAACTCTGACATGGCTGGGCGGGCACATTTATTCAATTTGATAAACGACCCCGAACCGGGGGCTATATATATAGTAAAAGAATCCGGAAACTTGCCAAGTGCTTGACGGATAGTTGTCGGCATCAAGCTATAAAGATATCGCCCTCTTGGTCGGGATGATAAGGATGAATGATCTTTGGGGAGTAAGGGGAGATAGGAGCTTGCCAAGATGCGGGATGCAGCTGCTTATCGCAAATATTTGTAGAGAGTGAAAAATACACAAGCATGAATAGGAATCATTTGACTTTTTGAGATATTCTTAATGGTTCTAATGGATGTATATAGAGAGATACTAATTAGAGAGTTTTTAATTTAAAACAGGTCTCGAAATGCTCAACAGTTAGGCGCCTGTTCTAATTTTTTACTTTCGCTGAAAGGTAACTGGATAGGTAGATATATGAGATATCGTAAGATAAGATAAGATACATCTTTATATAATAAAAGATAAATTATCTAAAGAATATTTAGTTATAAATGAGATACAACGAAGTTACTTCTCATGGACTTCTCTATACAATAAACAGCATCAGTTAGCTTCTTAAATATATATTTAAAATTACATATTTGAGAAGTTCTAAAAATCCTAATAAATTCTTAATAAATTACTACATCCATTAACAAATTAACTATTCAATTTCTGCATCTATTATATCATTTTTTTCTTTAATTTATTCCCTTTCTTCAGTTCTGGGAAATCATTTCGGAGGAGCATGGCATCGACAGCAATGGCATCTATGTGGGCGACAGCGATCTGCAGCTGGAGCGCGTCAGTGTCTACTACAACGAGGCATCTGGTAACACTTTGCCATATCATAAATCCCTCTCAGTTTGGCTCATCCAACCCTCTCTCAGCAGTCACGCGATCTTCTGGAGGCAAGTATGTGCCCAGGGCCATCCTGCTTGACCTAGAGCCGGGCACCATGGAGTCGGTGCGTTCCGGTCCCTATGGTCAGCTCTTCCGGCCGGATAACTTTGTGTTTGGCCAATCGGGAGCCGGCAACAACTGGGCCAAGGGTCACTACACCGAGGGTGCTGAGCTGGTGGACAATGTCCTGGATGTGGTGCGCAAGGAGTGCGAGAACTGTGACTGCCTGCAGGTGGGTTGAGCTTTATCCTAGTGAAAGGAATTGTTTAATAATCTCCTTCCTTTTTCAGGGCTTCCAACTGACGCACTCCCTGGGCGGCGGCACTGGCTCTGGCATGGGCACTTTGCTCATCTCCAAGATCCGTGAGGAGTATCCTGACCGCATCATGAACACCTACTCGGTGGTGCCCTCGCCCAAGGTTTCGGATACGGTGGTGGAGCCCTACAATGCCACCCTGTCGATCCACCAGCTGGTGGAGAACACAGACGAGACGTACTGCATCGACAACGAGGCGTTGTATGACATCTGCTTCAGGACCCTCAAGGTGTCCAATCCCAGTTATGGGGATCTGAACCATCTCGTCTCTCTGACCATGTCCGGGGTGACCACATGCCTGCGCTTCCCCGGCCAGCTGAATGCCGATCTTCGCAAGCTGGCGGTCAACATGGTTCCATTCCCGCGTCTGCACTTCTTCATGCCCGGCTTTGCGCCGCTCACCTCACGCGGATCCCAGCAGTATCGGGCTCTGACCGTGCCGGAGCTGACCCAACAGATGTTCGATGCCAAGAACATGATGGCGGCGTGTGATCCGCGTCATGGACGCTATCTCACAGTGGCCGCCGTCTTCCGTGGACGCATGTCCATGAAGGAAGTCGATGAGCAAATGCTGGCAGTGCAGAACAAGAACAGTTCGTACTTTGTGGAGTGGATACCGAACAATGTGAAGACGGCCGTGTGTGACATCCCGCCGAAGGGTTTGAAGATGTCATCGACTTTCATTGGTAACACCACCGCCATCCAGGAGCTGTTCAAGCGCATCTCCGAGCAGTTTTCGGCCATGTTCCGGCGCAAGGCCTTCTTGCATTGGTACACCGGCGAGGGCATGGACGAGATGGAGTTCACCGAGGCGGAGAGCAACATGAACGACCTGGTGTCCGAGTACCAGCAGTACCAGGAGGCCACCGCCGACGACGAGTTCGATCCGGACGTCAATCAGGAGGAGGTCGAGGGCGATTGTATTTAATGGTGTGGCCAGAGGAATGAGGAGCGTGCGTGAGGGATTGGGATCGGGGCTCAGGGGCGAGCGGCTCTTTCTGCGTGGCATGCGGCAGCAGCTGTCGGCCAAGCATTGCAGCATCCTCTGAGCCAGGGTCCACACACTACACACACCACACACCGCACACACACCACTACTGACACACACACTCAGCACACGGACAGAGACAGAAACAGAGACAGAGAGAGAGACAGGAAGGTCAAGCGTAGTTAGAACATCAAACGGAAATGTTCCAATGCCCCGGCTTCCTCCCAGACCCAAGCCTATGCCCCAACTCTATCTCCCTCTTAGGTCATCACCCATCTCATCTATCATTTCGCATCTCTCACATCCCCATCGCATCTTCATCATCTTCATCATCTTTTCGTCTATTTTCGGTTCTTGTCACCCTCCTCCTCATCTACGCTACACACTTTTACACGGAGGCACGTCTATCGCATTTCTCGCAGCCATTTTCAACCCATTCTTCCGCCATTGTTCACACACACTACTTTCCACACCACTTTTCACTTTTCACTAATTTAGTCCACCTTTTTTGTATCTGACAAAGGATTTTTATACAATTATTTATATATGGCAACGTCAGCAAGCACCACAAGTATCTAGTATTTCAAATAAAAACGAATTTATACAGAAATCTCGAGAAATGTCCAAGGAAGTTTGCACTCAAGACTGACGAAGACAGTTTGGCAATAAATACATATATTAATATATATTATAGAGAGATATATGCTATATACGACATGGTACGATACGAGCTTATCCAAAGATAATCGACAACTCTCACGAGATCCTCTAATAAAGGCAATTCTAAAATCATCCGCAATTGTATTTACATAATCTTAGGGCACAACTTATTCATTTTGTATTCGTGTGCAGAACTTTCTCTTGTAGTTTTATATAAATAAAAACAATAAATAAAAAAAACAATATTCTTACCCAAATAAATGACTAATAACGGCAACATATATTTGACAAATAATAAATGGAATTTGTTTAAAATTATAAAGTGAGTGTTTTATTAAAGGAGTATATTTATGTGGAAATATTTATAATTAATCTTTAAATTGTAACGGGAAAATGGGATCTTTATATATTCTTTAACTATAATTTATAATTTTAAACAAATATCAGGCAGGATTTTTAAAAACATTAAACATGTGTAAGGTAAAAGTAAAGAATATAAGTTGTGTTAGTTCGATATAAGAAATTGTAGGGCTACGCTAGTGTCACGTAATTTCATTCTAAGGGATTAAAAATATTTAATTACTTGGAAAATCTATGTTTAATCATATGTGAAAAACTAATATTTTATTTTAAAGCATTATCTGATAGCTTCAGTTTTATTTTACACAAATTATCTAATATTGCAACCACCAAAAGTAGACGTAAGTTTCATGTTTAAAGTCAAAATACTTTTACTGTTCGAGAGATGGCGCCAGCACAGATGTAAAAATTAGCAGCGAAGCATGTCAAATGCTTCTTCAAAAGGGAAAGAAAAAGGTGTAACACTGATGACCCAGTGTTGCCACACTAATCTAAGCGAAAAACCGGAAATGCCGTGCCAAATTTCTAAACAATGCAAAGGTTCTTTTATCCTGTAATAACAATGATTCCAATTTCTTTTGAAAAAGGTAAAATTTATAAGAATATAATATAATAAGAATATCGAAATACAAACGGCACTTATCTCTTTCATTAAAGAATTTTAGAAATATGTGCAGAAAACAAAAAATAACAAGAAAGAAAGCTAACTTCAGGAAGCCGAACTTCATATACCTTTAAAGATTAACTTTGGGTGATGAAAATCAATCATAACTAAGCCAAATAAAAAGCATTAAATTCAATTCGGTCCAATTAGTTTATATTAAGCTAAAAAATCAGCATTTAAACTTGAGAAATTTGAGTTTTTTTTTTTTAATTTTTAACTATTTTGGCGAAGTAACCCCTTACAACATTTAAAAAAAAATGTATGTACATGCTGATGCTGATCAAGAATATATATGTATGCTGATGAAGAATATTTATAGGGTTGGAAATGACTCTCTCACTACTTTACAGGCTTATAACCACTATTATAAAACCCTGCAAATATATAAAAACAGTTCCCTTGGAATATTTTTATTTTGTTCATTAACATATTCTCGAATATTCAAAAAGCTTTATATTATATTATTATTATTATTAAGGTCAAACCACAAAACAATGTTTTTTTAATCATAATTATTTAATTACTATAAATTACTTATCTTTGAACGTAACAACAAATATTTTATTCATAACATTTATTCTTTACTTTTTGTCTAAGCAACTAAAAATAACCAATCTCAATTAAACAAAATTATTTTATTATTACTCCGCAAAGGCAATAAAATTTGTAAGAATAAGCTTCATCGCGGCCATAAGTGGGTAGTATAATTTTCTCAAAAAATGCCAACCCCCTTTAACCGTAATTTTTCCACATAAAAATCAACGTGCCATACGCTCTGCGATATGATAATCTCCGGCGGATCTCCGAGTCGCACAGACCTTTCCATTAACTGACTCTCGCAGACCTCATATGTGACAAATTCACCAGAATTAAAAGACATTAAAGAACGTTAGCGGTCTCGTGACACAAACAAAAGCTTTACATAAAAAAAATGACAACAAAAAACGAGGCAATAACACAGTCAGTCGGCTAAGAACAAAACAACAGACAGACGGAACGAGAATGGAAAGAGGCGAATGCAAGAGGGAACCAGTTTTTATTTTATTTTTGTTTTTTTGTTTTTTTTTTATCGACTGAGCAGCCGACGGAGCCGGCCGGCGTTTTCTGAATGAGAACTGAGAACTCTGAGAGTCGAGAACCTTTTTAAAGCCGGCAAAAAAAAACAAAATACAGAAAGCTGGTAACACGTTCTTCCGTCTGCCAGTTAAGAGTGACCGGTTAAAGTGCGGAAAACCGTTAGTTATATCACTCAAACGGGTCAAAGGAAAGGTTATGGCAGAGCGGAAGTGCCGAAACTAAAGACTTAGGCTGAGAACGTAGTCTCTTTAAAAAGTGGGACAAGTCAGATGAAGATGATGACCGGGATGATCATTAAAATAAATCAATTTACAAAAAATATATTAAAGAATAAGTTGTAGTTCTTTTTTTAATTTATTAATATTTTATTTACTGAAAAATAAAGCTTCCATTTATGTATCTTACAGCATATGTATCTTAAGCTTCCTGTGAATTGGTTAATAATTCCTCCCATCCAATTCAACATCCCCATATTTTTTCCTGTGCATCAACATTGCTTGAAAATAGGCAAATGAAAAAGCAATAAAATAGTTGCCAACTTACACTCATTTGGCGCCGTCATCCAAAAGCCAGTCCAGGCAAGAAAACACGGAGCAAGGCAGCAGCAGCAAGGCAGCAGCAGCAGCAGCAGCAGCAGCAGCGTCAGCGACAGCAGCAGTGATTGACCCAGTTTCCCGAGACGACAACAACCTACCTTCCTACGTGCCGCGCTTACCTGCCGCCAAGCCGCCGATCCTCCTCACTCAGCTGGAGCTTTATAGCTATATATATATATATATATATATATCTATGTATCTGCAGCCAAAAGCGAAGTTGTATCTCTGAAGCTGGAGAGTCGTACCCGCTGGGGGAAGTGCATTGCACTCGCCAAAACTGCAGGCAGAAAAGATCGGAAAAAAATCTTGTTTCTTTCAGCTAGTTGCCGATTCTTCGGAAAGCTTAAAGAAAAATAAAAAAAAAATAATGAAACTTGCTTGAAGTGGCCAAAAAAGGGGGGCGGTGGTGGGGTGGTGCCTCTCAGAGCTGGAGGCACATGCAAACAACACGTCAATGCACTCTGTGGTAGCCACCGCAAACGCAAACGCCTCGACTAGTTTAGATTGGACTTAGACAAGCGATCTAAGCTGCTGCTTTTTTTGCTTTTCAGCTTTTTGGTTTTTAGTTTTTGAGTTTCTGCCATCAGTTTTCTACGTGCTGCTGGCCTGGCGTTTTTTCGCCGTTGTCTCTCCTACCTTTGTGGTCTCTTGCGGTTGGCAGACAAACACGAGTAGAACAACAATATAACCAGACAAATTGCAGCTAGGAAAATCCACGGAGACGGAGGCCCACACGAAAATACACGCTTGACTTGGTCATTGATGCGACCGCACAGCGCAGCACAACACAGCCTGTGTCTAGGCCCAAAAAACAACATAAAGCCAAAAATCCACAGACCCACCGAAATCCAACCAAGCCACACTGGTCCCAAAGTCCAAAATTTGTGCAGTAATTAGAAAAATGGAGATATACGCTTGAAACTTGGTACAGTTAATGGTTGTTGGATATAAAAAGCCTGTGCAAAAATTGGTTGCGATCGGGCCACGCCTTTCTTACCTCCCCTTATAAACAACAAAATTACTCATACGTCGGTTTGTCAATTGATATTGCTTTCAGTTTTACATGGCTTAGATTTTAGTTTCTTATCAGAAAATAAATATTTTAAATGAAAAAATAACTAAAATAGAAAATGAGGAAAGTTTTCGGCTAATTTTATTTATTTTTTTTATCACATATATATCTATTAAATTAATCATTTTCTACATCTAAATCAAAAGAATAGTCATTAGTAAATTCAGTTGTGTCCAAGTCATCTCCATCATCATGTGCATCATCTGTATTAATATTATTATTTAAGAAATTGACATTTGGTTGTCTTAACAGGTGAATAACCTCTATTGGATAACTGTTGTATTTTTTGTTGGCAAGTAGTCTATCGTTGATGTAAATGCTGGAAACAAATAGATCCGACGAATCGAGTGCTCTACAAAAAACATCTGTCATGGTATTCAGTCGACTATTTTGCCTTGCATGCGAACGTCGATCATTTTTATAAATCTTGTTTCGAGCCTCAGATGCGTTCTCACGTAGACAGCCAAGAGGTAGGGGGGATGCGGCTACGATCTGAGACCCATGTACTAATATTTTATGTACCGTACCAGCTATTTTCTTGTCTATTGAGTTCTTTATATGTTCCTTTAATGTTTTAATAATATGCTGCAGCATAAAATCATAAACACTTTTATTTTCACGACCATTTGCCAGCCAAACCTCTACCATTTCAGCATAGCTCAAATCGATGTTGTCTGTCAAAAAACAATATTTCATGGAATCGGGCAAAAACGGGCAAAAAAAATTAGTGTAATCAAAAAATATATATGTTAAAGATAACATCTGTATCAATAGTTTCTTAAATACGATTAAATACTATATACCTTTATTCCACGGAACACGACAAAAGTTAGGTTAGAATTGCTAAAACACATAACATCACAAAAACACATATTAATAAAGAAATTACACATATAACAAATATTGCAATATTACATAATATTTCACATACCTGCACAATTATCATCCATTTTGAATTATTGCAATCGAGATATTAGATTTTACACAATTTGTTTTCAAACTTTACATTAATTTCACGAGAAAGCAATGCCAAAGTTTGCGGTAAACGATCAGTTGATTTCCAGGGCTGCCAGCGATCGCAGGGATGCAATTTCAATTGAAACTCTATTATTTTCAATTGCCCTGAATATTACTCTATCGCAATAAAATATTGTTTTTGCCCAACTCTTAAAAAAAAAAATTGGATTCTTGCACAAATTTTGGACTTTGGGACCAGTGTGCAAGCCAAGCTCACATGGAGCTGGCAGACGTTCACTTGGTCTTAGAGCAACGTTGCCAAGTTTCTTGCTGTATTTTGCTGGCCAACAACAAGTGCTTGACTAAGTGCAGCGGAAGTGCTTCAGGTGAGTCTTTACCTGGGCCGGGCCCCGTCTCCAAAAAAAATTGTTTTGAGTTTTTAATAAGCAACAAACACCCTCGAAGCCTGTCATAAGCGAGTGATATATGAATGGTTTTTTAGAGCTTAGCTGCATGCAAATTATTATTGGTGTAAATCAATGCACTAAAAGCCACGATTGCCCAAGGACGAATCAACACTATTTGCTATAAATTCCATTGGTTAATAAAGTTTTAATGGTGTGTAATTCATTTATCACTTTCCGGGGGCTGTAAGTTCTGGAACTGTCATTAAATTGGTTGGTAAATATATATTTACGTGTTTATTTAAACTTAGTAAGAGCAATATTTGAAAAACGATTTATTTTAGATTTATATTAAGTTTTAATGAAAGCTAAATATATTCAAATTATCAGGAACTTTTCGTTTTTAATTAAGTTATTTACTTATTTCCATCAATAAATATTTTCTATTATCTTTAAAATAAAATAGACTTTGACTTTTAATAGAGTTACTTCGAAGAATTTTAACACTAAAATCATTCAATATTTTTACTGCATTTTTATTGAATTAAATTTAATTTAAACGTTTGATAGACTTTATGTCACTTTATAAATTACTTAATGTACTTCTCACTCTCCTCATGTTTATTCTTTTATTACTATCAACACCTTAGGCTATAATTTAATTATTTAAGCATATTAAATCAATTGCAGTAAATAGTTTTGCAGTTTTAAAATTTAAATAAAGTTTTAGGCACCATGTACACATATGTTAGCATTTTCTGCGTAATCTCATGGACCCGAAACATTCTATTGTTTTCTGGAAATCCTATACAGCTGCTACCTTGCACTGTTTTGAATTTACAATTCTCTCATAAATATGCACTGCATTTGGATACTATATTGTGCGAGTTGGAGTATCTTTTGTTTATCAGCCGCAGAGTTCAATATATGCCGACGGCGATAAGTCTAAGAACTTGCTTCCTTTTCTTTTTTATTTTGCGACTTGCCTGGCGATGCTGTGGCATCGATGCTTCATCGAAATGCGCATTTATTCGAGGGGAGGCAGGGAGGGAGCACCTAGGTGCTAGAGTGAGTGTCTCCTCCGGTGGCAAAGCAGCACAGAAAGGCAAGAAAAGGCAAGGCAAGGCAATCAATCAAGCAACTGGCAGCGGCATCGCATCGGTGCAATGAGCTGCGACAATCAAATTAGCATTTGCATCAAATCGCATTGCAGATTTGCGACACAGAGCGCCGCGTTTCGGGCTAGAAAAAAAGAGGCAGGGAATCGCCTCAATCCCATGGGGAGTTGGATGGATAGATCTGCCGGTCACTTTACTTCGATTCAATTCAATTGGCAATAGTTATTAGCACCTATTTACCTGTGCTGTGCCGCTGCTGCTGCTACCTGTGGCAACAACTCATTAGACAAATTGCCCGCCCGGCTTCGATTTGATTGATTTGCGGCACAACTGCAATTACAAATGGCCAAAGAAGAAAAAGTATCTCTATCTCCATCTCCACTTGTTGTCAGTAGTCAGTTTTGTAATCTCCGACTCACTACAGAAATTGGGGCAGAGTGGATGAGCTTGCCTTTCTTGGGAATATATATATAAAGTAAAGTATAAAACAGGAAAATGTGCCATAACGGCACACCAGTGCCAGTACTTTGTGTCTTCCAAAAATTAAATGGACTTAACTGTATGTCGACGTGCGTTTATACAAATGTCAACGGTTAATAAACCCGGCCCAAAATTAAACTCCAGCCAGGCAGACCAACATTATGGACAGATTCCACGAATTGTGGGGCGATAAAAGTCTGGTAAACAGTGGCCAATGGCTAATTACAATTTAGGCCATTAAATAATTGGGGATTTTCCACAACAAGTTAAGAAAAGAGTTACATAAAATAATACCAAAGCTTAAGTCTTGAACGGGAAGTTGCAGTCTCAAGAAGATCTTAAAGGAATTTGACCTCTTTTGAGGCCAAGCTACCAAGGTAAAATATTTAAAAAATTATGCCTAAGCTCCTAATATAATTCTAATTGATCTCTAATTATTTTTAGGAAATTTTACATGCTTTAAAATAAATTCTCTCCAAACTATTAATGGCCAATGCACTTCCACAGTATCTACTGTAATAACAACAGCATAAATTTATCTGCCCCGCCTGCCACTCGATGCCAAAGTTAATTAACACACAATCAGCCAACACCAATACATACACACACACACATGCCAAAATCTTAGAGCCACTAAAAAAATAAAGAAAAGGAGAGACACAAGAGAAAAATAACACACAAAAAAAAGAGCTATGCAATAATCACAAAACATACGTCGGCACTTCAATGCGCGAGAATGCACCGAAATTAGCCAAAATACAAAAAGTAAAGGAGAAGAGAAGGAAAAACCCCAAGAAAAAAACAGAAATTAAAGTTGTAAGATTACAACAGTAGCACCACACAGTAGCAGTGGCAGAGGCAGAGGAGTCAGTCAGCCGGTGAGGCATATGCCATGTGAACCAATTTGTGGCATCAATCTCAGGCGTGATGTGAAATTGGCCAAGTCGCCCAGCTCTAAATGTATCGCGGGAATAGTTACCATAAGTTATTCTGCACAGATAACCCGGCTGGCTCCTCTCCACTCTCCACCGATTGTTATGCAACTGTTTTTCCAGAAAAAAATACCTCAATTGTTAATTGTATGCAAACATATTGGTTAAACGAATTGGCTGAATCACTAAGGCCGGTAGCTGTTAGTCATCTTTTAAATATCTGCAAATCGTGTCAAGTCATTTTAGTCATCTTTGGTTTAAGGTTTGTGGTTTGTTTTTTAATCAAAGAAGGGATTTCAATATATTAATTTAGTAAATATTTATATACTTTAAAAACTTTCTTTCTTTAAAAGCCAAATTTAAAGGCTTATTTTCTGTATTTGAAGAATGTCTTCTTAAAGATCTAGGATTCCTTTGCTCTCAGGCTAAAGGCGTGTATCTTATACACATTACAGGTAAATTTTCTGCCAAAAATATCCCCAGACAAATGATGATTCACTCACAAACCCCATTTAGGGCTCAAAGGTCCAACATCGTTTTCGGGCCTCACAAAAGTGGCCCACGTTTGACACTCTCAGCCACGTCCATAAGCTCACGTATCTGCGCTTTTGATTGTTTAATGTTGTTGCCTGAATTTTCTACCAGCTCTTGTTGTTATTGTCACTTGATTTTTTTTTTGCTTTTTTCCTGTTCATTATTTTTGTGTATGGCTGTGGCCTTTGTCTTAAACTAAAAACATTTGACATTTTCATCAAGTTTAACTGCATGTAAACAGCTCAAGTCAGCCAGCGAGCGCTCTCCTTTTCCCTCCATGATTTAATGTTTTGGCTACGGATTTTTCACTCGGCCTCAGCTCTGAAAAACAGGCAAAAAGCAGCCAGCACATTAAGCCAAATATGTTAAGCACGATCACATGGCTCTTATTTTATTTTATGTCATATGTAAAATGGCTTTTTAACGGCTGCCAATGATGCAGCAGATTTTGGCAGTAGACCCCAAAGGGGGGGCTTCGAGTCAACCTAACGGGTTGAGTTTCTGAGAAAAAAATTGTTAACCCAAATAATTAGTGTGGCAAATATTAAATAAAATGTGTCATAAGCTAAAGTTATCCTATATACACATGTATGTAACATATATCCCAGACTAAGGTTTCACACAAAATGGAAACAAGTCAAACCTTAACATTATTTAACTCCTTACACCTCTGAAAATGTGTTAAAATATGTGTTAATATCATTAAAAACTTGTAATAATTAATATATTTTGTAAAGCTCTGCTAATTTATTGTGTATTTTCATATTTACATTGTGTGAGAGTGTAAAACATCTCAAGGCATTTGCATTTCTTTAATGTTGATATATGACGTTAAACTCTTCGACTTTTTACCTTTCTAATAACCCTCCTAATGATTTCTTGATACGAATCAACCCAATATTGAGATCAAGCCCTTTGGGAATTGCCCTGAAATAAAATGGAATATTTATCAACAACTTTCCCATTGCTAATGGTTTGTTTTTATTTATAAACTGTTGACGTTGCGGCCTTCAAGGACGACGGTTGTTTACTAGTCTGAATCAGCTCTGTGCGTTTTTTGAATGTTTTTTGTTTTTATTTTTTTTCTTCTTCTTCGCTTACAGCTTTCCGTGTAAGACAAAATCCACTTAGCGAATTTCTGGTGTCATATTTCTGATATCTTTATGTCCGGCTTTTAGCGAGCCAAGCGAACCGAACTGATCTCTGACAACTTTTCACACGCAGCCAAGAAATGGCCGATTGTCTGTTACAGCAAAAAGATAAAAGCGGCTTGAATGCAAAAAGCAAAAAAATCAACAGATCAAAATATGAAATAAAAGACATTGTTGACTTTTCGGCTAGGCTTTTGTTAGTATCTAACACTTTCTTGTCAGGAGAGGGGCAAAAAAAATATATAAAGAAAAAAAGACACGCTGCCAGAGCCAGCGCACAAAACTCGAATTTGGGTCAAACATTATTCAAATACAGCGAGCGACGACGCACCACTGAATGAATGAATAGTGAGAGTGGGGCGAAGACGCAGAGGCCTTCGGGGGTCCGGACTCCGCTCCGCTCCGGACGGTCCGCCGATCGGACAGCTGACCAGCCAAGCAACCAGTCGGCCATTCGGCCATTTAGCGCCGTTTGCTGTCCCGTTTCGTACCGCCTCGAAAATGCATAAAGCGCGCGCTCGGGATTTTCGCTAAGAGTCGGGCTATAGCTATGGCTCTTATGGCCCACTAAGTGCACAAAAAAGAAATATTTGGAACATGAAAATAATAAATATAACAATAAATTAATATATAAAATTAATTTTTTTACCTTTTTATATTGCAATATTGCATTCAAAAAATACTTTTAACGAAATGAGTTTAAATATACTTTTTATAGCTTACTTTTAGACACATTTAAAAGTGATTAAAAATCTCTGAGTCCGTTTGAACCTTTAAATTTAGTCACCTATATTGTGGAACTGCATTTAAAAAAAAAGTTTTAACAAAATAGGTTTAAGTGCACTTTTCATAGCATACTTTTAGACATATTTTAAAGTGATTAAAAATCTCTAAATTCCCTTGGACCTTTAAATTTGGTAAACAGTATTGTGTAACGTAATCAAAACATAATTTTAACAAAACAGGTTTAAATATACTTATCATCGCATACTTTTAGACATATTTTAAAGTGATTAAAAATCTCTAAGTGCCATTAAACCTTAAAATCGGATCAGATTTGGTAAGCAATGCAAAGAAACGTATATTTATATATCCCAAGATTCATTAAACTTAAAATATTAGAAGAAAAGCTGACCCACAATATATTTCCCGTTATAGACATGATCTGAGCTTAGAGAGTTAAAATCCATGGCATACTTTTTGACAGCAAAAATCCTGCATTTCATCGCAAACTTTGTACTACAATGTATAAAAATTTTTATGAAAACTATGACTACTTTCTCTCAGTGCAATGTCTTTGCCGTTTGGAGCCTCCTAAGTCGGTCGGCTGGGGCTGTTAGTCTACTGGTCTACTGGTCGGCTGGAGCAACTGCGACTGCGACTGCGACTGCGAATGCGACTCCAGCCAAGCGACCAAGCTGTTGACCATTTGGCTGCGGCACGTCGTAAGAGTGCTCGATGATATAACCAGGCCCAGGCCAAAAGCGCTAAACAAAACAAAACCCAGCTACTAACAAATATGTATGCCAAACGGGGGATCGCGACCGAAGCGGGAGTGGGTTTGGAATCGCCATGGAATCGCTGTGTTGGAATGGGAATGACCAGAGGGGGGAGACGGAGTAGAAAGGGGGTGTGTAGCTCGGCATACCGTGGGCCGTCCGCCTGGCAGACTGACAGACTGACTTAGTGACTTAGTAGCGACTATCTAGTGACTAGAGACTAGCGACCAGAGATGCAAGCGATTCGTTACGAGGGCGTCAAGTGGGTCGTGATTAGCGAGAAAGCAGTCACGCAGTCACTAATTTGGGTCACAGACTTAAGGGCTGGCTATTTTCGTAAATTGTTGAGGTATTCCAAAAAGAAAATCACGAAATAATGAATCAAAGCTATTTATGGGGAAAATGGGGGATAAATTGTTGGTGTAGGATTGGGAATTTAATCTTTGATTTGTAAAGATAAGGTATTAAGTAGTCAATTTTATAGTTAGAATAATTATTTGTTGATATTAGTATACTCTTGGTATCTTCGTTCTATTAGGTAATCATTTTACTATTATTGTTAGCATTACTTTAAGCAAAAACACTTCATTTTTCTTACTGTAATGTAGATCATGTTAAAAACTCATTTATTTTAGTAATTTCTGAGAGACTATAATTATATTTTCTTATTTAAAATGTAATAAAAATAATTTCTAATGCATCATTAGATTTCTTAAGCTAATTATTTATAGAAAAGTACTAAGCAAGTTTCTGTAATTCCTCCCCGTTTTCGTGTCACGACATCCTTAGGATGCCACCATATTCCTAAATATTTATCACGTGGCCATCGCCAAACGGTGACTGTGACTGCGATTTGAAGTCTTGTCTTGGAGTATCTTCGCAGGCTTTCGTAATCGCCTGCTGCCGCTGTTTCTTTTTTTTATATATATATATATCTATTTTTTCTGCATTTGTTTTGCAGCGCTTCGGTGATTTTTGCAGCCTAGCCAGTTAGTCCAGCGCTATATTGGTCGACGGTTGCTTCTTTTCGCGCTGCAGTTCTGCCCACTCATAGACACATTGAAAATTTGTTTGGCCTAATCAGGGGCCAGTAATCTTCGACGCGCTTTCTTGTTTGGGTGTGGTTTTTTTTCGGCTATCCTGGACCGGTTGCATAGCTTTGCAGCTAGCAGTCTAGTCTCTAAAATCCTATATGAGCTGCTCACCTCACCTCACTCACTCACTCACCTCACATTTTCTGACCATTTTCCGGAGATTTGTGGCCCGAAGGCTTAGAGTTAGGCATCTCCTCCTGGCTCCCTTTCGCTTTGCCGCTTGTAATTGCCTTGTCACGATTTTGATTGTGTCGATATATCGAAGGGGAGGGATCGGGGGATTACTTCGATTCCCTTTGTATTGCCGTTGACATATTTATCTATTTTGGCTTCTCTTTTCATTTGTTTTTATTCGGGGCACATCAATTTATGAGCCTTCCAAAGGTAAACAGTCGACAAACGTGCGCTAATTTTCACATGAAATTGATTTTTTTCGGTACTCGGCTATTATTTGGAATCTTTATTGTTACAGGGATTCAATGCTTATGCAATATTTAGTTTGGACTACAGTTATCTTGAGGGTAAATTTATAGGGTTTTAAGGGAATCGGCTTACTTGGCGTATGAGTGATATTTTTTGGGAATTTTAAGTATTTATAAAAGGGCTTTAAATATGATTAATAGACAGACTAAGCTTGATATAATATAAATTAATAGATAAAGAAACCTAGTTCCTGTATTTAAGTCTTTTTATAATAATAAAAAAGTTTTTAAGGTTTAATTTTCAATTAAAACAATCTAAAACTCAACGACTTCCCATTATTTTAAAGAAAGGCCCTAGCTGTTATGTGATCATTTTTGATTTATGTATCAAAAAGCCATTACAAAAATTATAATAATTGTTTTTATTATTTTTTTGTTTTTCTTTTTTTGGAAAGGGCCACCCAAAAGGGGCTTTGAAAGAAATTTTCGGGGTTTGTATCATTTTATTTTCCCCGCACTTTGGCGACGTGAGCTTAATTTGTGCCTCGATTTTTTATGCCTGTTATTTATTTATTTATATTTACAGTGCGGCGTGCATAATTTTCCCTAAATTATAATTCATTTGCTTGCCGATCGCCCTTTTTTTCCTCCTAGAGCTGCCAGCGGGTTGTTGTTGTTGAGACTGCTGTTGTTGGTGTAGTTGTTGTTGTTGATGTTGTTGTTGTTGTTATGATTATGTGATTTTTCTTGCCGCCGTACGTTCGTCATAGCCATTTTGTTGTCGTAGTCGCTGCTGCTGCTGCGCTGTTGTTGTTGCTTTTGCTTTTGCTTTTGCTTTGCTGCTGCTGCTTCGTTTTCACTTTCTATCGCTGCCCGACAGCAGCAGCAGCAGCAGCAGCAACAACTTACAGCAGCAACAGCAACTTACATGTGTGCATATATTTGTCGAGCGAGCGAGCCTGTGTGTGTGCACAAAACGACACGCTGACCCAGTTTCTCATACAACTACAGGCAAACGTGGAAGCACACACTGGAATTAATATTATTATGGTTCGTTCGCTGTTGTTGCTGTTTTGGTTTGCTTGATTTTCTTGCTGCTGCTGCTGCTGCTGCTGCTGGCTTCGTGCCTCCGCGTCCGAGCTCCTCCTTCTCTTTCTTCTTTTTCTCTTCTTTTCGGTTTCGGTGTCGGCTTCGACTCCGCATTCGGTTTCTTATGCAGTTTACAGAGGGGAGCAGCGTGTGGGGGGGGGGGAGTGGAGGAGAGCCATCCACATATTTCCATTATCAATTATCGTACGCCGATCCGATCCGATCCGATCGTTCGATATTATGCAGCATGTGGGCCTATCTGACAAATAATTGAAATTCGGGGATCTTTGAGTTATGCATTTGCCTTAATTGGCCGGTCATCGCAATGGAAAAAGGAGGGTAAAAAACAAAGCACATGGCATCTAAGGACGGCGGATGGCATAGCAATGACTATGGAGTTTTGTGTGTTGGTTTTTTTTTTCTTTTTTTGAGGGTAAGTTAGGAAGAGGGGTCTTTGCAGAGGTCTTCAGGGGGGTTTCTGCTTCGCTGATTATGTCTGTAACAAAAGCTCTATTAACTACGGAGACGAGACGTCGCTCGCTTGGCGATATCGATCAGAATCACGAAAATGTAATGCACATTAACTAAGCATTTTTGAATGATCTACCAACTTGAGGCTTATTAGTTAAGCAGAGTAGAATGAGACATTCATATTTAATATTTTTAGTTATAACAAGAAATAAGAATTACATCGGGAAGCAGAAGTTTATATACCCGAAAACCGATAGGACAAGCCAAAAATTCATTAGTTTTATTCAAAAAGCTTTTATATATTAAAGAATATACGCTAGTTTTTAAAAGGTCATAAATGCATTATAAATTTAAAATTTAAAAAATTAAACTTATTTGTGATTTTTAACAAATTATAAAATTATAAAAATATTGAATGTCAATTTTTTTTGTTTAAACATGGCTAGATCGACTCGGCTTTTATGCTGATCAAAAATATTTGTAGTGTCGGAAACGACTTCTTTTCGTTGCAGGCTTATGACTAATATTATAATACCCTGCAAGGGATATCAAAGTAATGTGTTTATCTTTTACTTAATAATTATTTAACTCTTTGTTTCTTTACTGAAATAATATATATATAACAATATAATATTTGTACTATTTAATAATAAAATCCTTTTCTATTTTAAGAGATCTTAATACTTTATATTCCAAAATCACGGATTAGATAAAGCAGAAAATATACGTTAAACTTTATTATAGGATTTTAATATCTTTTCATTAAATGCAATAAGAACTATATCAAAAATGTAATACTTCAATTTAATTTTTTTAATATAGAGTATTTAATACATCGCCTTGCTCCCCCCAAAAATTTGTCCAGTTTCTTGTGACTGCTTTTGTTTTTCTTTTGCTTGGCTGCTGCTGCTGCTGCTGCTGCTGGAACTGGCACTATTGTATGCACTATACTCCAACTTAGCTATATATTCCTGCCCTACGCTCTGAGCCACTTCACGCGTCAATGAAAGCGAAAGGAAAACTGTGAGCTGCGGAGGAAAAAGCTCGGGCTTTTCGGTGAGGAAATGGTAAATATTGGGCAAATCTCGAGCATTTTGCAATTTGGCCGGCAAAAGAACCACAATCACAGCGGCGTGACTGGGCCCCCGCGGGAAGAAAATGAGCGATGGCTCTTGAACTGCATTAGCATTATTAATTATTATTTTTTTGTTATTTTTTTTGAGGAATTTTGGAGAAGAAATTAATTTATGCCTGTCGCCGTATGCAAAAATTAATGTCGTACGCATAACGGTGGTGGAGAGTGATGTAACCGCTGCTGTCAACTCAAAAACTTTATGAATTTAGGCGGATGGCTTGGCGCTTCCCATTTACATATACCGCTCGCACACATCTACGCTCTTAGCCTGGCCAAAAAGAGCCCGTGTGTGTGTGTGTGAGGTGTGCTTAATATCCGAGCAACAACAACTGTAAACAAGTTTGCCTATATATCTATTTTTTGTTTCTTTTCGTTTAATAAATAAATAAAAAATTTGTGTTGTTTTTTCCGTTTTTTATTTATTTTTTTTTTTTAGGTGAAACATGTTAGCATGCAGTTACAAGTGTGTGGAGCGACAGCCACCCCTCTCTAGCCCCCTTTTCCACCCCCTTGACACCCCTGTTGTGTCCCGTGTGTGTTTGTCGGCATCGCTGTCTGCTGTCTCAGTTGTCGATTCCTCTGTTGTTGTTGTTGTTGTTGTTGCTGTTGTTGCCGCCGTTTGTTTGTTTGTTCAAGACACTTCAACACTTGAGTTCAAGTTTTTTGTTGTATTTCCTTTCCACAATTTTCACACAGAGAGCACTCCACGAAGTGCACTTTTCATCGACTTGGGCGGGAGTTATCAACTGGTTGAGTCCAGGGAGGGGGAATACGGAGAGAGAAGCTGGAAATCTGGGGGGAAAAGGGGTTTTCAGGAGGCTCTGGAAGTGATATTTAACTAATTTTTTTGTCTTTATAAACTAAGAGAAACAAATAATATATTATCATCCTTTTGAAACTAATTTTTGATTTTCCTCTGTAAATATTACTTCATAAAGGAAAGTTTTGATTTGTAAACAAAGTTGGTTTGAGCCTAACGAATGTCTTAGTATTAATTTTGTATCTGTAAGATTGAGACTTCCAAAACATATAAAAATAAGTAGAAAATAATCTGAGATTTTTGTTAAAATATAATTTACATATATCCGTAAATTACCATAATATTAAATAATAATATTTATTATAATTTCTTTTTATTCTCTTCGTAAGCCTCGAAAAAGGTAGGTATTATTTATTGGGGAAGGCCTACTTGAACATTCCCTTCCATTCCATCCTTTTATAACCATTTTTTCCACCTGTAATCTCCTGCTAAATCTTCAACTAATCCCCGTAATCTCTGTAATCTCCTGTAATATCTTTCTAAGCCAGGCAACACGCATCAATCGACCTATAACTTCCGTTTACCCGAAGCGCATCCGTTAGATAAACTCTTCATCCACATCCCCAATGTAAACGCTTTTCAAACGAGAGAGGCTTACGTAACTGACCTAAGTCATCCGATGTTGCGTCAACTGTTTAACATTTCTTATATAATCCGCTAGCCAACTGCCGTGTGGCCTATAAAACTGCATCCCATTCATGATTCTAGGCGATCGGCCAACCAACCGGCCGATGATCGAGCCGAGCCGAACCGAACCGATATTGTAGTATCTTTTGTTTGTTTATTTCCAACAACGCTTCGAAAGATATTTTATTTATTTTTATTTCTAATTTTATTTGGTGTTCGACTTCCGTGCTGTGGGTCACACGCGTGACTCCCCCCGATGTCCCCCTCCTGGGTATATGTGTGCGTGTTCACGTCGTATTTTTTTCTTATTTTCTTTTTTTATTTTCGGTGTCTGTCTCTGGGCAGCGGACAACCGTATTGACAACGTTCGAAACGTTTTGATTACGCGGCCTTGAAAGTGAAAAGGTGTCGACTGTGGCTTGGCCACTTTCGCTTTTTTTCTCGAACAGAAAAACAAAAAAAGTCAAAGAAATAAATCAAAACAAAGTTTTGAGGGGTTTGTATCTTTTGGGTTTTCTGACAAAGGAACAAAGAGGTGTTTTGGGGATATGTTGAATTGGATTTGTATAAATTAAGATATATTTGAGCGATATGTATCTGGATACTATTCAAAAGAAAATATTTATATTTTATTGGTGGAATATAAAGGCAAATGAAGCTGTTATGGAAATAATTTCTTTTAATGGAAGCTGAAGTATACATTTTTATTGAAATTGGTTGTATATTTTTATAAAGAATAATTTCTAATTACATAAAGGTTCTTGTTAAAATAATTTAAGGGAAGAAAAGTAAGGAGAGAAAGGAGTCAGAATCTAAGTACTCTTAAAGACTTTTAATGAAATACATAATAGATGTAACATATATATCTATAATTTCTTAAATTAAGACTCTTAATTAAATACATATTACATGTAACAAATATTTCTATAATAAATCTTATAAATAACAAGGCTATTATTTCATTAAGTAAGTCTTACTTGTACACTTTCATAATTAATAAAATATTCATAAACTTTCAAAGAAAATTCAAAGCATTAACCATATCACTATAAATATTTAATTAATCTCATATTAATATTTATGATAATAAAAGTGTATCCAATGCTCATTATACTCCACTTTCAGAACGCCTGACTGTCTGAAATTACAAACTTTAATGGCAATTAAATCTGAGCACTGATTCTGACACTTTTCCGTGCGGCTGCTGGCACTATCAAATGTCAAATATCAGTGCCCACGCGACACCCACTAAAATCAGACTTTGGTTTTTATTTCCTTCACGACTCATTCATTCATTGTCTTCTTGGAGATCGGGACTATTGTAGTATTTGACTTGCTCTTGAGGCTCATTTACATAAAAAAAATCCCGGCTAAAAGGCCTGGCCGGCCAGGCCAACTCTCGAGTTAATTGTCGAGGCAACCTCATTTCATAAGCAGTTGCATTAACAGTTAAAAACACATTTTATTTGTGGGTTTTGTTTTCGTTTTTCTCGTCGGCTGAAGGCAATTAAATAACACGGGGCAGTAGTCATAGCTAACAGGGCGAGCGATTATATAAGTCGCAGCTCGCAGCTCACAGCTCACAGCTCAGAGCTCACATATTTAATTGTTTTTAACTACCCAAAAAAGCAAAAATATAATCGTAATAATATTACATACGCTTATGCATTTTTCCTTTAGTTCAGGCCGATTGCAACAGATACATATTTTAATGTGAGCATTTCTGCCTCGTTTTAATGACTGTCTTTCCCTTCGTTTATTTAATATATACAATATTTCGGGGCAGATTTTTCCTGCGGGTTGCAGTTCCGTTAACGGCTATTAATTATGCATAACGCTTTGGAGTTAGGCGACAACAGGTTGAGATACACGCACGCAAAGATACAAATACAAATCCAAAGAGAGTAAGAGAGAGATATGGAGATTGGGATTCGAGTTAAATGATTTCTTACCATTTTTGCTTTTCGCGTAATCATAAAACCAAAAAAGCAGAAAATAAAAACCTGCCTTCATCTACTGTGCCAGTTACATGGACTACATTTTGAGATGATCCCCGGCGCCACTGCCACCGCTCATCTCGGTCGGATCTCCTACGTCTCCGGCAACCAGTTAACCAGTCGTAAACCGGAACTGGCCCGCATAACGGTAAACGGTGAGCAGACAAAGCCACATCTCAGTATATCGGCTCAGTTCCCTCTTTTAAAACTCTCACTCTTTTGCATTATTCATCCACCTCGACATCATCACCATCCGCATCCACATCCACATCCACAGCCACATTGTTGAGGCATTTTCAAAGTCTTCCTCTTGACCTTGGACTCAACACGGCAACTTGTCGCCGTTGCCGTATTATGGTGGCCAATGTTGTGTTGGAAAGCAGCGCCAAAAGCGTGTGCCACAAAAGAAAGCCAAACCACTTTTACTTTCAAGCTCAAGCCGAGTCGCGTCGGAGTGGTTTCTGTGTTGAGTCGCAGCCGGCGAAATGAGGCAATGCCAATGCAATGTTGGCCCACTCGGCGTCTCGTCGCGTCTCCTCTTTGGTGGCTGTGGGCCTTATGGTTTTTTTTTTTTGTTTTTTGGCGCCAAAATGCAACTACACGCGAAATAATAAGCATTACTTTCACAGTGATTAAAGCATTAATTTTATACTAAGAGATTTTTAAGGGTCATCATAAAGTATACAAAGAACAATAAATCTTCTGTCCTCAATTGGTTTTTAGTGAATTTTTGTATTACAAAATATAGAATGGTTATCTATATTAATAAATCAATATCTCACCTTAATACTTTAAAGTTTTCATTTTATTTTTAAAGTATTTATTTATAGAAGTATAAAGATACATACATAACTTTTCTTTAACACTATAATCCTCAAAAATTAAAGAGAAGTTCAGCCATAACTTACCATTAATCTTTCACCAAGTCTTTCTTTCTGTGTAGAATCTGAACCATCGAAAAAAGTGCATCTCCAGGGCTAAACCCACCTGAGAAAATGTGAATCACTGTTGAATCATTTCCCCGATGCATACAGGAAGTCTTCAACTAAATTGACCTACTTAGAAGATATATAAGCAATCAAATGCTATTATACTCAGAAATCAACTATCTTTTGTTATCAGAAACCACAAATTTTCCTCTTCACTTCACATAAAAATGTCTCGAATCTCCCTCTAAAGACCCCATTTCCTCTTGAACATGCTCCACTTCCCCAAAGCGCCATTGGGATGGTGATAGGAAAAACTTTGTGTGTGATCTTGACATGTTTTTAGCTTAATATATAACACATGATTTACGTCAAGTTTGCGGATTTGTATACTCATACTAATTACATTCAAATGTAATTCATTTAATTTCATTTATTTATTTCGTTGGCAGCTCGTTGTCGTTTGTTTCTTTGGTTGGGTTTTTGTGGGATTTTGGCTGCTGCCATAAGAAATGCGACGCAGAAAATCACACATTTTTGTCGATTTTATTGTTTCTCTCTCTCTCGCTGGGACACCAGAATGAACCTTTTTTTGGTGCTATTTTTAAGCGAAAAATAAATTAGATGAGAGAGCTAAACATTAGAGAGGGAGACAAAGATCTAGAAAGACAAAACAATGATATATATGTGGGAAATGGCCAAGAACATACACGCATGCCCTAAGTAGTATCTTTACGATGAATATAAATTATAAAAGAATTAATCAGAGATTAAGTGAGTTAAATATTGGAATACATTATTTTAGGGTCTCTAAATTATAAAAAAGAATTCATTAGAGATTGGTAATAGTTCTGGTTGTGATCTATCAAGATCTTCTGGTACTGCTAAGTACTTAACGATACATTTCCAATTTGTTTTATCTTTCTACTTATGGAAAGACACATTTTATGGAGTTACATTGTTTAGACATGAAAGTCTCTGAACCATTTCTTTTTGCCATTACTTCGACGATGTTACAACATTTTGGATACTCAAAAAGATACAACTTCTTGTTGCCTGCAACGACTGCACATGGGATGGTGATGATGATAATGAAAAGTTCAGAACGAACGGATCGTAAGTGCTGACCTACTTAACAGACTCCGGGTGGCCGAATGGCAAAGGGGCTCGAAGGCAGGAAAAAAGCCGGAAAAACAGTCGAGCATCTGACAACAGCAAAGGGGAAATAGACACCGTCTAAACAGAGTCAGAGATCGCCCAGATACACATATCCAGACACACATTCCACTGGCAATGCACAAACATTTCTCTCGCTCTTTTTTTCTTTCGACTTGATTGCCTTTTCTTAAAGGGCTTTTTGGTCTGTTGGAGTCTATTTTACAGCTGCTGACCTACTTTGCTCAAAGTCAAGAAAAATTTTGTTGCTCTGGCTGCTGCCGATATCGCTGCTGCTGCTGCGGCTGCTGCTGCTGCTGCTGCTGATGTTGTTCCTGCAGCATAGAACAATTCTTTAGAAGAAAATTGAAAGTGAATTCTGCTGCTGCTGGGCGGCTGCAGCACCTCCCGCCTCAACACCTCACCACCGTCTCCCTCTGCAAACAACTCAACAATGCCGCTAAGCAAACAACCAACACCAGCAACAACAATTAACAACAATTTCAATTTTAAGGGAGCAATATACACAGGGAAAAATCTGGCAGACTCTTATATTATTATTTTTTCTTAATCCTAATAATTTATATTTAGATTAAGTATTTTGTTTGAAGCTTATAAATATGTTTATTACCTTATTAAATTCAGAAGAAAGTAAAGACCTATTTTTGAGTAATTAAAATTAGTCAAAAGCAGAAATAGATTTAGCTTTTCCAAATTGCATTTTAAAATGTGCTAAAAATGTTTAATTTTTCGTTATTTTTTTATTATTTTTATATAACAAATAATAGTTTTTTATAACAATTCATAATGTTAATCTAAAGCTTCATCAAATAAATGAACTTATTAAATCCTTGCTTGAGACACCAAAAGCTATTAAGTACCTTTTTATATGATTACTTTTATTTATTATTATATTTAATGCACTCCTTACAAAAAAATATCTATTCAATAATTAATTAATTATTTTTTGTAAAATGTCCATTATATAAAAATATTTAAAAAATGTTATTAAGCAAAAGAAAAACTTAATAAACCTCAAATTCATCCCCTTTTCATATCCAATTTCTTCCTGTGCCTACATATAGTCGTTTATATATTTCTTGTTCATTCTTTATGACTTCAGGGCACATATTTAGGTTTGTTTGTATTTCGTGTGCATGTACTTGGGTGTGTGTGTGTGTGTGTGTGCAGTAAAAGAAAAAAAATTACAAAAATTGGGTCAATTTGTTGTTGCCGCGCTCTGCTGGGGCGTTCTGCTTGCAACAAGTGTCTGGCCTGGCCCTTTCGGCAGCCATCTCCCTCGCTCAGCGGACGCGGGTCTTGCCCTAAGATAAGTAAAGAAAACCCCCCTCCCAACCACCCCCAAAAAACAAAAAATCGACGCCGCCCTGCACCTCATCCCCCCTTTCCCTTCCCCTAGCTGAAGATTGATAAAGGCAGCGACGTTGACGACGACGACAACGCGCAGCTGAAAATAGAAGCGCGCGCAGCTTGTTTTTTCTTCTTTTTGGAAAAGGGCGCCCCTTGTAAATTTTGACGCACACACACTTACGTCTTGATTAGCCATGTGTGCGTGTGTTGGCGTTGAGATTATTTTCTAGCATTTTTTTGTTGTATTTGTATTTGTATTTTTATTGTATTTTTCTTATATTTTTTTTGTATTGTTGTTGTTGCTCTCTGGGCTCCGTAAGAAAAGTAGGCCAATGGGTCTTTGGGTGAGTGGTTTAGATTTAGTTTTTTTTTTGTCCCAGTCTCCTCTTCCTCTTGCTTTCTTTTGATATCGCCATTCTTTCAGCGTTTTTTTTCGGCTTTTATTGAATGAAGTGTTTCGCTTCTTTGATTCCATCTATTTATTTGGTATTTATTCCATAAGGTAATTAGTTGAAGTTAATTGGGTTTCATTTGGGTTTGAAAGAAATTGAAAGTTAATTGAAAAGTTTGTTCTTTTTTTCTTTTCATATTTATATTAACTATTTCTTTCAATTTTAAATATTTTAAAGTTGTTTTTTATTGTATTTATTTTCTTTTAATCTTTACCTTTAAGTTACTGATATTTTTGGAATTTTTCTTTTAGGGATATCTTCAATATTACTTTCATTATACCTTTTCAAGGTATAATAATTTTAGTCAGAAGTTTGCAACGCAGTAAATAAGGCAATTCCGACCCTGTAAAGGATATCTATTCTTGATCAGCATCACCAGCCGAGTTGATCTAGCCATGTCCGCCTTTCCTTTTCTACGCAAACTAGTTCCTTAGTTAGTTTCCTTTCTTGTTTTTGGTTTAAATTCTTCTTAAATTCTTTCACAAACCCTTTAAATAAATTAAAGTTGACTGTTTTACTTATCTTATTTATTTATATTTCTAAACAATCTCTTTCTTAATTCATTATCTTAGGATTACAACAATTTTCTTCAAGTGCATAGCCCTTAAATACCACTTTTTTTTTTGTATTTTCCCCCCGTGTGAGATACTTTTCCCGCAAAGATACTTTTACTATGCGTAAAAATTATTTCTTTTTAATGGCTGCTGGAGCTCTGTAATTGTTTTAAATGATTGGAGTCGAGAGAAGGTAGGCAGCGACGCCGGCATTTCCCTCGTCAACAAGTTGCGTAAGTGAAAAATCACAAGTGGAGAGATAGGCCATATTTACATACTACATATATACATACACCTAGGAAGGGTATCATTTTCGTCTGTGGGTCACTCTCTCGATGGACAATCTATTTGATGGCTCAGCAAATGTCTCTATTTTGCGTGGTTCGTCGCTTGATTTATAACGGAAAATTCGTTTAAGCAAAACAAAACGTTAAACAATTTTTGTGGGCCACGTTAATAAGCGCAACATAACGAACATAATATCTTAACTTGGTCATCAGGCATCAGCAGCACCAGACAGCACAACAAAAGAAAAGGCATCTTTAAAAGCAGCAAAAGCAACAGCAACAGCAACAATAACAATAACAACAACATCAGCAGTCATGGCTATTACATAAGACCCACACTCTCAGATACAGATACTCGCACCGATGCAGATACTTTGCAGCAAACTGAGAGTGAAGCTGAGCCTCTGTCTCCGTCTTGGGCCTGGGGTTCGAGACCGGGACTGAGACCGGAGACTGACTCTGAGACTGAGACTGAGACTGAGTCTGGGGTCTTAGACAGCGGCAAACATGGCGTCGTCGAAAAGAAAATAGTCAATGTATTGTGGAAAGAAAACATCAAAGCGCAAAAGGAAAAGAGGTGAGCTAGCTGCTAACACACAGGGAGAAATAGTATTTACTACTAGAGATTTAATAAATAAATAAAAAACTAAATTAAGCTCTAAAAAAGAATGTTTTTCAAGTTCTAAAAGGTATTCTAACCAAGCTTTTGTAATTAAACCATTTGTAATTAAAAGATATCAAAATAGGTTTCAATAATTCAAAATAGGAATTTAAATTTAACAATTTGTACCTATTTCTGTAGATTTATTATTATAATAGAAATGTGCTATATTTTTAAAGGCTTCAAAATATTTTGAGTTAATTCTAAATACTAACTTAATATATTATCTTTAATTAATTTTTTTTTTTCTGGCATAAGCCTGAGAATATCTATGGATATCTACAAATCAAAATATCCAGAAAACGAACTCCATGTACTTTAACAAATTTTCTTTTAATGTTAAATTAAATTTTCTTTAAAGCTAAATTAAAAAATCTCTCACATTTTTGCTCTGCCTGCATCTAGATGCCCCATTGTTGTTGCCGCTCTGCCTGTATTAGATAGCAAAAGTCAGTCCCCGTTTGCCGCTGGAGTCGGCATAGAAAGTGAAACCGAAGTTGGCCGCACGATCGCCGTTGCCAGGCGACTTGGCTAACGAATACCAAAGCAAAAGAGAGGGTACGAAGCCAGGCTTTAAAATATAAGCCAAACACACACAACAACTAACTATTACTCAATCTGTGCTAAAAAGAAACAAAAATAAAGATAGATAGATAGATGTAAAGTCGGTCTCTCTCTCTTACTCACTCTCCATCTCCATCTCTTTCGCCGTGCTGGGGCATGAAAATAAAAATGAAGTAACCCACTTTTTTCCGTTATGGTTTCCATAGTTGCTGCAGCTAAAAAAAAAAAAAATAAAGCTTGCAGATGAAGAGCCAGATGACGGAGGCACAACAATGCGCAGCGGACAAAGTGGAACTGAAGTGTGAAAGATGGATTGGATGACAACTGAATCGGGTTCGGCATCGGGGATTGAGGATCGGGGATCTGCATCTAAATCTGTTCACCTCAATATTGAGCTTGGAAAAAAGACTAAAAGTGACGGTGATCGAAAGGGTTTAATCTTTCATCTTTTGTTAATAACCCTTTTTAGAGATTTAAACTTAAAATAAAAGTACTTTTCTTGAAAAAGATGCTAACATTCATAAAAAAAACGCACTATAATTTACTTATTAATCTTTATTTTAATTTTTACTGAATTTATTCTTGTTTCTTACTTTATCTGGATCTCTTTCTTAAATTTTCTATCCCTTAAAATCCCTTCAGATCCACTTAATTTCCCCCCAATTTGCTCCCTTCCTAATTCAAATCCTGTCAACGTCTTGGCCCCGCCCCTTTCATTATGGCAATTAACATTTATCAGCTTGTGGCACAGGTAAGACAGGTAAGAAAAAAAAAGGCGCCGCATACACAGATGTATATGCTGCCTCATCTTCTTGCTGTGAATGCGAATTTATCACTTTTCGCTGCCGCCGCTCATAACTCATACGCCTCGTGGCCGCCGCGCTCGCTTGGCGCTTAGTTGAACAGTAATTGTGCGGCAATTTTTGTTCGCTTGCCAAAACCCAGATGCATCTTGCATCTGTGCTGCCACCACACGATGCTGCATTAGCTGCAAAAGGAAGGGAGACCACAACTTTCACCGTAAGCCGCTTAGAACCCTTATCAAAGTCGGGCTTTAAATTGAAGGCTCTCTTATTTCGTTGGGCCAGCGACACCCACAAGTTTCAAAGCATTTTCACTTTTTTTTTTGGGGGTTTTCGGTAGAGTGCATGCGCAATTAGCTTTCATCAATCAAAGTACTCAACAATGCAGCTAGACAAATTGGGCGCACGCAGCAGCAGCAGCAGCGGCAGGAGAAGGGGCAGTAACAGCCGCAGATACAGATACAGATATACGGATTCGGATACAGAAACCGAGACTGATGGAAAGAAAGTTTTGGCCAGCGCCTTGGGTTTCCAAAAAGGGCTTAGCCCGAGCCCTAACATTTCTGTAAGTGATTATCTGCCCCAGGTCGCCGGCAATGTGGCAGTGGCAAAGGCAAAGGCAAAGGCAAAGGCAAAGGTAGTGGCAGTGCGTTTTCCCCCCTCTCTCTCTTTGTTTGGGCTTTCTCTGGCGCGTTAATTTGTCTGCTTTTCCGAGTTGCATTAATTCTTTATATTTTTTTTTTGCTTTTGTCGTTTATAAATTTGCTTTTCGTTTCGGGTTTGTCTTACTGTCAAATCGTGTCAACACGGTCGCCTTGCAATTGTCTGGGGGTCTGCATATAGTCCCTTGATCTGCCCCTCGATTTCTAGTCCCCTTTTTTTTTCCCTGCCACTCTCCTCTCCTCTCAGCCGGCTCCCGTGTGTCTCAGCTGTCGCGCCTGGCAGCCCAAAATGCATTGCCGTGTCGCCTCAGAAGACGGCCCAGAAGAATTGAGAACCCCCTCGCACTCTTTGGGAAGACAGCCGGGTGTGTGTCTCTTTCTGGTCTTCTGGCTACTCAAAGATCGTGTGTTTTTGTCGCCTAAATATGGCAGACATTTTATTAGACATTTTTTGGCAGGGCTTTTCACTTCTCATTGGGTCGGAAACTAATTACCAATTTTTGATAATTTCGAGAAAAATTAAAATTAAGCCAAGGAGAAGAAGTTTACTACAGATTTTAAGGGGAAATAACATAAACTTTACATGGAAAATAACAATCAAATTAAGAGAACAACTTTTGAGAATGAAAATTGTTGTTAAAATTCAGATTTTAAGCTGAACTTTTTGTATTTTTTAAGTTTAATTAGAAATAAATAGAAAAATTGATTTATCTATTTACTCTTTTAATATTTTGTTATTATTTAAGCCAAGGGAACAATTTAATTTAAATAGAATGTCATGGAAAACATATTCTATTGCAAATTAAGAATTTCAATAAATATGTTTACATTTTTAAAGACTCAATATTTAATATAACTTTTAATCTGATGAATTTTTAATACATTTTAACCTGATAGTAAACTGAAAAAGATAGGTTCAAGTTCGTATTTTATTATCCATTTATTTTCTGTCATAAAAAGTTTAAAGCTGAAAAAAAACTTTCCCCCTTAAAAGTTAGAACACCACTTCAACTTCTTTGTATATTGTAAATTTTATTTAATTTATTTAGATTTGCTTTACAGTTTTCTTTGTGGTTTTGTGTATATTTAATTTACGAATATATAAATTAAAATGAGAACATTGCGTTGGCCTTACAAATTAATAGCATTCATATCTTCTACGCTCTCGCGGAAGCGAATTGCCGCGCGATTTTTGTCAGCGAACTCGCTGGACCCTGGGTGCAGTGGCTCTTCGGGGCTCTTCGGGGCAATCCTTCGAGGGTGCAGGTAAAGCGGTTACTCGATGTTCCAGGGGGATGATCGGCTTACGGACTAAAGATTTGCTAGATTGGTTCTCTGTGGTGTTTCTCAAGCAGGGACCGAGGCTGGGAGTGGGCGTGGCATGAAGCATAGCGCAAAGCGGCACACACACCATTCAAGAAATGTACAAATTTTATTTAGATACTTTTTGTTTTCATTTTGTTTTGATTTTTTTTTTTGTTTTGTTTCTTTTGTGGTATAAATAACTTTAGATTTTTGTATTTTCTGTTTTCTTTCCTGCTTGTGTTTTTTCTTTCTTTTTTTTACATAAATATTTTTAACATTTTTCTTTGGCTTAACTTTATGATAAAGATATAATGTATACGATTATGTGTATAAAAAATGTGCGAAATATATGTTACAGTCGTTAAGTATTAAGTACAAAAATATGCTTTACAATGATAACAAGAGGGGGTGGAAAGGGTGTTTGGGGTGTAGAAGAAAATGTACAAGGATGTTTTTGGGTTAAGTTTAAGTTACGATTGTACAGAAGAGTAGATGAAAATAGCAAAAGGAAAATGGTTCTTACAAGCTACCCACACAGCATTTTGAATCTTTGATTTAGCAGAGTCGCTCCAGGACCTTTCACACAACAAAACACACACACACACCCATTCATTCTCACATACTCCTTTCACGCATCCGGCGGATCTCTGTATCTGCATCTACATCTGTATCCGTATCCGTATTTAGAGCTGCTACAGCGCATGCTCGTTGGTGTTGAGGAAGCTGCGGCAGACGCGACTCACTTCGGGATTGGCATGGTTCATCAGCTGCATGTAGATCTGCTTGTGCAGCTGCAGCTCGTTGGTCATCTCGCTGAGCTGCCGGATGAGCGCGTCCTTCTCCTTGAGCAGGCTCTTCACCCGCTCCTCCACCTCCCTGGACCGAACCTTGGCCTTCTCGCGGCTCTTGCGGACGGCAATGTTGTTCCGTTCCCTTCGTCGCCGGTACTCCTCCGTGCCCTTGTCCACATGCTTGTTGCTATGCTTCCGGTGATGCTGATGCTGCTGCTGGCCATGATGCTGGGCATGCTGCTGCTGCAGCTTGCTGTGCTGCTTCAGCAGGTTGTGGGCACCCGCCGCTGCCGCCAAATGGGGCAGATTGTGATGCGCCAGGACATTCGCTGTGGTCAGGTTGGTGAACTGGCTGCCATTGCTGCTCCCAGTGCTGCCGTTGCTTCCATTGCTGCTGGGCGTGGTGTTGCCATTCAGGGGATTGCCTCCGCCATTGGACAACCCATTGCCCGCCGTGGAGTAGCCATTGTAGAGTCCTCCGCCGTTGCCCATAAAGGCAGCCTGCTGGTTGGCCGCCTCCTGGAGATGCCGCCTGTACTCGGGATCAATGGGTTCCTCCTTGATCGTACTGGAATCGGAGCCCACCGAGCTGTTCTCATCGCTGGAGTTGTTGTACGTTGCATGGACCGGCTGGGGCATGTAAGCCAGGGCTCCGCCAGCACCTCCTCCCCTGCCGGGGCCACCGCCATAACCATGCTGATTGCGCAATGTCTGCTGCTGCAGGACCTTGGCCGCTGCACTGACCATCCCGCTGGGCGGCAAAGTGGCTGAGAGTCCGCCCGGACTGGTCACCATGTCGCTGAAGATGCCCAGGGTCTCGGTGTCCCGGAACTGGTCGTCGATCAGGTGCTGCAGGTCCAGGGTGATCTCCTGTGTGGTCAGCTCGTCGAGGTCCGTCTGTGTGGTGTACTGCTGCAGCATCTGCTTCTGCAGCAGGTTGCTGTTGTTGGCGGCGGCCACTTGTTGCATCTGATGCATTTGCTGCTTCACCAGCAAGGCAGCATCCTGCGGGGTGTTATTATTGGCATCCGTTGCCTGTTGAGGTTGCTGCTGCTGCTGCTGTTGATGTTGCTGCTGCTGTTGCTGCTGCTGCTGTTGTTGCTGCTGCTGTTGCTGCTGTTGTTGCTGCTGCTGCTGCTGCTGTTGGGCTGTGGACATGGCCGTCAGTGTGATCTGGCCAATGGTCGCCTGCTGCAGCGGCGGCTCCTTCTTGAGGTCCAGCTGGGCCAATGTCTGTACGGCATCGGCGTACATCTGCGGCGACTCCATGTTCAGCATTTTCAAATGCGAAAAAGAGGGTAAAATCTTGATTCCTTGTAGCGCGCTAATTTTGGCTGCTTTTCTTTAACTTAATTTTGTATTTGTTGTAATTTTTGAAACTCAGAGTTACTTCCTAAAGCATTGCCAATTTCTTAGGAAATGTTTTCTTTTTTGTTTGGAATTTGTTTTTATAAATTTTTAAACACTTTGTTTCATTTTAGGCTGCCCTTTGGAGGAGCACTGCAGCCGGACATGATTAATAACTTTTTCTTGGGCTTGTTTTTATTAATTTATTGTTGTATTGTTGAACGTTGTTGTTGTTGTTTTTGGTTGTTGTTGTTGGACACTGCACTTCTCGGGCCGCACGCGCTCGAACGACTGAAGTGGCGCAGCAATGATGCAACAGATTTTATACCGACGACCGTTTGGTATTAGAAGCTGAAGCTCCTCCTGCTGAAGAACCGTTAGCAGAGCGAGCTTTTTTCCGCCTGTCTTCGCTTGGGGGATTCGGTTTTCGGAGTCGGAGCTGGTCGCGCGTCCGTCGCTCACAATTGCTGAATTACAAATGTGACAAAAGGCGAACGCAAACGCAAAAGTCTTTGGCGCAGCCAGCAGCGACTAGCTAGCAGCGGGCAGCGAGCAGCAGCAGCAGCAGCAGGCAGCGCCGAAGAAAAAGGCAGAAAACAGAAAGAAAATGAGAAGGCAGCGCCGCATGTAAGACACACACACACACACACAGAGACTCACACCGAAAGCCCCCCAAAATGACGACGACGCGTCGCCGTTACTGCGCTGCCTTTACAGCAACTACCTGTGGATGAGCGCCACGAGAGAGCAAGCCAGCGAGGGAGCGAGCGAAAGAGAGCAAAGATCGCTATCGGAGCAGGTAACAAAAGCAAAAGTTTTTCCCAATCACTTTTACTCTCGTTGCAAGGCAGTTCACTTGGCAAGTTCTTGGCTGGCTCCAAGCTGCGCCACAGCGAACAAAATGGAGAGTAAAATGAAAAGGAAATCTAAGAAAATGAAAATAAAAGAAAACAAAGGGATAAATTGGTAATATTTAATTGGTTTTTTATTATTTAACTAAGTATCTAAGACTTAGAAAACAATTTGTTTTTATAAAAATTAATATTTATAATATTTTATATTTAATAATAGAAAAAAAAATTTAAAATTCGAAATATAAAAAGAAATATTTTGATATCCATAATTTGTATAATTTATAGTTTACAAGACTTAAGCTATGAAACAATACAAAAAAATACAAATCTTTCTATAAACTATAAATAATAAATCGAACCTTAATCAGGATTCCCCTCTTTACTATAAAAAAAAAAACTCCCATCTTTAGTGGCCTTATTTCACCAATAAACTCAATGCACCGTTATACGCTTGACAAGTGACGTCACACAAAGGCACTCCACACAAAAAGAAAAAAAGAAGTCGTCGTCACCCATACAAAAACCAAAAAAAAGAGGCACAAACACCAACGCAAGGCGTCGTTTACGTCGCTGCCAGCGTCTTTGCTGCGTTGCTGCTCGCTTTCATTTTCGTTTGCTTCTTTTGCTTTTGGGGAGAAGCGGCAGCTAAATACTCGTACAAATATATACATATACATATATATTTGTATAAATGTATGTGTACGCCCTCATAAACCGGCGATCCGCTGGGAAGTTCGAAACCCCCCGGTAGCCCCCCGAAGATCTGCCCCAACTCGATGCTGTCCAATTTTCGGTGCCTTGCCCACTCCGATTTGTGTTTAGACTCTTTTTTTTCGCCTTAGAAGAGCTGCCTTATGGCTCGTGCTGCATTGGGTCTCGAATTGGGTTTTGGGTTTCGGGTTGAGAGTTTGTTTGTATTTCTTTTTCGGGGTTTATTTTGGCGCGCATGCGTGACTTTGCAGCCGCAACGCATCAGGGAGCTTTCACGTAATACGCAGCGGCATGGCTTTGGGACTTCTTCTGCTGCTGCTGCCACACTGCTGCCTTATTAAAATTAAAATCGTGTTATGAAATTCATAAAAAAAATTAGCACGCCTCGTAGTTTTGTTTATTTAAATGCAGCGATTTGTAAAAGTTGTCTCTGTCTGTCGCTCGCTCTCCCTTCCTTCCTTTGCTTACATTTACTCTCTCCTTCGTTGGGTTTTCGTGCCTTTTATTTGGGTCAAGTTGTCGCTTAACTTTACCAGCCAAAAGGTGTGTGTGCATTTCTCTCTGTCTCTCTTTGTATATCTCTCTTTCTCTGCCCACTCCTTGTCTCTGTGTATCTCTCTCTCTCTCTCTCTGACCACCTTTTGTTTATTTGGATTTTATTAATCATACGCCCCGTGTGCGCTTGGACGATAAGAGCTAGCCCGCGAATGTCGATGACAGGATGAGAGAGCCTCTTTCTGGCTTATCAGTCAACTTATTGCAACGAATTCAAAATATAACATTTATCGGCACGATATCGATGACTACATCAGGCAGATGGATTGTGCAAAATCTCGGTTGCATTTTTGCTTCCTTGTGCGTAAATAAAACAATGTTGATTTCAAAACATGATGAATTTTCAAACTGCACCCTTGTTGTTCTGAACAAATTGCATTATGGGTGCAATATTACCCAAGAACTGATCGATAAGGGGGTTTATCTGCAGCTGCTGCTGCTTATTGTGATGAAATCATGTAGATGAGGCAAGTTCGATTTGTCCCCAATGATATCGTATCGGCTTTTAATACGCCTTATCCTTGCACATTGTTCTATATTGATCTCAGAGATAATCAAAACAAAGAGCCTTTATTTGTAGTCTTATAAACTCTTTTAAAATTAAAATTTATATTATAATTTTGTTGTTAAAATTAGGTAATTTTTTCTGATACATTTTACAGAAAGATTGAAAAAATGGCACTAATCTTTAGCTTAGAAAGATGATAAATTTAACAACAAATCAAGAAGTATAAAGGCTTAAAATAAATCCTTTTTAATTTTTTAAATCCACATAAAAACCATTTTAATGCTTTCCGCTTACAAAATCAAACAGATAATATTTAAGTATCAACCAAGTAAATTTCCAACTAAGTGAAAGTCCAGCAAATACCCAAAGCACCCAAAAGTATCCAAAGATAAAGATAAGGGCACCTATATATCCATCTATCTTGACACTTTTTCTCGCCCAAGACACCAGATGTGTTGGGTGTATTTATCTGTGTTCGCCACGCGCAAAGCTAAAAAAAGAGTTTCTTTTTTTTACGTATTTATACACAAATATATTTATAATTTGGCAAACGACTGATAAGAGACGGCCAAAAGCCGCGAAGGCGCGTAAACAAAACAAATACGAGTAGCAACCAGACAATTCACAGCTCTCAGCCGCGTTCGTTGCACTCCGCCAAAGAGTTGTCTGACACATGCAAAAAAGCACACACACAAAAAATCAGAGCGAAACATGGCCATAATTGAGAGTTTTGGGCCTCTTTCAGTCTTCAAAATTTTCTGTTTTGTTTTGCTATTCACCTTTTATTATTAGTCACCTTATCTGCCGAAAGAGTGACGCGTTAGCGATGGCTTTGTACTTCCTTAAATTTGAACCCGATCGCAATGAACTCGAACCGCGAGTTGGATGACTGTTGGGGGTATTATTCTCACGGCCCTGTTAAGTGGCTTCCCTTCCCTCTCTCTGCCAGAAGACAATTCTGTAGCGAAAACTCTTCGCCGAAGAGCGATCCAAACTTTCATTGGCGCGAATTTTGGGCGAATTACGCCAGATCAGCACTATAATATTATTAATTTCTGTTGCCATCAGCAATCACAGGGAACAAACGGCTCGCTTTCAGTGGAAGTAGAATCAGAACCAGAAGCAGAGACGGAGACGGAGGCAGAAGCACCAGAAGCCACCGAAGAACCCAAGAGAATCCCAAGCCCCTTTTGGGAAAAGAGTTTTCGGGGTCGTTGAACTGGCTGCATTTCGATTTGGTGCTAAAGGTACGCTGCAATTAGGTGGAAATGCACAGAGTCAGACTCACAGTCAGAGTCGGAGTTTTCCCTTAGCGGGGATTTGTGGAAAATGGGTTTAAGGGTATTGAGTTTATTTAGGGTTTATTTTTTCTTTTACTTTGAAGTTTTGAATGAGTCAAGGAATGTATTATTAAGTTTTAATAATGATGTTTAAATAGCATTTTAATTTACTTTAAAATTGTAAAGAGTTCTGTTACATTTTCCTAATTTCTTAATTATTAGTGGGACGAATTTATAAAAAGTTTATCTTTACTATTTCTTTATTTAAATGTGAACTGTGGCTTGATTTTATTTGTCGTGTTTTTAATTTACTCGTCTTTTTAATAACTTTAATAATTTTAATATTGTAAGGGTTTTATGATCCTTAATTTATTACCAAAAAAACCCCTACTTGACCTCGAGCCGGCTTAACAACATCATTTAAAGGAATAGAAAGGTCGCCAAACACAACAACTTAATTAAAAAATTTAATTTAAAAAAATTTTTTCTTTTAATTATAAAATTAACTTAAGTTTTTAAACCTAAATTTTAGATTTTCAGATTTAAATTTTATGCATTATTTATTTTTTTTATTTTTTTTAATATTTGTTGTCCAAGCAGGCTTCATTTTGGTGGAAAATATAAATCAGTATTTTTTTTAATTTTTTAGAATTATTTTTCGGTGAGCTATTATTAAAATGTCCAAGTTTTTAATTTGTAAAATTGCCGCGTAATTTTTAAATCTACTGCCTATCAAGCAGTGTGCAAAGAGTTGGCTATCGAACTGCTTATAAGCTATCAAGTGGTTCGATAACTTTTGTGGCGCCTTCTAGTTAAGCAGTGTTAGAGGTTTATGCAACTTCCGTTTTGTAAGCAGTTTAACCAAACACAGAACTGCTTGCTTGTGGGCGCGTAATAAACTTAAATTTAAAACGCTAAAGTTTACTAACATTTTTTTAATAATTAAAAGTTATTGTCAATGTATAAATGTATATTTATAAATTAAGTCCACTGATATTAGTATTGAATATATAAATAATACTTTTACATTTTTATTAAATATGTAAACATGTCAAAATAATGTAAATTTCTTGCTCTCAAGAAATTTGTGGATTTTAATAAAATCTGTAAGTTAAAACACTGAATTTAAAGAAAAACATCTTGCAACATCTCACCTTCTCCCCATCCAACTCGCGAGTCACCGAAAATACCTTGAAGAAAAGCAAGTCGAGGAACCCACAACTCATCGTACCTAAACTGCCTTTGGCATGCGATCGATCGAGCGATGGCCCGACGACAAACGCATTGATTGAAATAGTTTATTTGCAGGCCAGTCGTGGACCCAGCTCCTGGCTCCCTGCTCCCTGCTCCCTTCTTCCTCTCCGCTCTGTCCCTCAATTGTCTTACCCTTTTTGTGCTTTCCTCATATTATTTGTGATGTTGGCAGAGCGCAGAGATAATGATGACGAGCTGCCAGCTAGCCAGCCAGGCATCAGAAGGAGCTGAAGCTGATGCTGAAGCTGGAGCTGCTCCTGCTCCTGCTCCACCCTCTCTCTCTCCGGATCGCTGGCCGGGGCCACGACTGATTGGGATGCCTGGTGAAGCGACGTGCGCAGAATTGACATTTTGTGTGTGCATTTGTGCACAGTGGGCGCGATAAGGTCGCCGCAGAGTCCAGTGGCAGCCAGCCAGTCCACTCTGGACTCTGCTCTGGCTCTGTGCTCTGATTTCCAGGCACAAATTAAAAATGCTCCACAATTGCCCCGGCAGCGAGCGAGCGAGATCGATCGATCGACAGCTTCTCGCCAATGGAATTTTCATATGAGCGCTTGATTTCAGTAAAATTACATACTTGTAATTTTAAAATGCTGCCGAGTGCCGAGAGAGTTGAAAGCAACTGCTGAAAAAAAGTAAAACAAAAACAACGTTAAGAATCGCACAAGTCCAGGAATTTTAACCCCAACGCAACGGCTCGCAGTAGTCTCAGTCTTAGTCTGAGTCCCAGTCCGAGGCCGATTCCGATTCCGAGTCTGACTCTGAGTCTTCGTTGTCTTCCAACTGATCACTTACGCACATTTTATCACAGCCAAGCTGGAGACTCTGCTGTGAGCCTCCACCTCCGACTCCTGGCGGAGGCTGCATACCCTGTCTCTTGCCTCTGCGCCACAGCTCTTGACAATAAGTGGACTCAACTGAAGAGGTTTTAAGGGGAAATCGAATGGAAGATACCTCTGAAAATATAGTTTAAAAGTGGGAGAAAATGTCATTATATCGGTATTTTTCGATAGTTTAACTTTATTGGCAATTAAGAGATATTTTATTTCATATATTGCACGAAGGGAAGTTTAAACTATTTAAAATAAAATTTGTTTAAAAAAGAATATAGATAATTGTGGCCATAAATGCGATAGTTTTTGATATGTCAGATTTCGATATATCAAAGGTTATAATAAATTCTATTGAGATAAAGCGAATATTTGTATCGATACATTATTTCTGGCTTTACCTAACGAGAAACATTCAAAACAAAACTATCGAACAGAAGGCTAGGCTTTCAAGTTTACTTTTCAAGATAAAAATCTTCATTTATCCCAAACTATTCCAACCTAAACTACCCTCAAAAATACCCCTTAGTTAGCGGGTAGAAAAAAAATAAGTTACCGTTCTACGCGCTGAAATTTGTTGTGCCATCGACGACGATCTTGACGACGATCCCAAGCTGCTGTTTTCTGTCTCTGCTGGCTGTTCCTCATGCTGGAGGGGCTTCATCTTAAGCTAAGGCTGATGATGGCTCCTCCGCCTGTCTGCAACGACGACGATGGTACGGTCCTCCTCGTCTCGTTGTGCAAGAACAAGCCTAACCAACTATCGATCGCCGGCAATCGATCAAGTATTTCGCGTACATTATCCGAGATGCGTGGGATAATTCTGTTCTAATTTGTGGAGGCCTGAAGTTGGTCTTAGCCCAACCTGACGTCAGTCCGAACTCCAAGAAACCGCCTTCTTGGATGCAAAGCACGCATGCGTTTTCATAATTAAATATTGAGTGAATTGAAATGCTACCGAGGAGGAAGTTAGAACTAAGTAAGGGGGAGAGGAAGAGTCTTCCGAACTTCCGCCGCATGGCAAAGCCTGCCACGCACTTGTCACAGTGCCAAAGACGGTCTGGCGATGAATGCAAATGAGTTTTGGGATCCGGTAATCAGGTGAAACGGTCACGACCTGTTAATCGTTTTATGATTGTAGCGAAGTAGCGGTGCTTTTGTTTCCTGTAGACACAGCGGAACGGTACTTGAAGCCATTGAAAGGGGTTAAAAAGCTTAAGAACTAAAAAACTGAAAACCCAAAAACCAAAACCCAAATCCCCAACTGATGTCTGCTTTTCCTTTTGTTCCATTTCACTGAGGGAGAGAGAGAGGGATAGGGGCTCAATTTTATTTAAATTGTAACACAAAAGGAACCAAGACCCGAAGAACCCGAAGCCGAACTCAAACCCTATCCCTATCCCGATCCCGAAACCGATTTCGATTCCGATTCCGTGCCCCCAAACGCAATCCTTATGCGTTATTCATGAGGCAAGATACATTGCGATCGCCTGTACCAATTGCCAATTGGTTCGACTTTTGAGTTGGCTCTTGGCGTTGGCGGTTTTCTCTGCCGGCTTTTGTCAATCTGCGGCTTAGTCCCCCTTCGAGTTGGCATGCTTAAGTGGTTCATTGTCACCCCAGCGCCCAATTAGACACCTGAGTTTATTCCTTCTTCCTCTTTTTCTTTATTTTTTTTTTGGTTTTTTGGTGATGCATCATGCATGGCACATGTGGCACGTTGTTTTTATTCAATCAGATATATTCATTGCGACCTGATCTTGAATCTCGCCTCTAAAAGGAGTGTGTGTTTGGTGGCTAGTTCTTGAGTTAGTGTAACAACCTAGTTTCTGAACTAATCGAAATTCTAATTTAAATAAGTCTTTGGGGTCTTGTTTCGTTTTGTTTTCGTGAATTATGTATTTCAAAATAGGTGCTGACACGTTCCTGACTTTATAATAAACTTGTTATTTTGAGTTTTAAATTTAAATTTGGATTAAAAAAGATATTTATTGTCTAAAAAACACTTTTGTTGACACTTTGATTTATTATAGAAGAAAATTAATTATGTTTAATATCATTTTAAGTCAGTTAATCTTAAGTTTATTGTTTACTCGGATTTTCTTAATGCAAATATTCCTTCTTAGATTGTTTTGATTTAATTAACTAAATATTTAAAAAATTGTTAGCACTTTTAATTACTCCTTACTTTAAATTCTCATTAGTATACATCTTACAATATAATTATAATATTTTATTTAATTTTTAAACCCCTTCCTTATCACTTTAATCTAAGATAAATCTATCTCCCAAAATCCACATTCCCTAACCCGCATCCATCAGATACTTTTTCTCGCCTTTCCCCATGAATATACTAAATAAGACAAAATACGTAAAAAAATTTACATATTTAGACTATTTAAAACACTTTGGCTTTGGCTTATGGCAAATGCCCAAGTAGCTCTATAAATAGTAAAAAAGTCTATATATACATAGATCGAAATACATATCTAGCTAGCTGGCTGCAAAATCACAAAAAAAAAAAAATACTTCAACATTGTAAATGGAACAAACTTTGTTCCCCGCCAGCTATAAATATTTTCGGGAATATACGGAATACCCAGATGATTCCTCTTTGCCCCGTTTTTTGAAGGTGAACTCTGCAGGATTACATAATGCGGAATGCAGGAACAGGAGCAGCAGCAGAGCAGCATCCATTCCCTCACGTAGATCGCCAAGCCAAGGCTCGCAAATAATTAAGTATTAGAAATGTTCAGCGGCAGAGAATTCCGTGGAAAATTCAATCACAAAAAAAAAGAAGCTGCAACAGCAGCATGTTGCAGTTGTTCCCAGCTGAGCCTGGAGGAGCTGCGCTACGGCCCAGACAGGCTGACGTTCGCCTAGAAAGACAGCCGCACTGGAGCCACTGCCACTGGGAAGAAGCTAGAGAAAGGGGCAGAGAAAGGAGGAGGAGCTTGCTGGAAGATCTCGGGATCCAGAGGCTGCTGCTGCAGCGGACGGCCAACTAACCAATTAGTAAGCGCTGCACAGAACGCGTCTACAATTGTGAGAACCTTAGACCAGGCCAGAGTCAGGCCGTGTGAGTATGATGAAATGTCAGCAGGAGCAGGCGATGCAGCTAAGAGCACTGGGAGAAAAAAGTGGGATTTCTCATTAAAATAATTAAATCAAAATACAACATTAAACTAGCTTGACATTGACAGATTTTTGGTAATTTCGTAGAAGAAATTCTGCTGAGAAATCTGTCAAGTTCTTAAAAACGGAGTATCAAACTTTGATCACAGCTTTATTTTGCTCAAAACATAGTTCTTAAAAATAGAGTATCAAATTTTGATCACAGCTTTATCTTGCTGAAAACATAGTTCTTAAAAATAGAGAGCCAAATTTTGGTCACAGATTTATCTTACTCAAAACATAGTTCTTAAAAATGAAAACATTCATTATTAAAATTACAATAAATTATGTTCATAACAAATCAATTTTAATTTGACTTAAGATCAGTCTGAACTTTTTGCTTGATTATTTCGTAAATGCAACTGTGTGCTCAGAATTCAAACTTGGGAATTATGAGAGCATTTAAAAAAGTTAAAACTGATGAAAATACTTACTTAGCAAGGAACTAAAACAAATATAGAAAGATCTTTGTGAGATTTGTCTTTAAAGGTAATCTCTTATGATAAATACAGGCCTGGTCTTAATTAAAAAATATTTAAATTTAAATTAAAACCCTTAAAACCTGTATAATGCATGAAATTATAGTTTGAAGTTACCTCGAATGCCTTAGTCGCTTTGACTTAAACACATTGTAATTAGAAAATGTATTTGTTATTACAATAAAATAATAATACTAATTTAAAGTCTTTCTAGACATTTTATTTCATTATAAAAAGTTTCTTTAAACTGATTACATATTAAGTTTATCCCTCAATCCTTTTTCTTTACATAGAAAATACTTATCCTTTTATCCCTCAATCCTTTTTCTTTACAGAGTAAATCCTTATCCTTTTCTCCCAGTGCCCTTTGGGGGGCTTCAGTTGAACCCCGAAGACCGGGTGCCCGCTGCGCGTATCGATCCTTATATGAGCCAGAGGCCAGCGGCAAACGTTCTATTTTGACAGTCATTATGATTAATTTAAATCATTAGGCAGCCCGGGCAGGTAGACAAACCATCGCGGAGATGGACGAGCCGCGAGTTCCTATATTTCATTCTAATTAAATGCACGACGAGGCGGCGGCGGCGGGGCGACATCATCGACATTGGCCATCATCATCCTGGTCCTGGCAACCGGGCTCTAGCTCTCGGACTCGGGACACGGGACTCGGGCACAGACCAGGCTTATTCGCGGAAGAGACAAGCTGGCGACAACGACACCGATGGCTGGAAAAGGCAACGATGACCATTTGCAGCTGGGGGAAAAGTTGCGCAGTTGCTGCGAGGAATGCATCATCGAGGAGAGCTCTAAGCTCAAGCTGGAGGAGATGGCGATGGAGATGGAGATGGAGATGGAGCCCCCGGGTGAGTGTATCGATGTATCGAAATGTTGGCTATATCTCCAGCTATCTGTTAGTCACTGCACGTGGCCACCCTCTCGCTCTGCCCTGTCGCGGGGCAGAATTTTCTTGCGAACCTCTATTTAAGGACATGGCGAAATACTCGTGCTCCTGTGTACAAGTGGGGCCCACCACGCAAATCCTCTAGAGCATTCTGACCATATTGGCCGAGCTCACAAAAATTCCTGGCATAGTTTAAGTGTATCGCTTTTTGTTGTCGTTGTCGTCTTCGTCGTTGTCGTCGTCTCTCGTGGGGACCTCAAATGTTGTGTCGATCGATAAAGAGCAAAGAAATTAAATAAACTACAAAAAAAAAATCAGAAACAATTACAAATTAAGCTGCTGATAAGCTCAAGCTGAAAAAATGGCGTACTTTGTAATTACAAAACTCAATCACGAACGTTTCAATGGGGGAGGAGCTAGCTAGGGGCTTTTTTCTCATCATATTTTCTTTCCGTTCCAAACTATGCGCCTGCGCGGCGAATGAGTATGCATATTGCGGGGAAGGGGCGTGGCGAGAGATTTACAGATACAGATACAGATACACGCTCGCTCGCTTGTATCCGCCAGATATATCTAATTAATTAAGCCATAAACATAGCCGCCTCTGCAAAATGAAAGACGAAATACACCCCTCCGCGCTTATGTACTCCCGCTGACTGCGATTGGAAGAATTCTCTTTGGAGAATTCTCTTTCGCAGAGAAGAGAGAGCGCGAGTGTGGAAGAGAGAAAACCGGTCCGGGCCAAGTTTGGAATATCGAACGAACGTCGTCGCTGTTTATACACCGCAGTTTATTAGGTGATTGCACGCCATCTGAAGCACAACGCCAGCCATCGATCGCTAGTTTAGCCCTCAGCTCTCTGTATTTTCCGTTTTCCGATTTCGTATTTGGAATGAACCACAATAAAATCGACACAAATAAAGCAAACAGCAGTCCAAACAAGTGCCGCCGAGACACGACGACAAATAAGCTAAAACTAAATGCAACACATTCGGAGAGCAGCGCCAAATATCCAAATATATAATTTCTATAATAATTCGCGCACACGAAAAAATCAAAACAAAGTCGAGTCCATCGCAGCTGAAAAAGGATTTTCTAGAGAGACTCTCAAGCTTAAATTAAACGAAATAAAACAAAGTTAAACTTAAATTAAACTCGAAATAAAACGAGTTAAAGGAGACTTTGAATGAAAATTATAAAACACTAAAGCAGCAAGAAGCATATTTTCAAATGAAATTTATAAATAAATAACAAGATAAACTCTTAAGCAACTGAAATAATCATCAAATAAAAGCAACAAGGATTAAATAATAAACTTTATTGTTTACAAAGAAAAAGCAAGCCGATATAGCAAAAACTACAATAAAAGGAAAAATATATTAAAAATTTAAATAAAAACTACAAAAAAAAACTCATATTTTGCTAAAAAAAAAAACGATTAAACTATAAAAAAACCAATTCAACTAAAAGATTTTTTACAACCACAAAAGAAATCAAGAAATGAAACAAAAGCCAAGACAAAACCTATTATAAAAGATAGAAAAGAACAACAAAGTCCTACAATCAAATAATAATCATTATAAAACATAAAACCACCATAAACTACAACTGAAACATTAAAAAACCCAACAAAACTAAAAACTTCAATAGCAAATTCACTGAAAATTCAAATTGAAGCGCCAAAAACACCACTGCTTAGCAACACTCGAGCGCTACATCCCTGGTTTCCGCCGCATTCCAACACTGCAGGACTGTCAGCTGTCAGACGGCAAGCGAGCCGTGTGCGTGTGTGTGTGTGTGCGTTCGTGTTGCAAAACGTCGGCGTTGCACTTAAAAATTCGCGTTAAATTCTGGTTAAAAAGCGTCCAATTAGCTGGTTAACTGGGGGAATAAACCAGGCTGAGCAGTAGTTAGCAGCCCCCCGCGGCAGAGCCAGCCCAGAGCAGCAGCCCGCGCGCCAGCAGGCAGCAGCAGCAGCGGCAGGGAAAACGCCAGCCAGCCAGCAGTCGGAATCGCGTTGTGTGCGCGGTGTGTGTTTTGTGTGTTATTTTTGGAATTAAAGAGCGATCCGATCCGATCCGTACCGATCCGATCCGAGGCAGCGCGCAGGAAGGTGGCGGCTGGGAAAGTGTGCCGCGGCCGGATCTACTCTCACAGCTACCGAAAAGGTAGCAATAATAGACGCGCGCGGTGCCTTGGATTTCTACGGCTCCACGGTGGAGAACTTTTACCTCAGAATGGATCCGACGCGGGGCGACTCGCGCTACAACCTGAACTACTCGATGAGTAGTATCGGGCTGAGCCTCTCCGATCCATCGGACATGTACGGCAACCCGGCTGTGGCCGCCCTGGGCGCCCGCCCGCCCTCCGGCGGCCTCCTTCAGAGCATGGGCGGTGGCGCTAGCGGCGGCGGCGGCGGCGGTGTGCCGTCCATGCAGCGGCCAAATCCTGCCACAGGAGCCACAGCCGCCCAGTGCCAGACCCTACACAGCCCCCAGCATGCCTCCCAACAACAGCAGCAGCAGCAGCAGCAACAGCAACAGCAGCAGCAGCAACATCAGCAGCAGCAGCAGCAACAACAACAGCAGCAGCAGCAACATCGCGGCCTAAAGCGTTCGGGTAGCGATTGCTACGAGGATCACCATCGATCCGCCGGCGGACTGACGCTCCAGGGACTCGATAGCGTTGCCAGCAGCGCCGGCGGCGTCGAGGACAACGTGGATGGCTACAACCCGCTGCCCAACAAGAAGTCACCGCCCGCCAACGGCAAGAAGACAAAGGGACGTGTCAAAATCAAAATGGAATACATCGACAACAAGCTGCGTCGCTACACGACCTTCTCCAAGCGCAAGACGGGCATCATGAAGAAGGTAAGCATTGGGATCTAAGCTGCAGCTCCTTGTCCCGATCCCCATTCCCATATTGACCACGATTGGTCTTGCAATTGGGATGTTGACATTGGGCCACGTTTCCAGCGCATGTGCAATTAATAAATGCTTGGCTTAGACTTCCTCGGAGTCCAAAGCTCCTTGGAGGAGGAGCAGCGCTGCCTGGCATTGTTCTCTGACTCTCTCCTAGGCTCTGCAGAGAGCGTTTGCTTTATCGTCATGTGGCCATCGGGCACACAGTGGTTGAGGTTCAAGGGAGGTTCCAATAGGAAAAACAGAAGATAGAATATGTATTCTTTATCTAATCTTTTTGTTGCATAAACCCTTGACTTGCTATTGGAAAATTACTAAGTTTAATATAACTGATAAAGTTTAGTACATATAATTAATGAACAGAGCTTCTTTTATAATAATTTTGAGGCATTTTTAATGTGAGTTTAAATTGCAAACACATCAATAATGTTGGTTCTCGGTAAAAAGAAATAACCAATTTCAAAGGAATATATTTAAAACCCTCTTTTGAAACTATAGATTTCATTTTAATTATACAAGAAGAATGAGCAATCATTTAACTTGTTTTTTTACCTTCTTAAAATTTTATTCAAGATATTTTTTCAAGACAATTTATTAGTAAAAAAATCATTCCCTTAAATTCCCTTAAAATGTTCTGTAAATTTGAGTTTTAAACCTTCAAATTGGACAATAAGCTCCCCTTTTATAATCCAGTACAGTCCATATTATAAGGGCTTTATGTTCCAAAACAGAAATTACAACCCCAAACCACTGTTCCTTGTAAAGTTCCCTCGCTCAGCTCTAGAACAGTAGCCAGCAGAGGATCCTCCTCGGCTTTTCGGCTGAATCCCGTCTGCCGGCTTGACTTTGGCTCTTTGGCGGCGTTGTGTGTAAGCACGGTAGCCCACGATTCCGCATTTCCCTTTGTTTTCGGCTTCATAAAATGTTAATTTGCCGCCGCAATTGCATTCAAAGGAGGCCTACCAGTTAGTTGCTACCATGAACCACCCCATTCCCAGTTCCCAATCCCATTCCCAATCCCCCTCAACCCATTGATGCGTGCCGTGCTCCTGGCTCTCGGCTGCAATGCGGCCTCGAGTGCCTTGGTATTTTCAAATGACCAATTTTCACACGCAAACTTACATAATGCCACTGCATTTGCTCTCCTCATGGTGCTCCTGCTCCTGCTCCTGCTGCTTTCCATCGATCCAAGATCGGCTGCATATGAAATTTTTCACATTTTTTAAATAGACCTTTTCTGGTCGCCACACAAAAACCAAGCCCGCGATCAAAATCAGACAAAAAGCATCAACAACGCGGCGCTAAATCACGATCTCAGCACGATCTTTGGCCAAGACACAAAATCTTATGAAATATTTGACCCAAGGAAACCAAAAAAAAAAATCAATATGTTGTAGGAGCTAAAAAAATTTATAAAGTATTTAAGAGATCGAATTAGGAAATACTCTTAAAAAGTATGAGTTGAAATAGTTTTTAAAGTATTTTTTGTACTAATAATAAGGCTTATTAAGAACAATGTTCCATACTTGTTTTTATAAAAAGGGAAGTAAAGAGATACCAAGTTACCTTTAACTTCCTTTTTTATATAGTAAATACCTTAGAAATAGTCTCAAAACTGAACCAAGAGGTTTCTGCATTTCTTACAAAGTAAAGGACCTCCCTAAATCCCCCCTTTCCAAAAGGGTATCCATAATATTTGACCCCTGGGACAATAAAGGTTCCTCCTCCTGGCTTGTTCTCGGGGGCCAAAACTTATGACAGGCGCACGCCCCGATACAAAAAATCCCGCTTCTATATATGCGTCCCTCAAAAAAATACAAAAACAAAAAAATATATATCGTTTTGGTGACTTTGATGCGGTCCCTCATCGATGTCCAGCCGGCGGACAGTTGACAGGCAGACAATGGAATCGCGACTTGGCGCTACCAGCGGCTGGAGAGCAAAAAAGCGAAAAGGCAATCTGCAATCCGCCATAAGCCATGCGCAATCCCTAGCAGCAGCCAACAAATTGCGGCCAATGAACTTGGCCCAGTGGGAGAGTGGTCACAGCGACAACCTGTTGGCATGCTTTCCCGCTGACCAATTTTGGTCATTTCGATCCGTTGCGAGCAGCCAGATCTTTTGGCGTGGGCGGGCGGCGGTCGGCGGCGGTGGTAGTGTGGCCCAAAAAAGGTCACAAAAGTGAAAAGTGAGCTAATGTCCAGATCAGAAGTGATCTCATTTGTTGGCCAGCCTAATTGCGTGGGCTCCAGCGGAATCGATTCGATTTGATTCCATTTGAACGGCAGCGAAAGCGCTCCTGCATAAATGCACAACAACAAGACCATCGACAAGTTACCAACAATTGGCCATGGCCAAAAGGGTGCAGGCACAGGCACAGGCACAGGCGCAAAATGCCGCCAAAAGGTGTTAAATTGAAATCACGAGGCAGCGAGCTTGGCTTTGGCTTGGGAATTGTTTTCGGGGAGCAGCAGCAGCAGCACGGAAGCTTCACCATCGGCGGCAGATTGTGCCCAGATAAGCCCCCAAAGCCGGGCCAGAGAGGCTCCTCCATGGCTGGGCCGTGTCGGCTTGCCTTTTGGCCACATGCAACACATGCATGCAGCGAGGCAGGCATACAGGCAGGCAGCCTACAAAACAGGCAACAATCGGCTTCTAACAAATGACTCTCCATCTGGCCAAAGTCTCTGGGGCTGTGCCTTCTTGTCCTGTCAACGCTGGCCCTTACCCTTACCTTTAAGCAATCCTCGCCAGTGTCGTGTCCTTTTGTCTTTGTTCGAAATTCAAATTGACATGAATTGTTGGTTTGCTCGGCTCGAGACCTAGGCTCTCCTCTCACATACAATCGACACCTACTCAGAATCGAAATCGAAATCCGATTCAGATTCAGATTCCGCATTCGGACCGTGTCAATTGTTTGCATTTACACATGTTACACATAAAATTGGCAGCCAATCGATGTGTTCTGGAGTGAGGAATATCCCAGCCAATCCAAACCCAATCCGATCTGTGGCGATCCCAATCCCGATCCCCATCCAGAGGTTTCGCCAACAATGTGTACAACAATTTCATTAATATTAATAAATGTTCCCGGAGCATTCGCTTCTTTGCCAGTTATTTATGCGCTCTGCCCGCTCTGCTCCACGGCGGAGTAGCAAAAAAAACTGTTGTTGCCCGCCAGCCAGTCAGCCAGACAGCGACTTTATCGCTTTTATAGTAATTACGAGCTGTTGATAGGCAGCTTAGGCTACCGTCTAATGTGCAGCAACACTGGCTCTAGGTGTTATCCACCAGCACGGAGCACGGAGAGCAGCTCCATCGCGATGGTTGCGTGACTTCTGGCCCATTTGCGTGGGTGGAGTGTTGTAGGGTTCGACTTGCAGACTTTTTTGCCTGGCAGAAACACACACGAAATGGTAGAAGTTGCCTTTATGGGAGATTAAGCTTGTTTTACAAAACACAAATATCACAAAGCTGAAAAGTAGGGCAATATAACATATTTTGATGTCAGAAATAGAAACAAAAAAGTCTCGATTTAGTGTAGATCCCAAAACTTATTCAGGCTAATATGTCGTTGCCTAGGTTTGCTTTATTCAATTTCAGCTGAATCACCTGAAAACTTAATTTTAGAACAGAAAACCTAGCCAAAGGAACGTTCATATATGAATATATTTTGCAAAGGAATTTAATTATAGCATTTATTTTAGTTATTTTTGGCATAGATAGGTTTATTTATTTAAATCTACGAAATATAGTTTGTTTAGTTTTAGGTTTCGTTTTTATTAAAATACTTTATATCAAATAAACCCTTATTGTGAACCTTATTTTAACTTGATTTCAAATCCTAACTCTCCTTGAGTCACGCTCCCATCTCTGATAATTTAAAATCCAAACGAGGCTCCTCTCCTTATCGCCTTAACATAATCGCATAGTTTGGTGGGGAAATTTATGTGCCGGTTGGCCAACACACGCGTCGACAGTTTCCGCGGCGGCCAGATACCCAATCCTGATACCGATACCGAACCGATACCATCGAGTACTTAACACGATCCTCTCTGACTCCATCTCTCATTCTCTCTCCTCTCTTGCAGGCCTACGAGCTGTCCACGCTGACTGGAACGCAGGTAATGCTGCTGGTGGCCAGCGAAACGGGCCACGTGTACACATTTGCCACGCGCAAGCTGCAGCCGATGATCACCTCGGAGGCGGGCAAACAGCTCATCCAGACCTGCCTTAACTCACCGGATCCGCCCAGCGTCGGTGGCGGCGACCAACGGATGTCAGCCACCGGCTTCGAGGAGACGGAGCTCAGCTATAATATCGCCGATGAGGACTCCAAAGTAAGACAATTGATTTACGGTCACCATGGGCACGCTCATCTGGCGCACCCGCCGGCACCGCCCTCGCACTATAGCCTCGAGCAGAGTCTGATGCAGTCCGGCTATAGTGGCGGCCAGGCGTCGCCCTTGTCCCATGCCCAGGCCTATGGCGGACATGCGCATCATGCGCATGTGCCGCACGTCCCGCCGCCGCATTCGACGCACTCGCACATGTCACACACGCATGCGCAGCGCTAAATCCGGACAAGATCCGTGATCCTTGTATTTCTCTAGGCAATATCCTGGGACTTGGTTAGGGCGGACAGACTGCTAGAGAGTTCTACAACATTCCTAAACATTTTAAAGATTATTTTCCTAATAAAAACAGATAAATCTGTACTTGCAGTTTAAGAAAAAGACATTTATTTCAGTTTAAAAAGCTCAAAAAGACATCTTATGAAAGTAAAAACCAGACAACAAGAAACTTCAATCCTCTTAATTGGTTTTTTTGTTTAAAAATAAAACAATGTCAAAAATTAAACCACACCCCAGCCGCTGTTCCGCAAAAACCAAGCCAGTTTTTTTATAGTTAGACAGCAGTTTATTTATGTTTAGCAGATCCAAAGTGCAGCAAATGGCTCGATCGAACTTCGATACTCGTAATTCGTAATTCGTATTTCGTATTTCGGATCCATGGCCAATACGATCTCGCCGCTCGTTTTGTTCTTGTTTACCGACCGCAGTGTTTTGTGTTTATAAATGTATTTTATTTAATATTTTTTTATTTTTTTGTATACTAGTCAAGACTCTTACTTAAAGGCGACTGTGCCATATCAAAGCTACAGCTCAGCTCCTCCATGTACATCCCATAGCAATAGATCAATTGTCGCATCAGCTGCAGCTCCTAAAACCCAGTGCCATTCTACCGAACCGAACTAGAGACGGACACATATCGAGACACAGCCGAGACTGCTTTAGTTAGTCCTTTTTTATTACCGATTAAGTGCAATACACATAGCTAGAGGAGGTGAAGTAAGGAGGAGGAGAGTCAGAGGAACCACTAGAACTAGGGGGAAACTTTCCCTTCCGTAAAGATTAAAGATTTGCTGGACAGAGTCTAAAAGGGTAAACAGCTCGAGAGAGTGCTGCGTTTACAACAAGTTAGTTTACAAGTTGATATGTTAGCAAATAAATAAAATATAAAACAAATACAAATGTCGAATGCGCCGGCGGCCATTTCCCATTTTCCTGAATGTTTGCGAGTGTGATGAGCGTGCTCAATAAAGTTTAAGCGTATTTTCCGGACTCGTTTAGCCTAATGTTAGTAGTTTATACTTTACGACTTTGTAGTTATGTTTATTTGATTGAACCCGCCCCTAAAATTGGCTTAAAGTATTTTCCACTGACCTCTACTAATTGGAATGTTGCATGACAAAACTTTAAAAACTTTGTGCAACAGGATCTAAACTCAACTTTGAGCTGTTTGCTTTACGTTTCTTTCTACTAATATTTATTGTACATTTAAATTTATAAATACCAAATTAAAAAACAGCTCAAAGCCGCTTAAAATCAAGTTAAATTTAATTTATTACACTCTCTCTCACACATTTTATTTAATATTAATTACCGATCACATTTCTGTCAAACAGAGAGCAAAGCAACGTAATTATTCCCTTAATACTAGTTAAATTTATTATTTAATGGATCGACCGTGCAATGCGCCGAAGCAATATAACCCTAAAGCAATTTATTCCATAAGCGATCATGAAATATGTTTAAAAAACAAAACCACAAAATAGTATCTACACAAGAAGTATATAAATATATATATGGAATATACATATTATTTAGCGCAATATTATAAAATAATAAACAGAAAACAAACAAAAACCCGATACAGGAATGTATGCTTCACGATGTAAAAGCTGTTTCAAGAGCAAGGTTAAGAGCGTTGCGATAAGCTCAGACCCCAAATCCAAACCCAAGTCTAACGTTGTTATATATTACTTAGCCTACACATTGCCGCAGATATTAGTCGAATTTTGCGAGTGGGCTGCGACTTCTCTATGAATGAATTTCTGTGTTTTTTCGAGCATATATTTCTTTTTTCTGCGTTTTCCTCTCGATGTATTTTGTAAAGAGCTTCCGCTTCCACCAGAGACCGTCTTGTGTGTGTGGGGCCTGTGACGTCACGGCGACGAGTTCATAAATCGATCAGAGCCACCATGGGACTCTCGTCATGCACCAACAGCCAGTCAGTCAGTCAGTTGGTTGGCTGGCTTGGTTCCCTCTTCCTCCGGCTTGGCATGCAAATCGCGTTTTGTGGCTCGTACTTTTCAATGCCAAAAGCCTCTCGGCGTAGGCACACACACACAACACACAGCACCCGATGACGTGTGCCACCGCGATCTCCTCCGGTCTCCGCCGAACCCTCTCTTTCGGTGGCTCAACTCGAAGCGGCATTTTCCATTCAGCATGGGCCGATGAATGAACGCCAAAATGTTGTGGGTGTGACACCAACGCCGGCTCAGGTCATCAGTTGTTATTGTTGTTGTTGTTATTGTCTACACACAAAGAAAATTATGGTAATTTTTGTAGACTCATTTAAAGGCAATATTTCAAGGGGTATTTTGTCATAACTCGATGAGTTTTTGGGGTGTTTATCTTTTCAGAAAAGATGAAATCGTTTTTTAAATATTATTATGAGATGTTTGATAATCAAAAATTATAATTTATCTTCAAGAAATAATACCAAAGTAAAGGTATGATAATTTTAATACAAATTTATTGATTGAAACATTTAAAATTCTTCAAAAAAGTTGATTTAAAGTTTGATTTGCTTTTACATTCAATTATTTTCGTTTCTCTTGATTTATTCTTGTAATCTATTAACTAGAAACTGTTTAGAAAAATGTAACCTAAAACATTTTAATACATTTTTGTACATTATATTTTATATTACATTTTTCCTAATCTAAAATATTTTAATACATTTTTAGGCTTTATATTTTATATTACATTTTTTCAAATACTTTTTCTATATTTGCAATTTTTTTCCTTTGTGTGTACTTGACTGCTGGCTGACTGCCAGCTGACTTGACTGATAAAATTAACTTGTACCGCTGCTGCTGCTGTAGGTCGTTCCGCCGCCGCCAACTCTTTGTCCAGCCAAGGTTAATTGCCAACTTGCAGTGGGCCGAGAGCTCAGGCTCAGCTCAGCTCAGCTGCTGTTTCGTTCAGTTGGCCAACACATTTGCTAACTCGCATTATGTACGTTATATAGCAGGCAGATCGAGAGTGCGATCCATCGATCTGCGCGGGTGTCTTGGCTACATAGATTACCTTCTATGGTCGCTCACCTGCGCATCATCATCATCATCATCATCCAAGTCGCCCACGTGGGCCAACCAATAAAATAAATAACAACAAAAAAAAAACACTGCAAGTTTGTTGGCTTTTATGATTTTTGTATTTATTTCAAAATTTTATTTGCTTTGCGTGCTTAGTTTTTAGAGATATGAGGGCAGAGAATGATTAAAGGGTTTCTATATTCGTTAATTTTCTTAAATTTGAAGTGATTTACTTGGAAATCATAGTAATACATAGTCATCGTTGATAAGGTCAAGCCTCTGGATTTTTAACTAATTAAAAGTGTTCATAATTATCTTCTAAAATATATAATATTGTCTTCTTGATTTTCTGTTGATTTTCGTAGGCTTCAAAGTCAAAAATTCCAGACAAATTTAGGAATTTCCCTTAAGTTACACTGGTGAATGCTTCTTAAAACCCTTTGAAGAAATGCAGGTCTATTTCAATGGTGAATTCCATTAAAAATATGTTCTTGAAGAAGGCTAAAAACCTTATCTGAAAAACTAATTTTATATTCTTGTAACTAATTAATTGAGACTTTTCCTTAATTTTTTCCGAATTAAATCTGAGACTCTTTAACTCTTTATAGCTTTGGCTGTACTTCTCTGATGCCTCTTTTTTTTGCCTCGGCTCTTGGCAAACAAAATTAAATAAAATAAAAACCAACCTAGTTTGAACCTCTGGCCCTGTTTTTCTCCCTCCTGAGAAGAGTGGGAGCCTGGCTGCATATCAGTTTGAGAAATTAAAAGCATTTTGCGGTTTCGTTGACTATCGAGACGCTGCGTGCCGCTCGAGCCTCTAACGACATTTCAATGATTTGCTGTTTGGCTGCTGCTGTAGCTGCTCCTGCTCCTGGTCCGGCTCCCGCTACCGCTCCTCTTCCCTTCCTGCTCCTACTGGGGGGGATGTGGCCACGTGCGCAGCACAAGACGCAGATGCAGACGCAGACGCAGGAGGACAAAAGCATTTGCAATGCTCGTCGATTACGTACGAGGGCGACCTCTGTCAGCCAGGAGCAGTCGCTGTAGCAGCAGCAGCAGCGTCCAGATGTCCACATGTCCAGCTGTCCGAAAGCCACCAACAACGCAGCCACGCAAAGAATCTTTTGGCCAGTTTGCGGATTTTGTGTTTAAGCCGCCGCTTCAAGTTCTAACCGCATGCCGCCACAATGTCCTCTTAATTTCCTAGTCGCCGCAGCTGCCGCGCGCGCGCGCGTTCACCACGCGATGATATCGCTGTGGATCCTCCTCCTGCCGAGTCCAGACTCCAGCCCAGGTTCCCCTCTACCCTGTATCCTCTACTCATTCCCCGGCCAGCCGTCGTCCTCTGTCTGTGGGCTCGTTTTTTAATTCAACTGATTGTACTGCAGCTCCTGGAATTCGGCATTTCTTAAAGCCCGCGCGCACACACATTGTGAGTCGGCAACTTCTGGCGGCGGCAACCGATCGGCCACTGGGCAACTTGCAACTGGCAACTTGCAACCTCCAACTCCAGCTCCTCCTGCTGTTGCTTCTGCGCCGCCTTCGCAATATCTGAAAAGGTTAAGAAATGACAATTTGTGAGCGCTTTTTTCTTTGGTTCAGTTCGGTTTCGTTTCGTTTTGTTTTGTTTTTTGTTTTTCCCTTTTATTCCCCGTGTATTGTGTTTTATTTTTATTTATTTTTTGTTTTTTGTTTGTGGCCTGTCCTGCCCGGCCCGCTTTCATTGTGATTATTTAAAAGCCCGTCTGAGGAGACCTTAACGAGGCGCTTTCGGCCTTTCAGGACTCACATTTAGTTAAGCAATTATTGGCCGCAATGCAAACAAATAATGCGTACATTGTGCCTGCCTGCTCCTTCCTCCTCTCCTCCACCCGGACTTAGTCCAATGATTTTCCAAGTTAATCAAAATTCTTTGCTATCCACGTTGAAATCTCAGCGACCTTCCTCCACTCCCCTCTCTGTCTCGAGCTCTTCTAGCGCCGCTGAGCCACGCCCAATGCAACGCCCATTCAGTGGAGCGTGGCAGAGGAAACTTGTAGTTTTTTATTTGGATTTTGGATTTTCCTATAGCCAAGCTTACCGCTCCCCGCCTTAGCTACTTATATAGGCAAAGGCAGCTCCGCTTCACTGACCAATTTATGGCTGAGAATATTTCCTTTTTTTTAATGCCACCGATGACTCTCGGTTGCCTCACAGCGTGGATTTTTCTATGAAGACGTTTGCTTTGCCTAATTGTGGCAGCGTTAACGAAAAGTTGGTGGAAATTATAGGAGTGTAGGGGTTTGCCAGGGGGGAAAATAGGTACTTCATAGGAAAGTCTTAAAGATTTTATTTAATATTTTATTTTGGGAAAAATTATTAAAGATTTGGTAAAAAATTTAGCAGCGAAAAACACAGGAAAGAAATGAATTATAAATTATTACAGATCTTGTCCTACATTTACGCCGATTTCTACATTTATTTTAAATTTTACATCAAGGCTTAAACAAGCTTCTATTAAAAATAAATAAAATCACATCAATTAATCAAAAAAATGAAAAATAAATGTAGTTTTATAATCTCTTTATTTCAAAATTTAAAGAATTTGAAGGGAAACTGAAGCTGAACGTTGACGAAATTAATACTTTTCAAGGTAGATTTATTTATTTATTTTCTAAAGAACCAATGTTAGTTCCGTCTTTTCTCGATTTTATTCACCTTTTATATGGCCTTCTAAGAAAGACCATACATTTTTTAAGTTCTGCATTTAAAAACATAAATTTTCAATTGAATTGAAACAGTAAGAATGAAGAACACACATAAAATCGTCATAATCTATTATTAAAATGTTAACAGTTTTTTGGGATTAAAATTTCAAGAATTAAAGATTTTAAATCTCTAAAAAAAGGTCCTGTCGCCTGCATTAAATTTTAAATTCCAAGAAAGTGTCACTTCTCCTTCTTATAATCTCCCAACCAAAGAGAAGTTGCCTTTCCACTTATGGTTCTCCCTTAAAAAAATGTTTTTCCATGCTTTTTCCAAATAACAAGCTTTGGCCAATAAACTGTTGACAAATACTGTGCAAACTTTATCTGCTAAAAATGATTATAAACTTTCAAGTTTCTCTCTGGCAAGCTTCTTGCCATCTAAATCTGTGGCAAGTTCCAGCTGAAACTCCGACCAAACTGTACTTGGGGAAAGAGCAAGAAAAAAATAAAAAAGTAAGATGAAAAAAACATATCTGGTAATAAATTCTAGGCAAAAACTTTGGGCCAGAGCTGGCGTTTGGCGGTTGGCGGCTGGCGTCTGGTTTATTTGTGATTGCGTTGCGCCCATCTCCCATCTCCCGATTCATTATATAATGAAGCACACGCGGACTTCCCACACGGGGCCAGTGGCAAGCCGACTTCTACCCACAGTCCGTCCGCACGGTTAACAAAAGTTAACAACAATCGATGTTCGGCTCAGCTCAGCTCAGCTCATTTCCTGCCCACAATAAAGTCAAATGTTGAAATCCACACAACTTATGTGAGAGAGTTACTGTATAAAATATATTATATTATATACAAGATGTGTTTATTCACTGTTTCTTAAATTTAAGAGTTTGCGCTAGGCCAGACCCTAATGGCACGTTTCCCTCGGAGTGCTAATGAAAGTGCCATAAATTTTCAATTAAACCCAAAGATGCAGACTCTCCTTCAGACGGAGTAGAGAACCTACGTCTGATTGGCGCCGATTAAGCAATTCAACGAGAGACTTTTCGCGAAGCTGCTGCTGCTGCTGCAATTATTTGCGAATTAACATTTATAACACTTGATCCTGTGCGTATCCGCTGAAAGCTGCGTCTGGAGTTGACTTGACTTGACGCTTCAGCGCATTTAAAAAGTATTTTCGTGCCACAACAACAGAGGCAGCAACAACAGCAGCCAGCGAGGCAACTAAAGAAATATTTGCTGCATTTTAAGAGTCTCGGTCCGTCCGTTTGTTGTATGTCTGTTATGCGGATTCATTGCAACCGCAGCCACTTGTTGCCGCTGCGGCTGCTGCTGCTGCTGCTGCTGTTGCTGTTGCTGCTGCTGCATGTGATGTTGCTGCTGTGCTAAATTTCACACCAACAATGAGCGCGCGCCAACAATGAATGAAAATGACTGACGGAGATGACCAACTGCCAGGAGCAGCTTAAGGCTTTGAGGTTCAGCTTTAGCTTCAGCCTCAGCTGGGGGCCTGGGCTAAATCGATACCTTAATTCAAAGGCACGCCAGACCGCATTTTTGGATAATATACTCTACAAAGTAGCTACGTACCAGAGCTCCATCCGCTCCAGTGCACTGTGGCACGCGTGTGATTTCCTGTCTGCACTTTCGGGACATTTCATATCGGATTTCAGCCAAATTTGGCTGCCTTTTGCGGTTCGAGAGGTTAAAGTTTTTGTTTTAAATGTACAAAAAGTATAAAACATTGATTCGGCGGCGGGCCTTATCGGCCTGGGAATTGTGGCATTGTTCTGCGCCTGCCGCGTTGTGCAACGACTTTAAAAAGCTGTTAACATGCGTTGTCATCGCTGCCATATGTTGCACGACAGCAGTGGCAGCAACAGCAACAGCAGCAGCGGCAACCAGCAAACAACCGGCGACAACCAACAACCACCGACGACGACGTCGCCGACGACTCCTGGTCGCCATTGATCGACGATCGCTTTCTGGGGCTGGCGACTTGTCACCACCTGGCACAACTGAACCATTTTCAAGGCGGTTGCATCAACGCGCTGGACTCCCGCTTGGCGGCATGCGTTGGTTTACCCCGAAATCTATGCGAAAGTGGAAACGCCAGCGATTTGCGTGGCCCGCAGCGATAGTTATAGCTTCCTCAGCTCACATGTGCCGTCCCTTATTTGGAAGCTTGTGTGCGAAGCGCAACAATTATATATATATGCATGACTATGGCTGTGTAAAACGCACACAGCTGAAAGCCAGAGAGAGAAAAAAAAAACAGCACAACAACATCAATAAACTGAGAGAAAAATATATTATTGTTTTTCATGGAGAAAAAGTTGGAGAAAAGAATAAAACTTTAAGGATAACTAAAGCCCTAAAGTTATGGTAGTTGCATTTCTATGTCCTTAAATTCATATTATTCAAAGAGAACTTCAAGCAAACAAGATACTTTTTGGTTTATTTAGTCAAAAAATCTTATAATTCAATTGGGGATATTCTAGAAACAGAAGTTTGTATTGGATTAACGATTTAAACAATTTTTTTTAATTTCTTCTAAGGTTTTTCAATTTTTTATTTGATATAGTTAAGGGCTTAGAAGTGAATTAAAAATTATAGTCTATAATTATTCGCTTTTTGAATTACTAATTAAGCATTAATTTCAATTCTGAAAACATTCCTGTGCAAACAAATCTGCTTACTGAGTTTAAAAATTTTAAAAATTAAAGTTTTGTTGAAATTTTAAAAATTTTAACGATGTAACTCCATAAAAATGTTTAAAAAAATTTTAAAAATTGGATTGTTAGAGCTGCTATGCCAGATCGACTCGGCTTTTAACGCTGATCAATAATATATATAATTTATAGGGTCGGAAATGACTCCTTTACTGCCTTGCAAACTTCTGAATAAAATTATAATACCCTGATCATGAAATTATTATTAGTTTTCTTTGCTACCTTTTTTCTCCTCCAAACTAAACCCCTAATTTCTCCCCGTGCAGCGTCGGTGGCCAAAAGGCGAGCTTTCTGAGTTGATTTCAAAGCCGAGAGTGCAGCGGAGAAGTCTCGTCGTAGTCGCCGCCGCATTGGCTGACTTATGACGAAAATAATTGCTGGCTATTGCTATCTCTAACTGGCGATCGCGTCATCGTCATCGTTATCGATTATTCGCAGAAAGCCCATCGCAGTTTGCCCGTTTTCATTAGCCCGTTACATGCGGCGTATGAGTAATCAATAATAATTTTATCGCCAATTTTATTACTATTTTTCTTCTACGCTTATTTTTTTCTCTTTACTTGCTGGTGCCTCCTTTCCCTCTGCCAGCTTGTGTGTGGTCCAAAATCGATTGCCATAATAATTTCACGCAAATATAGCACAGACTGCGACAATCGTCGTACAAATATTGTAATTTACTTAATTTCGTATCGTTCAGAATACGCAAATTTTTGCTCTAAAGCGAGAAAATAAAAATTGTTGTTGGGGGGGAGGGGGAAAAACATTGTCCATGCATTAGCTACAATCGTTGTTGTTGTTGTTGTTGCTCGTTCTGGTTGTTATTGTTTGTTTAGTTGTTGTTGGTGTAGTTGAAGTTGTTGTTGTTGTTGTTGTTGTCATGAAAGGCGACTGCGCGGCGTCGTCTGTTTTTACTTGCTTTTCGGCTTGTTTTTCCTTTTTTTTTTTTTGAGAGCTGCGTTTGATATGCAAATTTTGTGCTTTTAGAAAGAGACACAGAATTATCGTATCTGAGTTTAGTTGTTGTTGCATTTGTTGTTGTTGTTATTGTTGGTGTTGCTGTTGTGGGGAGCTATAGAGCAGGGGCAACATATGGAAATTAGATGTATATGCATTCGAGGACAACAATAAAAAAAAAAAGCCTAGGAAATTGTATATTTAGTGGTTAATAATTGCACAGCACACTATCATTGTCTTTGGCGGTAATATTCAATCAAATATTTACAATTATTCAATTAAGAAATTATAGGGATGGAAAATTAAAAGGAATATATTAATCTTTTCAATTAAAATCCATATTTGGACAAAGTTGAAAATACTGTAAGGATATTTTCTTATTCTGAAATTTATAGAAGTCTCTGCTTTTCACAAGATGTCTTTATGTTCATATTTTCCTAGATTTGAAGATTTCCTTTAAAAGGTTATTTCTCCTCACACGTATGTATAATGCTCTAGTTTGAATTCATTTAAATATTCCCGACCATAAACTAACTTAAACTTTCAAATAAAAATATAAATCCAGCTTAGAAAAAGTTCCAAAATACTTCAGTTTGACTTAATTTCAATAATCCCGAACATAAACTAATTTAAACTTCCAAATAAAAATATAAATCCAGCTTAGAAAAAGTTCTTTAATTGAAAAACTCAGAAAATCTAAATATTTCCTAAATGTTCATAAACTAATAATATTCAGGATCTCTCCATTAGGTCCGATCTCTCTACTAAACACAACGTTGTTTATTTTTTGGCAATTTCTGCTCACGCCACACGGGGCGTATGCGCAATATTTGCGTAAGATCTGAGGGAAATCAGGCGGCGTTCGTTCGGCTGCCACTTACGCGACAACGCCTTGACATGCCCACACGTCCGGCGACAACAACACCCAACAACTTTGCAACATGCCACAACACTTTTGGAATTTTTCGCTGCTGTTGTGGCGTGTGAGAATTCCACAGGTGAGATTGTGGGTCCAAGACCAGGCCAGGTCCAGTAGAGAAGTCTCCTCCTTCTTCTTTTTTTCTTTTTTTAATAAGGGAGCCAAAATTTATAATGTGGCACGCAATTAATTCACTGCCACCGCGCAGCTGCCAAGCGAAGGCGCAAAAATTATCACACCATTCAAATGACGCTCACGAATGTTACCCCTTTGGGTGGGGGATTGCCTTGGATTGAATGGCCACCAGGAGGAGCTGGCATGCAACTGGCAAGAGTCGACACATTTTGTTTGTGCCAAACCGAAACCGTTCCGTTCTCTTTGGCGGCAAACATTTAACAAGCATCGACTGTCCGTTGGGCCAAGGATGCCACCTAGAAAGCTCACGCTAGGCGTCCAATTGGCTAGAGCTGCCGCCGATCATGGTCATGCCACATGGCGGCCACATGGTGCCACCAACTGGACAATGGTCACTGATCGCTGGCCGGTGGTCCTTTGTCTCTCTCCCGGCAGTCCCTCCTTCTCTTCCTCCTCCTGCCTGTCAGTGCTAATTTGTTGCTGCTCGTGCAGCAGCAGCCAGCCTGCAGCAGTACTAAAAATATAGCCATAAATGTTGATCGTCTCGAGGCAGGACAACAAGTTTCAACTTCGTTGAGGGAGTGAGGAAAATCTGCATGTCCTTAATGCCGGCAACGTGCGAGTTTTACAAATTACGAAACGAGCAAAGAAAACGGCAAGGAGCTGCTGGTCATTCGGTGGCATTCGTCGTGGTACATATATGTCGACTCTTTTTCCCACGTCTCATTAAAATTGCAGTTAAAATGCAAGATGCTCTGCCTCCTGCCTCCGTTCTTTTACTTTCTATCATCGTCATCGAGTCAGCGAGCCAGACGCCGAACGAAGACGACGTCCCATCGTCATTATTGTCAACTCCCAACGAGTTGCCAATCGTCGTCTGTCCCGGCTATCTTTCTGCCTGCCGTTTCTAGATTGATGTCTCTGCAGTCAGACAGTCAGTCAGTCAGACAGTCTGTCTGTCCATCGCTTCTGTCCGTCCATCGATTTTGTCCGTCCCCGCAGAATCAGAGAAGAGGAATCATCAAGGAGGAGGATCGCAGGAGTGGGCAGAAGAAGAAGCCAAGAGCTTGGCACAGTTTGCGCACTTTGGCATTTAATTTTTCCCTGGAACCGCAGTTACTTTTTTTTTGTTTTGGGAAGGGGTGGACTCTGTTTGTATTCCCCAGAGTCATAGGGAACACAGATTTTTATGCCAGTGGATACTAAGCTTAGGGAACTAGGGAGGTTTAGGTACAAACTAAAAAGTCATTAAAGTATTTTACAAATATTCAAGGGGAGCATGTCGTCAAATCATGTCCCCAAAGTGCAAAACTCAAAGATATTTTACCAAGTCGGCAATTTGAGTGCAAAATATTCTTAACAATTTAACGGATTGATTAAGCGACTAAAAGACAACATTTACTAAGTATTTGTCATTAAAAATTGCAGATAATAAAAGCAAATAAAATATTAAGAAATAATAATACGTCACAGAAATATGAAAGGTCAAAAAGAATACGTTTTATGAACTATTATATATCTGTTTCTATAATAAAAGTCAAAGTTAATTTACTTTATTAAATAATTACAACTAATTTGATAAAAATTTAATCAATAAAATATTATGGAAAACCTATGACAAATCGATAAAATACTATGGAAAATTAATGACAAACTATCTTGTATAAATATTTTCTTCTTAGAACTTGAAGTTACAGTTTTTGACAATCTATTATAAATTTTCTGTGACTAATTGATGACATTCTTAAACATTTTTCGAGTCTATAGCTCTTCAATTAATTCCCCAACAAAATATTCTGGGAATATCCCCTGCTCTCAAAGCTTTAACTACTTCTGAACTATCAAGTACTCCCTCGATCCTAAGGTTTGTTGTAATTGTGCAATTCTTTTGTTTGATTTGGCCGCTTAGCTGCGTTGTGGCTTTTAGCTTTTAGCTTTGAGCTGCCCACGGACCAGCTTGATTGTTTAGCTGTTATTGTTGTTATTGGACTTTAATATACATTTGATTCTTGTTATATATATATACAATAAATAATTCTGAGAGCGAGTGTGCGCCTTAATTAAAAAAAAACCGTGGCCCGCTGCTCGTAGGAGTTAATTAGACTGCGGAGGTGTACGGACCCAGTTCCGAGAGCGATCTGTCGTCGTTCGCTTTCAAGTCAAGCCCCGGCTATTAGTCGCTCAATATTACGCGTTTGCCCGACAACATTGTTTTTATTTTTTTCTCCTCAGCTCCCCGTGTTCTGTGATCTTGAGTTATCGACGGGATCGGGGGCTGATGCTGCTGCTGCTGCGACTGTTGCTGCTGCTGTTCACACGCTGCTCATCAACAATTGCTGTCACGAATTTTCCACTCGGCGCTTTTTGCGCGCGCTACTTGTTTGTATTTTAAAATTTATTTATTTGTGCAGCCTCCGCACACACTCACACACACACACACATATGGTGGGTACTGGGGATCCTCCTGGCTGGAGTGCCTTGGAGTGGAGTGGATCCACATGGAGTGTGTGTGCGCTCCTCCTGGAGCGCACTGAAGAATGCATTTGATCAGATAATGTAATTCGCATTTTAAATTGAGGCGCATTCCCAGTTATACTTCTTCTCACATGCATTTACCTCGGCATCCTTCTGTCCTCCATGGAGCGGAGGAGTGCGACTGCCACTGGACCTGGATGTGGCTCTGGCTCTGGTCCAGGCTCTCCTCCTCGGTCGGAAGGAGACCCACTGTCCGGCAGCATTGCGGGCGTTGCATTATTACGCACAAGTAAATCATCGACGACGTCGTCGTCGTCGTAGCTGTCCCAACGTCGGGTCCAACGGCTTGTTAAGTAATTTAGTTGGCCCTTTTTTTTTTGTTGGCTAACTCTCCGCCTTGCATTTGGCTTTTTTTCTCTCTTTCTCTATATTGCATTTGGCGTATTTGTTTAAAGAGTTTCTCTGTGAGCTGAATTTGTTATTGTTTCTATAAATGCAATAAATTGGCATTCAATTAGGCAGAAGGTGTTTTGATCCTTGAGCGAAAAGTTGATAGTTTGTGACAAGATCGAACAAGAAGGGGAATATAGGAATGGTATTTAATGTAAGATAATTCCATCTTTATATATAAGTTTGATATTAAGTTTCAGGATTTATCTAAATATACTTGGTCCCTGAGTAATTTGAAAACGTTTACTGAAATAATAGAATCCCTAAAAAACGATGACATTTGTAAACCAATTATAAAATCTAGGTTTTAATCTTTACTCTAAAAAATCACCCATTTGTGTAAATAAAATGAAAACAAATTAATTTTGGTTATAATGTTTACTATGAAGTTGTTCCTCCTATTTAACTAACTAAAGAGTTTGATAGTAAAAAGCGACTATATTATAAGTCTTTCAGGTTTTAATGGTTTTACTTGAAAGTTTTTTAAAATGTATCTTAAACAAATTTATGTTTTTTTACATTTTAAGAATTAAATAACTAAATTGAATAAATAAGCACAAAGGAAGAAACCATTCGGAAAGCCAAACATTCGTAAACTTTAATTCGGAAAGCTTTCCTGTGTTAGTTTTTATTCGGCAAATAAATTAGCATAATTTTTTTCAAATTAAAAAAAATTAATTTGTTGAGATATATACAAATTTTAATGATATATGAAATGATTTTATGAAATCAATGTTTATTTCAGTTAACTATTTATCAAAATCCTTAACTTTCTCATCATTTTCAAAGCAATTGCAACTTTGTTGCCTTTCTGGCTACTTGGCATCACATTTCCATCCAATCAGGCATTAGCATATCGGTCAAAAGATCTATAACTAAACCCGTCGAGCCCGGCTGACAGTTGCCTCCGCCCCGCAAAGATTGGATCGCTTCGATGGACGACAGACTGGGGATCATATGGGATCCATCATATATGAGAAGGAGGCTCGTCCTGCTTTCTAACGATTGCATTTTTGATATTTGTGACACGCAGATTTTCCATCAGTGTCAACAAGGCATTGTTTGGCAAACGTCAACGTGGTTGGTCTTGGTCCTCCATCGGAGCCCGGCTTCTCCAGCTCCGAGCTCGGAGCTCAGACTGACTCAACTGACAGGCTCGATCGGCCGTCCGATCGTCGTCGATTTTCGATTTTTCAACATCTCAGACCCAAACTCAGAGCAAAGTCTCGGGGCCAATGCAAAACCGAATGCAGCGCGTACATTTGCATAGACACAAAATTATATGAGACCGAGACCCCAAGACCGACCGAAAAAACGCAGCTTCCTGGTCTTTTTGTGTGTGATTTTGTTTGTTGCTTTTTTGTTTGTCGGTGAAATTTATGTACCCACACAATGGGGTAACAAAACAGTTGAGACCGTCGCCGCCGTCCTCCTCGTTGGAGTCGCTGTTGGAGTCGACGGAGATGGAGACGGAGTCTCTCTGCTGCTTGTGGTGTTGGCCTAAACACCATTCTAGCGGTTCGTTTAGCTTGTTTATTGGCATGAAAATCTATCAAAAATGCATCATGCATTTATATTTATTATACGTAAATACAAAAATAATGTGCTTGACATTTGACCCGGCCCAAACGACAACGTTATGGCCATGCCACATGTTGCCAGTTAGCTAGTCTGTTGCCTGTTGCCTTTAAGCCTGGCTTTGGGCCGCCTGCTAGTCTCGACTCGACTGATTATGAAACGGCTTTGTCGGTATATCGGGAGGGATATTTGGTTATTGTCTTCGATTTAGCATTCTAACACAAATCATGGCTGGCCAGCAGCAATAATGCCAACACTCGCCACTTAAACGCTCGTTTATAATGTTGTTAAAATACAATAAATAGCCAGGACTCGCAGCAGGCGGTTTCACTGGCTTGCTCTCGCTCTCTCCCAGGCTCTCCCATGCTGATTTATGAAATGTGGCCGCCACAGGCCCAACCACACAACCACAGATCCGAGGCGAAGCAAAGCGAACCCCCAACCCCAATAGGCCAAGTTTGAGTCTGGCCAGGCTGCGACTCTAACTGGGCCCAGAGTCGGCAGGGGTGATTGTGATTGTGTGATTGCAGCAGCCGATGATTGAGTTGTCGGCATGCTGGGCTACTGTTTGCACTTTGGAGAGCCGAGAATGGTTTATCTTTTGCCGCGGAATCGCAGCTATTGGAAAGTTTGGCTTTATTCTGAGGCTTGAGAGTATCGGGGGTTTAAAAGGGGTCAATCTATAAGGTGATTTTTGGCTGAAAGTTACGCATTTAATGTGAAGGAGTATCAGTACTTTTAGGTAACTTCTTAACTGAGCTTCTAAATATAACTTTATTAGTTTTAAGATCGATTTATGCCTTGTCAAATCTTTGGACTAAGAAATATGTGTCAGTTCAGTCTCTTTTTGATGGAATAAATCCGGTACAAGAACAGCAGCTATTTATTACCTTTTTTATGATAAGTTAATAAATTTTCTTTTTAAATGAAAATAAATAATAACAAGATTTTTATGGTTACAAAAATTACGTTTACATTGTTCTTGATGAAATTTAACCAAAAATTGCTTAATCTTTAAGCTCATTTGGTTTTAATAATTCCCTTCTTAATAAATTTTGTAGAGAATTCATTAAAAAATAGCTAAGAAATTGATTTGATTGTTTAAAAGCTTCAAACATTTCTTATTTTAATATTTGACATATTATCCTAACTCTAACTTAACGTAGTTAATTGCTAAGCTTCTCTTAATTTATATCTAGTTTAACAGTTATAGTTTATATTTAATTCCACACACTTACCCATTTAATAAGCTTAATTAATTAAATACGGATCTTCCAAGTCAGTTTTCCCGTCGAAGTCTGCTTCCCAGCAGCTCTTTTGTATTCAAGTCACCATCTTTCAGTGTTCAGTGTTCTCTTATTAATTTTCTTCACACACACTTTTCCCCAGTTCTTGGCGATTGATCACACTTTTCATCACGTCTTTCAATCACTGATCAAGCAAAAGCCTAAATCGCTCCTCGATCGTCGTTCAGGTCACGCAGTTGCTCACAGACTGAAAGCGTGTCTCTGGCTGTTGCAACTCTTGAGTGGCGCTGGAGAGACCCGAGAAGAAACCAGTTTGGAGGAGACTTAAGAGCAAGACCCGGCTCTGAACACGATGAGTGCGAGGGAGAAGCTCATCACACAACCTATCCACTCGCACTTGTAGCTGGAAACTCTTTAAAGTTCTCTTAAGTCCGGGTCTCGGGCTCTCTCTCTCTCTCTCGGGGCTTTTCATTAGGCACTTATATTTTATATAGTCGTTCATATATATATAGGTACGATCTGTGGGCGGGACTTGCAGCGGGCTGCTCGTGTGCGTATTAGATTTTATAGACTCGCTCGCGACTCGCGGCTTGCTCACCAATTCCATTTTGGGACGGGCTTTATATACTTTTGCTGCGTGGGGACATTGGACAAATGGGCAAACAAATGATCCCCTCACCTTGTCTCTCTCTCAGGAGGCATGAAAATTCAATTTACACCAACCTGCTACAAAATGACGTATGTTTCGCTCTCTGCCTGTCTGTGTGTATTTATTGAAATTTATTCAATCGCAGAGATCCAAGTTATATATGTTTCTTTCGTTGGGTGTAACCAGTTTTTGCAAAAAAAAATATGAAATCAGCGATTGAATATTTTGTTTGGTTTCAACTGTGGGCGTGGGCACGCTCCGATCTGTGATCCCCGATCACCCATTCGATGGATGCTTTTTGCTCAGCCTTTGCTCATTTTTGTCAGAAATGACACAATTTAATGAAATCCAAACAATTCTCGTCTTGGTGGTGTTTGACTAATGACGAAGGTGGCGGTTGGAGTGCCGAAACTGATTTTTCAATTAGTTGGAGTTGTAGTCGAGCATTGAAAAGTTTAGTCTCTTTTTGAGATCTTAACTTTTGGTTATAATTAGCGGAGATATATTAAGTTTGTTAGTTATATTTTTTGTAAAAATTAGTTTGTTAGCAAGCTTGACTATAAAAATTAATATAGTGTTGCTCTTTCTGTTACATTATAGAGTCTAGAGACAAAAAATATAGTTTCCTTTGGGTTATATCATACTTAAGCTTGGAAATATTGCAAGTTGTTAAGTAAAAATATTTATTTTAATACCTTTTAAACCTCTTTTAAACCACAAATTGAAAAATTGGACTTAAAATGTACAATTTTTATTTAGTTTAAGCCTTTTCGTTCTTTAGAAACTCTCTCAAATATAAATTTATAAGAACTTGAGAAAAATTCTCCAGATTAGAGGTCAAGTCGGCAAAGCGCCACTTTTACCAAAAGCAACGAAAATAAAGAATGAAATTTCTAAATATTTCTTACATTATTCATCCCAATCCAAATTTACATATACAACTTTTAAGTTAATAAGTTTTTTGAAGCCTTATTTAAATGTCTTTCTTAAAACCCTATTTAATTCGATTCACATATAAAAACTGACAAGAATTGGGTCTGCATTTCGAAGTTTAATCGCTGTCAAAAGAACCAGATTGTATGGCCCGTTTAGGGTTCCCCTGCGCCTTGACTAAATCCAGCTAAACATCGAACTGGGCACCCACATTGGGATACGATATCCGCAATCCGTAGAGCTCCCTCTCCCTTCGATTGGAGCAGCTTAACATACGCCAAGCTGAGCTGAGCCGAGCTCTTGTATTCGTATAATTGCAATTTCCATTCAACTGTTTGTTCGCCGCCGGTTTTGTGTCCAACTCCGTTTCATTTGTTTGGCCAGTTTGCTGCGGTTGTTAGTGCCCATCATAAATTGCAGGAATTAGGTGGAGAGAGGTGGGGGGAGCTTGGGGTGTCTCCCCTCCAGGGGATCAGGATAAGCACGTTGCGGTGGCAGCAGTGGGAGTGGGCAGGCTAATCGGTGGCGTTTCATCTGTGAACTGCTGTCCTGTTGCGGCTTGTTCGCCTGTCGGCACACGCATAATTAGGCTTGAGGACAATCGCTATGCCAAGTGCACTGAGAAAAATCAACAAGAGAATTTAGCGGTTTATTTGAGATATTATTTTTCTCGTTTTTACAAACTTTGAATACTTAAAATGATATAGAAAAGGCAGTTCTTATTAGAAAACTAGTCCTGAGTCATTTCTTATACCACATTTAAATTATATTTCCAATTTGAAAATGTTTAACACATTGACCTATATGGAAATTTGTTTAAATTCCGTAAGTTAACACATAAAATGTGAGTTGAAGTTAACCAAGTGCAAGAATAGCATTTAGTTTTATGATTTATTTACTTACTACCCCATTTTCGTCATGTGCATAATGCACAAACAGCAGGTTTTGGCCAAATAATTGCCAACTGGAAACAATAAGCTCGTTCTTTTTGCCGGCTGTACTCTCCGGGCCAATCGTGGCATCTTAATGCGGCCCTGACATTTAAATAGATGCTAATTCCCATCATAACTGAACTGAACTAATGAATTTGAACTCTACTAGGGATCCGATTGGGGCCAAACTCACGACACTGCTTGCTACCAACTTCCTGCTGGCCGCTTTCTTCTGCGCGTGAATCCGTGTAACCGCACAGCACACAAAACTGTGATTTGCCCAAAAACAGAAAGCCGGCCAGAAAGCTTTGCGGATATAAACGCTTTAAAACTCCATATTGTGGCCTGGCTCGGCCCGGATGCGACAACGACGACGACTACAATTGTGAAGACCAAATGGCCAAACTCGACTCTCAGCCGGCAAATGTCTACGCAGCGTTGTCGCTTCTCCTTCTTTTGTTGCCGCTTCTGTTGTTATTGTTGTTTCTGTTGCTGATGATGTGGTTGTTGTTGCGCTTGTTGCCGCTTCGTGTCAACTGAGTTGGGCCTTAGCCTCAGCCTCAGCTCCAGAGTCAGTTCCAGCCCCGGCTACGAGCTACAGCTTTCGGCTTTTGTTTTCACAAGCCGCCCCATTTTGCTTAGCCAGCCATCCCATAACATTCGGCCCAACGTTTCCTGTTCAGAATGTAACCCGCTGTCCTGTCCTGTCCCCTTTGGTTGTGATTGTGACTGCGACTGTGTGATTCCTCCTACAAAATTTAGGGGGACAGTGGTTCAGGAAAAGGGTTTTTGAGTTACTGAAACGACTCTGTTTTAATTTTATTTTTATCTGTTAACAGCATACATTGTGTTAAGTCTAAAATATATCCGTATTCATTGAAATCTTTGCCTAATTTCCATTTTAAATTGTTTTTAAATACCAAAACAGCGACCTTATAATATCAATTAAATAAACATTAAGATGTCTTAAAGGAAGGGTTAAATCTCTCACAAAATCTAATCTAAATCTAATCTTATAAATATCTAATTTAGAATATCATTATATTTCATATTTAAATAATCTTTTTTAAAGAATCAAGAGAACGCTTTCTCACCAACATTTTGATAAAGTTTAATGAACACGTAACACCTTAAAATGTATTTAAATTCTTCTAAAACCTTTTATCATCTTAGCTCATTTTCTCTTTTATTTATTTAATTTCCTTACCAAAAACTCCAAGCAATATAAAACTTCAAAAACCTCCTTAATCGAAGCACACTGCCAACAAAAAAACTCTCAAACCCCTTTTGCTCCACTGTTATCCTTTTCGGCTTGTTCCCTGGGCAATTGTGCGTTAGATTTAAGTGCTTTCGTTTGCCAGGCTTAATTTGCATTTTTATTTTTATGTTTTCATTGAAAGCGCCAGCATCAATGGAGCCCGCTGCTGGGCTGCTGCTCGTTCGGTGGAGCACATTTGGCTATTCCTTTGTTTTCGGCTTTAAGTTATCAGTGTCGGTAGATGTACACGGCATCAACGGTAGCAGCAACAGTAGCAGCAGCAACAGAGAACAACATGCAAAATGCAAATGTTTATTGGCCAAATGCTGAACGATCTCAGCTTGGCTAAACTGAGAATGGGCTAACACTGTTTGGGGGCCCCTTCGATGTTGCAGCAACTGCTCTTGCTGCTGCTGCTGCTGTTGCCTCTTTCGGGCCTTGCAGCGGGTGCTGACTGCCACAAAGTTGTCGCCTTTTGTTTTGTGGCAGCAACCATTTTGGTAAGAACAACTAATCAATTGGCAAATGTGCCATCCGTCAATCAATTCGAGTCTGTCCAGCTCGACGCGCGGCGCGGCGGTGGTGTAGGTCACACGACACCACACGAGTTGCTGCAGAATTGACTCGCATTCACTTTTGGGGCAAATAAAATGCCACCTTGGTTGTGAATGTCAGTTGGCCAATTTGAAAATTCATTCATTCAATGTGTGCTCTCTGTGACGACTGGCTGACTGGGCTGACTGACTGCCTGACTATTGCCAACATTTATTATTAGCCTTTCCCAAACTGCCTATTTTTGGAGCTACCGATGGCCACACATCAGTGGCAGTAGCAGCAGTAGCAGCAACTCCAGTAGCAACAACAACATGCCGCACATATCACAGCCAGACAAATTTCTATATAATTGCATTTGTCGCAGGCTCAGCAAAACCTCGGAGCTGCGAACCCAGATCGGCCATCGGACAATGCCAGGCATTATTTTTATATAAATTGCATGCCATTGGCCCGGCCCGGTGGCATTCCATCCGGCCAATTGAAAGCCCAAAGCCAAGAGCCAAGAGCTGGAGCTGGGGCTGGGTTCGCTACTCGCTTCTCGCTCCGATTGTTTTTGCTGCTTTTGCTTTTAGCCAGGCTCAAACTCTAATTGTCATTTAATGAGACACGCTCGGCATTTGCGCACGACACACGACTATCAATTTGGCAAAAAAGTTGTGTGCACTGCCATCGGTATTGGAATCGAATCGAAATCGAAGTCACAGATGAATCTGTTCGATTTGCTGACAAACTAAACTCCACTTTTCGTCCTGCTTGAAGGAGTGTTTTTGCTTAATTCAATGTTGATGAAGCGTAAATTGGAATGGCATTGCGTTTTAAGTTATCTTTGATTAAGCATCATATAGGGGCCACACTTTGGCGTATTTGCCACTTTTGTATTTTGGTTCTATATTTTTTTTTGGCAAGCAAAAGGTAAACAAAAATATCGTGGTCTTATTGTGTCATTTGATAAGTGCCAAAGTATAAATACTTGAGCTAAATAGCATAAATATATGTATACTTACATGAGGTCCCAAAATAATAGGTTAAAATATGTCTAAAGGCAAGAATTTATTACGGGTTCTAAGGATTTATTTGTGATTTGAATATATATTTTGTGTATAAGGTGTGTTTATTTTTATACAAATCTAAAATATTATATATATTTTGTTATAACTAAATTGAACTACTTTAAGTTAAGCTATACACCTTATAAACTAAACCTTTAACAATATAAACTTATCACGTATTTCAAGCTTATTAAAATTTTTTGGCACTGAAAGAGGCAAATACTTGCCATTTATTTATTGTTTTCGAGCCGAAGGTCTTAGCTACTATGGCTCTTAAATTTAAGTTAGCTCTTAGTTTATAACTAATTGTTGGCTTTAGATAGATAGATAGATATTTATTGTTTTCTTTTATTATGTATAAACATTAAATGTACTAGGAATTATTTAAAACTATTTCTGCATATATATAATCCACTTGATTAATTGAAAGCACACCCTAAATATTAATATTCATTAGGTGTTGAATGCTTATAATTAATCCTTGATCTTTAATAATTTATGTTTATTTATATAAAAGTACTAAAGCAAATTATCTTACCTTTTTGCTGGCATTAAATACCTTTAAATAATTAAATCGGCATCTAAAATAGTTTCCTATTATAGTTTCTTGGCACTGAAAAGGTCACAATATTATAATAAATCTCTTTTTCTATCTAAAGAAAACAACAAATATATAGCTATCAAAACAACAAATAAATACATTCTCATCTATAAGAAAGCAGCCAGAAAAGCACTTCTATATTAACTAAGACGCATATTATCCACTTAAATAATTAAATCAACCCCTAGAAGAGATTGATGATGAACTAGAAAAAGTTCTGGCAGCGAGTAGAAGATGAGCTCGCTGCCAGCTGGATTCCAAGAGCCTCCGTGGCGCAATCGGTTAGCGCGTTCGGCTGTTAACCGAAAGGTTGGTGGTTCGAGTCCACCCGGGGGCGTAACAACATTTTTTTTTATTTTTCATTATTATTTGTTCTCCTGTTAATCGGTAATATGCGAAATGGCTTCCTTAATGCTTTTATTAATAAAACTCGATATTTATTAGTTTTTGTGTGGCGAATTTTAATGGTAAAATTAACAAAGTGAAATCGCAAATCGCTTTGGGAGGTCTCGTAGCTCGTAAAGAATTGATTAGATAAGTAGGAAGAATATATATATAGATTATAGGAAGAAAATGATTTATAGGCTCACAGAGGCAGGTAGAGAGAGAGAGAGGGACAGGCCTAAGTGATTAGCTCACTATATAGGGGCTTGGCTGTAACCTTTACATGAGCAGCTCCACTTTCAGCCGGCTTCGGCTTCAGTCTGAGCTTCTGTTTTTTTTGTTGTGTTCTTTTTTTGTCATGAAGCCCCGAGAGCGTAACAACAGTTGCACATGCTGGTGTGGTGTTGCCAAGTATATCATGGCTACTTGGAGACAGTTTGTCGTCGCTGGCTTTGCTAATTAAAATGTCTTGGTGCTGTCACTCAAAAGGCAGTTGCCTGGCCAGTGGATCAGGCAGACGACGGCGACGATGACGACGCCCATTTTGGTCACCGGCAACAATGCGATTTTGCCTTTCGCGTTGCTGCTGCTGCTGCTGCTGTGGCTGCTACAATTTCATTGGAAGTCTGCAGCTGCAGTTGCAGTTGCAGTTTGCAGCGTGCGGCGGGGGCACGCGGCGTATGCGCAATGCAATTTGCGATCTCCCTCGCACAAAATGGCGATCGCATTGTTACAGTTTGCAATTATTTTGATTTATTTTTTGTGCTGTCGCGTCTGCCCGGCTCCCTGGCACTAATCAAAATTAAAATGACGCGATCGATACACCAGACATGGCAATGCGATTCGTTTCGATTCGATTCGAGGATGATGGCTGCCCCCTTCCCGCCGGAGAGCCAGAAATCAATATTCTAAATTCTTTAACGCGTGTGCACATTTAAGGCAACGCCAGCTCATTGAGATGCGTGCCGGCGAACAGCCTGGCCAGCACTTATACGCAATTTCGCGCCATATTTGGTCCAAACATATTGGTTGTTTTTTTTTTTCGCTGCACACTTGGCCGGCATATAGAACAGGCCTGAGAGCAGCAGGCCAGGCCAGGCAGGCCTTGGAGCAGGATTGAGATCCCTCAAAGTCGCATTCTACGCAGCCCCATCCCAGGCTCAATCATCTTAAACCAGGCTTAGCCATAAGAATCGCCAGACTGTTTGGCTGCAGCACAACCACTAATCGAATGTCTTTCTTGGTTACTTGCAGGATGAGCGATCGCCAACATCGTCGGGCAACGAGTCGGATGATTCCTCGGATGTAGAGATGCCGGGAGAGGTCTCAGAGGTTTCATCTGTTGCCAAGCTGCCAGCTAGCAAAGCCGAGGCCATAGCGGTCTCAGCGCCAGCCGCCGCCACTGCCACGGGATTAGCCACATCTGCGACGGGAGTCGCCTCTTCGGGCTCCTCCAAGCCGATGCCAGCATTGAACTATCAGACTGAGAACGGACCCTCGACGTCCACAGCGGCTGCCACAGCGAGCGGAGGCGGTGGAGCAGCAGCGGCGGATAGCAGCAAGTACGTCTACCCGGCAGCCTCCTTTGCCAATATACCGCAGAAGATGCTGAGGCAGCTGATACAGACAGGACACTTGCAGCTGCACGCCGAGGAGGGTGAGTTTCCAAGAGATTGATCTCTGGCTAAGATTAGCTTACTTATTATACCTTTCATATTCACAGATGGCAACCAGTATGTGACAATACCCCTAAGCTCCACAGCAGCCAATCTGATCAAAAGCAATAAGCTATCGGTGGCCAACAGCGGAGCCTCAGGATCGGGATCAGGAACAGCTACAGGAACCGCTGCCAAGTCAGAACCAAGTGCCGAGAAACCACTGACCATTAAACAGGAATACGATTAGCACCCCACCAGCCACGTCCACTGCTTATCCAATACTGAGAACTGCGTTTATCCACACACTTGCCCCCACACGAACTCAATCTGAAAGATCAGCAGGAGATAATCCACATATACACACACTCTCTTAAAGTCTATCCAAAGTTTCATCATACATCTGAAGATGATGGTGACGATCGCCTGCTAAGTCTAAGTCATACTATATCTACTTTATCGTATACATACTATTTTTTATACCTATACAACAAGATGAAAAAAAAGTAAAGTGAAGAAAAGTGAAATGAAACCCTGATCCACGATATCTACGTACGTAAGTTTTAAAAGTTTTGCAAGTTATAAATCGTAATGGCATTAAACTGATATATCGAGATGAATTATGATCGATGATATAATGATTGAATGAGAAATGGAAACAAGGATGATGATATGGATGTTCCTAAACCGCAGAGATCATGTTGCTTTGTTACTAGTTTATATCGTTTTATTATACAAAATACTGAAAATACATATAAATCACTTTTTTTGCATAAAAAGAAAAGAGAAAAATTATGGTTTTATTTATTTTCTACAGATTAAAGTTAAGTTTTCGACCAAAAGTGCACCAAAAGTCCACTTAAGTGGGAAAATTTATTGTTTAATCAAGTGAAATGACACTTGGGGGCAAAGGACAATGCCCCCCAATGCCAGTAATTATGTACAGCCACACATACAAAGGGATATCAAGTTTATATATCTTAGAGGTGTAGTATATAGTGTGTATCTCTGAGAGTGCTTGGATTAAGCACACTCACAGTAAGAGAGACAGACAAATGCCTTTTGGTATTTAGCCAGTTGATGGATGTGTCCGTGGTGGGTATTGTGCAATTGATTGATTGACGACATAATCTTATTGACACTTAACCTAATTAAACGTCGCTCATTACTTGCCGCCGGCACAGGTAGGTGTCCCAGTCGCTGCCGCTGCTCGCCGTCTAGCACCTGTTACCGCTTATGGCTCTCGATTGGGGCTAAGGAGGCCCTCGTCTTACCCATTGATCTTTTCCCTGGACGGAGAAGGAGCGGTGGAGGAACAACGGACGACGAGTGCTTCCGCTTCGGCGAAGGCACTTTGCATGCAGGAGACCCACAAAAGGCCACAAAAGGCGCAACGTGTGGCACATACTAATGGTGGCCACTAACCAATTGCCGTACAATGGACTCTGGACTTTCTTTCTGAAATGAAATCTTAAGTTTGGATCTGAGGAAAAAGAATTTCTCAAAGGGTATTTAATATTTACTTTATATTTATTAACTTTATTTATTCAATTTAAACCCTAAAAACTTCAAGAAATCTGCTATAAACTCTTTGTCTACTTTTACAACATGAATAATTAATTAAATTTTAATCAAACCTTACCTTTTCACCCTTTCTTATTTTAATTTTTAACAGAATAGTTTCCATATTTTATTAGAAACTTATAGAAAACATCACCACTGTGCGGTGGTCGACCTGTGCGGTGGATTGGCACGCGCCGCGGTTTCCGTGGGCTTCGTCTTTGGCCATGGTCTTCAGCCGGAAGCCGTTAGTTGTTTGGGCCATGTGGGCTTTTATGGCCAAGTGTTGACAGTGGAGACAGAAATCAAAGGCTGAAGCCATCTCAGCCCATCCATTCATCCATCTATCTCTCTCTCTGCGGTCAAAGTTGAGTGGGTCACTAAACTTGGTGGTGGCGTTGTTTGCAAATGGAACCGCAATTAGCGTTTATTATGGCCTGGCCACGAGTTGATTGACATTTCAGTGGGCTAGTCCTGGCCCCATGGAGTCCATGTGAGTTGGAGTGTCTCTCTGTTTGTATGTTTGTCTGTGTTTGTCCTGGCTAGCCAGGTATTCGTTATTAACCGCACCCACACGAAGCTCATGTGAATATTGATCCTATTCCGTTCACCTGTCCGTGTCCTGTCCTGGCCAGACCCACGACGATTATTAATAATGGTCACGCGCGCGGAAAACTTTGCACTGCGATTTCTCGTTCAGTCGAGTCAGTTGGCTGTGTCCCAGTGTCCTGGCAGGTTAGGCTCTCTGTCCGCCGTTTGGAAAATCCCTGGAAAATCAATACTAATGAGCCATTAAACGTGGCCTCAGCTGCAGTCGGCCGTAGTCTAATGAGCTGAGCTTCAGCGGCGGAAATTGAATGTTGAGTCAAACCAAGCGACTGCAGCAGGAAATCACATCAGCATCGGCAACGGCATCACCATCGTTTTTATCATCTTCTCCCTTCGCCGACGGAAAAGGTAAAGGTAAAGGCAACGCCCAAAACGGAAGTCTTAGGCGTAATGCCTTGCGCCTGAGCGGTTTGCATAGCATGGGCTGCTCCAGTTCCAAGTCCACAGCCATCGTAGACGATATCAAAACCAAGCCAATTTCAGCCAAGTCAACCAAGATGGCCGGTCACAAGGAGTACCGTGAGTTAAGTAGCATTCCTATAACATTTTAAGACTTGCAAGTAACATTTTTCAGCTGCCTCGGAGGCATTCACCATTCCCCTGGATAATGAGAACGAGAACCCGGAGGTGCCGCTTAATGAGACCCTACGACAGCCGCCGAAGAGGATCCAGCAGTTGATGCAGGAGGCGGCCAGCTGTGAGCCACCCACCCTCGAGGAGCTGGAGGATAAGCAGCAGAAGGCCGAGCAGCGGCGCCAGGAGCTGATGCAGCAGAAGCTGGAGATCATACAGAAGAATGCCCAGATGCTGATGCGGAGTCATGATCCAGAGGCATCTGCAGCTGAAACGGAAGATGGAGAGGCAACCAAGGAAAACCCCGAGGAGTAACTTGTTCTTTTTCATTCACATTTTTTTATTGTTAGCTTTAAATTATATATATATGTATTACTATATATCGTAGTATATTTCCAAACAATTAGATTGTATGCAATTAAATCTGCTCTCACCATCAAAATGCTGTCCTGTTCTGCTCTGCTCTGTGATCCTGCATATACATAACATATATATATATAGGATATATATATATATGTCAAACCCCTTTCGCTTTGGTAGTCAAAAACGTGATCTATTTGGTAATCGATTCGAGTGTGATCGGCCCTTCGCCGAGATTAAATATGTATTTCTAAAGGCTATATGTAGGTATTTCGGGTTTTGTTTCTGCATCTGCTTGTTCGGTTTAGTCGGATATATATATTGTTTGCCGTACTATATATATGCTTCATTAGGATGTGTGTGCGTGGTTGGTTGGTTGTTTGGTTGTAAATCATGTCTTTTGGGTTTGCTGGTTGTTGTTGGTTGTTTTTTACTTTCTCGTATTAAACGTAAACGTCGTATTCATACATATATATATAGTAAGTGTACTTGTATATATCGTATCGTTAGGTATAAATATGCGTATTGTGTCACAGACACTACAAATGTCGCTTTGATTTCGGCTTGATTCGCGTCTAATTCAATTTGTTAATCCTTCAATTTAGTTAGTTACCTACACACACTCATTAAAAAGGTTCCTCTTCGCTTTTCCTCTTCTATTCCGCATCGAATATATATATATATATCGTAGTACCTGGATGTCTCGTTTGCTTACACTGTATGTATTTCTTTAAGTTACTCTCTCATATGCTTTAAATATGCTTGCGGTTCGTTATTACGTTTAGTTACGTTACGTTACTTTACTTTGAATTGGTGCACTTCGAAGAAGCATTTTTTGGTTTTTAGTATAACTATGAGTTGTGGTACGATTCGAGGGTCCTCGATATATCCGAGGAGAGATGGTCCGCCAGTCGAGGCGACGGCTTGGCCACATTCAGCACAACCGTGTGTGTGGGTTATCTAAATATATCTAAATACCTAGTCTAGTGCCCGGTACCGTCAGCTTTTAAGCAATTTGCAAAGTATATGAGAAGACAATGTAATTGTAAGATGAGTAACGCGACTAGAATTTTGAGAGTAAGCTTGAGGAAACCCAGAGAGAGTGAGCGCACTCTTGCCTTACTTTTACCTCTCTCTCTTGTATGCTTGTAAGGGCGTTACTCATCTTATTACTACATGATCTTTGGTTTATATCTTCCTTGTCCTTGTCGACCATCTCGACTGGGCCATCTCTCCGATATTTGAGCCCCGATATCTATTGCTTGTGCTACTGCTGCTGCTGTTACTTCCATATTCACTGAATTCTTCATATTTTTTGTGTTTTTTTGTTTTGTTTGTTACTAGTTCGCCTCGTCAGTTACAAAAGGTTTGTTCGTAGTTGTTGAACCATGGTGGGTTACGTTCTTAATACATACAAATTATCGTTAGTTTATACATACATATATTCAGATATATTTTAGCGGTATGTGTTCTACAAACTTGTTTGTTCTTCGCACGGCTGATGCTGGCTCTGTTACATTTGTTACTGTTTGTTTACTTGGTTTCTCTCTACGCACATGTACAAAAAACTGATTCAAACTATCAAAAACGAGCAGTACAATCACAATATTCCCCCTACGTTTATAATATATATTTAATATAATATAATATATACCCCCAACCGACACAACGAAAATCGGAACGAGAACAGAACGATTCCATTGGTTGGCCAAGGTGCAACCTCCTCCCGAGATCCGCTGCGCTGCGATTCGTTGCCAGCGGAACTTAATCCTCATCCTACTTTGAACTTGTATTAAAGCTTTTTTGGTTTCGCCCGACTCCTCCTGCCTCCAGCCTCGCCGCCAACAACTTAAGCTAACTCATTTGCCATGTGTATAATGTATATATTTATATATATATATATATATGAATTCCAAATCGTAATCCATTATATTTGTATTAAATTCTTCTTGCATGGAGCATGTGCCTACCTAAACAGTACGTAATCGCCTAACAAAATGGAATCTGTCTTCAGCTTCTTAGCTTCTCTTTTTTGCTTCTCTGGGGAACATGGCCAGGTGCTGGGAGGGCTGCCTCTTCACGGGAATTACTTTAACTCTAAAGATACCTAAATGAGATCTTTGGCATACTTGGAAGCAGTTGGTCGAACTTCTTAGGTTGAACATGGATTAGGAATGAGAACTTAACCGAGGAAGGTACGATCTTCCCCCTTTTAGATAACTATAAACTAATCTAGTTTCCTTCCAAACCTTTTGTTCTGGCAAATCATTGCTGGGCAACCCTCCCGGAATTGGGGAATATATGCGTGTTCCATATATATATAAACTATTTCTGTGTATAAAGTCGGGGGCTAGACATCAAAAAATCAGTACTGCTTGTCAATGGGTAATCACTAAGCGTAGTTTTGGTTTACTCGCCGCCGAACTCCTCCTTAAGCCCGTACAACACACTTATTGCAACTACTACTGGCCACATGTCGGGGGGGGAGTGGTGAACATATATATATTAAGGTCTGGGGATATATATATATCTATGGATATCTAGTTGTAGACACCGCGCACCATGCCCTCACGGTTGCGGGTGTGCCACTTGCAGGTGAGGATCCGGATGTAGGTCCTGCGGAAGGAAGCGTTGCACAGGGCATAGCACATGGGGTTGATCGTCGAGTTAATGTAGCACAGCGCGTAGAAGAAGTCCCACAGCTCCGTCGGTATGCAGTCGGAGCAGGTGGTCAGCGGCTTGATCAGCACCAGAATGTTGTACGGCGTCCACGTGATGATGAAACTAAGCAAGATGGCCGAGAGCGTCTTGGCCGCCTTCGATTCCTGCCGCTTTTCCTGCGATTTCTTCTTCTTCTTGGCCGCATTCCGTGCATTCAGGAGGGCATGGGCCCCAGCCGCCCCGCCCACAACGCCACCGCCCTTGCCCAACTGCTTAGGTATAACCTTGGCGTTGAGCAGCCTGGCATCGTGCTGGGCATGCGACATCCTTCGTCCGAGTGGCAGGCTGAACTCGGAGTCGCGCGAGGCCAATGGTCGTCGCGTTGTAGCCGGTGGCCCTGTCGCGTTGGCGTTCAAATTTCCGCCAGCGGTCGTTGATGGCCCATCCTCGTGTATCATCTTGATGGAGGGTGCACAGTCGCCTTGCAGGCTCAAGGATGTGGAGGCTGCTGCTGCTCCCGCCGAGGCATTGGCCCCGTTGCCAGTGGCCGCATTGCTGGAGGCTCCATCCGAGGGCAGCCGGATGAGTATCGTGTATACGGAATCCTGGCTCACCGACCGCGAGTTGATCCGATTGATCACGGGCAGTGTGCGTGAGGAGTCGCGTGCCGTTGCGGCACTTCCGTTTCCGCCTGCTACGCCGACGCCGCCGCCGCCGCTGCCATTTCCATTCGCCGCTGTGCCAATCCCATTGGCATTGTGGTTGTTGTTGTGATTGTTGTTGATGTTGATGTTGCCATTGGAATTGGTGGCCATCGCAGTGGGATTCGCAATCGCCATTGCATTCGAATTCACATTCCCAGCGGCACTCGCACTCGCACTCGCGTTCACATTCATTTCCTGCAGCTGCGAGATGGAGGCGAGCGGTGGGCGTGGCAGCGGCGTGGGCGAGACATCCGACAAGAGAATGCTGGGCGGTCGTACGCCGCTAACGCTGCCGCCCATCGAGTAGTTGTCCCGCATCACGTTCATCGAGGTGCATCTGCGTGGTAGAGAGGGGCGAGAAGGAAGCGAGAAACAGAAAAGGATGTGGTTGGTATCGCATTTTAACACGCACACAAATACACTCGCACTGAGTTACATAGTTACATATACATATATATACAGAGACAGAGATACAGAGAGATGCAGAGGCAGGCACACGCAGATACATTAGAGTGGACCACTCTGACACTGACAGGCAACGTAACGAAAGCTGACAACAAAAACAACGGCCCGGGGCCGAACACAGGATGCAACTGCTCGTCTAACTGGCACACAAGGATGCACAGCGAGAAAAGGGGGTCTTAAAAAAATATTTACTAAATTTTATATACATTTTTTACTCCCTTTAGAGTCTGTTTTGAGGGCTGCCTTCTTCTAATTTGACTTATTTTTTAGGCTTAAACTCTTTTTAAAAATATCTATAAATATTTTCCTATTTTTTCCCAGTGCCTAAAGCTTATACACACACACTCACACCCTGTTAAATGCGGTTGCGGTGACACACACATGCCAGCAAAGTGCGTTTTTTGGAATGGAAACAAGTGGCCGGAAATCGCAACTCAAATCGATTACCCAGCCGAATGCCAGTGGCACACATAAATTGAAACAAGTCCAGCGGTCAAACAGTGTCACCCCAGCCTAGCTATATACAGATATATCCTTCAAACGATATTTATTTAGGCGTAAATAGCGCTATGTTTCTCATTAGCATACAAATTAGTATGCGGTTTTAGATGCAGATTCACATCTGAAGCTCAATTTACGCTGATTCCTTTTAATTGTGTTTTAGCCTCAAACTGCATTTTTAGTTATTTATGCAGAAAGCCATTAATTTCAAACAACATTTGTGTTGATTATTCCCCTGTGATAGTTGCCAAAATGTGCAAATTATGTGGCTTATTCAGGTGGAATTTAAAACTATATTTCAGCTCATAAATGTGCAACAGGAATATGAAAATTAAAAATTAATAGAGTCCAACGAAAGCCTCTTCTTTCAAGCAATTATTTCTTAATAAATTCTGGGTATAAAGCTCAATAGTTTGAATTGTTTCACGGAAAAGAGTTTTAACAGGAAAACAAACTAACTTTTAACTAACAAAAATGTAAATAAAACTAAAGTTTTTGCTGTAAAATAAAATTTGTAAACTGACCAATGAACTCTACAACTTTTGCTTTGCAATATTTATTTTCAAACTATGACTATTTTTCACACTAACTATCTGTTTTTCATTGTTTCCTCTAAACGTAGACTTTTATTTCCCTTTAATAGCTTTTGTAACTTGTAATTTAAATTAGCAAAAAAAACCCTTTCAAACTACGCACAAACCCATCATTAGCTTTTTTGCCCTGTTGATTTTCAGCTGTAAATATGGCCTTTCAACTCTGAAACGCTTATTTAGTTGCAACATTTAAATGCAACATTGTGAATATTTCAAACGAACTGCAATTGCCCTGCTCTCAGGTGAAGCTCACCGACCGTAAACAAGACAATTTAAATGCAGAAAGGGCTCTGAGGGGCATTGAAAACAAAGCTGAAACTATCAGTTATCTAAATGCAATTTCATGAATTAATTACAGCCAAAGGAATGAGCAAACTCTAGAGTCCGGAGCAGCCAGCTCTTTGGACGTATGTAAGCCTCAATTAGTTTCCATCCAGGACACTCAGGACATCCGAACGGTGTGCGGGTGCTGGTGTGCTTGTGCTGCTGTGTTGCTGGTGGTGCAGTGGTGCAAAGCCCTCCATCTACGTGGATTATTTGAGTGCTGGCTACTACGACTTTGATGGATTCGTGTGTGTGCGGATCGGGATGGATGTTGGATGGATGGTGGTTGTGGGATTAAGAGTGGGCGCAGTGGGTGTGATAAAGGACCTGCTGCAGTTTCAGGCAGATGGATGGATGGCCGGTGGCCAGTGAAGGATTTCAGAGTTCTCTCACATTCCGTTTGCTGAGAAAAACCTAAGCTCAAACATGATGTGTGTGTTTGTGCTTTTCGGTGAAAAGTGAAAGTGGAAAAGTGCTCTCTGGGTGCAATCGATGCGAATAATACACGGTTACAGGATAACAGTGAGAGAGTGGGTGCGGTGTCGGCTTACTCGATATAGACGATTAAAGTTCAGAATTTTGATTGTTTTTTACTACCTGGAGACGGAGCTTTGTAAAGGAGTTTCAATTGTTACTGGTGTTGCATACCCTAAATCAGACGGCTCCTCCTGTTCGTAGGCAAAGTCATCGGAGTCCTCGCGACCGGAGTGCCACCACGCGATGCACCACTCCTTGATGCTGCCGAAGCAGGTGTATGACTTTTTGATTGTATTTGTGCTTTTGATCTGTAATTAGATTGCAATTAATAATCATGATATCGAGGATCTTTCAAAACCTACGCTTGACTTGCGCGAATGCATCCCATGGTAGCCCGAATCGATGACCATATTGGTCATATAGACACTCTCCGCATCCGCCGAGCTCTCGGAGCGCGGCCGTCGCCAGGTGTCGTGATCATTGCCGGCAAAGGCCAGCAAACCGCCGGCAGCATGATTTACCACCGTGTTCTCGTCACTAAAAACATAAGATATTAATAAAGATTTGTTAAGAAAAGGTTTTTAAGCCCAAGGAAATGCCTATATTATCACCTGCTATTGGAACGCTTGCTGGAGTCCTTTTTGCCCGCCTGCAGATTGGGCAAATCCTTCTGCCGCTTCTTCGTCTCCCGCCAGATGCGCCAGTACAGGAAGCACATAATGGTCACGGGAAAGTAGAAGGCCGCCAGTGCCGTGCCAAAGGTAATATACTGATTCGTCTCAATGAACTGTATGTAGCACTCGTCCTTGGGCACTGTCCGCTTCCCCTCAATATATGGCCAACTGTAGATCCAAGGAGGCCACAGGAGCAAGCTAATACCCCAGGCGGCGCCTATCATCACAGCCGCTCTATTGGTGGTCCTCTTAGCGCGATATGTCAGCGGTCGAGTCACACTGAAATACCGATCGAAACTAATGATCAGCAGATTCAGCACCGAGGCATTCGAGGCCAAGTAGTCCAGGGCCAGCCAGGTGTCGCAGACTATCGGTCCCAGAGGCCAATAGCCCAGAATTGTGGTCACTGCAAAGAGTGGCATCGATATCGCTCCAATGGCAAAGTCCGCTATGGCCAGCGAGAACAGGAAGTAGTTGCTGATCGTCTGCAGTTGCTTGTCGATCTTGAAGGATATCATCACCATAACATTGCCCGCCACTGTCACCGTGCTCAGAATCGCCGCCACGAAGCCCATGACCACCATGGAGGCTAGTGAATAACGCGGTCCCTTTGTCTCAAAGCCCATGGTTCCATTCGTTCCATTGCCATAACCGCCTCCATATGGATCGTACATCCCGCTGGCCGCCGTCGTCGTAAGATTCTCCAACAGGGCCGTTAGCAGGGTTGTGCCCGTGGGCGATAGACCCGCCGGACTGCTTGTCGTCGTCGTCGTGCTCGTCGTCGTGGTGGTGGTGGTCGTTGTGCTCGTGGTTGCGGTTTTAAACAGCGGCTCTAGTATGCTGGGCGGCCCGTGGGCGGCCAACGCCAGACTCATCACCGGCTCCATGGCGGATACGTGATTTTATCTGCTCTGCAACTGTAAGGATTACGATTCTCTCTCTGCCTCTCTCTCTCTTGCTTCTTATATCTCTCTCTCTCTCTGAATCTCTTGGAATCTCTCCCACTCGCTTGCTGTATATGTCGCTGGTCGTTTAGTTTGCTTTCATCCGCTGCTTATCCTTTTGGCTGCACCCACGCAAGGCGTTGGCCATTTCTCCTTCGTCCCTGCAAGCAATAAAAAAAATGGGGTGTCAAATATGGGAGTTTAGGGGGGGAGGACAAGGACCAGGACAACCAAGGAATGCTCTTGAGCAAATAAGGGTATACTTGGTGGATAGCTAAACGTGGCTAATTTGTAGTTCCGGCAAATGTTTAAGGACATTTTTTTAGCTCCTTTTGGAATGATAATTATAAAAAAAAATAAATATTTATTGGTTACATTTCAGGAGATATACTTTCTTCTTTATTTTTAGGAAACTGTTTGATGTCTAAGGTATTTTTTATAAATTAAATATATTAAAAATATTATTAGGCCTCAAAAAGAACTTATTTATTTATTTTCATCATTGAAAATATTGATATCTTCTATAAATTTTAATTATTTCTTTGTTTTAATCCATTTCCTTGACTTGAAATCTTCGATAATGTATTACTTCTTAACCCAACTCTCTATATTTTTATTCTTTTGTAGCACTTTTCATACAATACAAGTAAAACAAAGACTTGAAAAACTTTACCATCACCCACTTATAGTCAGCCTTTAAAAGTCCCGTAACTAGTCGCCTTTATAGCCTCTCTCGAATATCAGTAATAAAAGTAAAATAGGTGCTTACGACGAGGAGTGGCAAAGTGGCGCCAATGGAAAATTATTAAATGTAGTTGATGGGGGCAAAGTACACCGCAAAATGTTGGTAACAAAAGGAACCAAGTAAGAGTGCTTCTTCCGCGTGGTAAATAATTACCAAGATGGAGATACCGGATGCATCTCTAATTAAGATAAGTCATCTTGGGCGGTTAGTACCGAAATATCTAAGGACCGTGTAATCTGCTTAAGGGCTCACAGCAATTGCATGTGGCTGTGGGGGAAACTGCAGTAATCCCCAAGCGGAGGAGCGTTGCACAGGGCCACGCGATTCCATTCCCAAATGGAAATGGCCAGACCCCAAGACCGGCGGATGGCAGCCATAAAGGCAGCCAACGGGCGAGAGAGGCAACGGCGAGATTTATGAGAAACTGTCCCCGTCACTGGCCTTTGATATATCTCTCCCTTCATCTAGCTCTGGGCGGGATTGGCGGCGGCGACGAGGAATCGTGGGACAAGGAAGCGAAATAATATATTTACAATGCCAGGGGCCTGACTTGCTTTGTCCTTTCTGCAAAATGACATTTTCTGTGTGATTTGTTTTAATGGAAATGCGAATGTAAATGTGAGTCTCTGAGTCTGAGTGTAAATGAAAATGAAAATGAAAATGAAAACGGCTTGAATGCGTTTCCTTGGCAGGCCGCCCCATTTCCATATCCATCTGCCTTTCCATTTCCAGCCACACCCACAACATTTGTTGTTCGTTTATTACTGTTGCCAACAATGGCAGTGGCAAAAACGACACAAAAAAGAAGAGAGATACAAAAATAAAAAAAAGACAAGAAAGAAATACCAACACAACGTGCAACAGTGTCGCAGTGGGAACTTGGCTCGCAGCTCGCAGCTCCTGGCTCCGACACTTTGGCACGGAAATGTTCCAGGCGGCTTCCTCTGACACTTTTCAAAACTATTGATGTTGTCATTGGCCATATGCCTATACATATCGCCTTCATTTGGCAGCTATTGTCCTCGCCAAAGACTTTGATTTGGAAAGTTCTTCTCTGTTTAAATGAAAAGCCACGTTACGCATACGCCATGGATGCCAGCCTGCCAGCCTGCCTGCCACCTGATTGATGTGCCATGATACTGGGCCTGGTGAAATGAAGGCCCACAACGGACTGTACTGTCCGTGATTGATTCGCATTCAATAAGTGTAAAGTTATTGTGTGCCAGCTAGTCCATTGTCACTGGGACTTCATACAAATCGGGACATACAAAGGGGTCAGGACACCAGAAAACTAAATTTCCCATCTAAGCGGATTTCATTTTTGGTTTCAATTCAATTGTTGGGATTATTTTTAATTGCCTTTAAGGCAGGCAATGAAAACCAAGCAACGAGAGAATGAAACAGAAGAACAACATTGCGTATACGCAATATTTGGAATTGCTGGGATTTCAGGGGAATGTTATGAATTCATTGCCTCTATTTTTTAATTGAAAGCCCAAATGGTTTATGAATTCTATTGAATTAATAAAGTATATCTGTCAATCCCCCAAAGTACATCCTTGTGGGATTCCAACGCACGGCAAATCGAGCAAATTAATTAACCAATTGTCGGTAAATACAATTCAGGATAATTCCATATTTGCATAGCAATGTTTTTAATTCTGATTGCTTTCGATGGAAGTGTGCAATGATTGTGTAATTGACCTCATGTCGGGCTCAATCAGTGTATCATTTTCATGGAATTTGGCTCGCTCTTGTTCTCGGGCTATTTATGGAAAACCCAAACCAATCGATGCCCAATTAAATGCAGCGTTAACCAATAAATCAATCAAAATCCGTCTGTTTATCTCATTGAAAACACGCACACACACGTATAAATCAATTGCAAAACAAGCTAACAAAAGGGGGTGCGGAGAGTGGAGGGGCAAAGGGGCAATAGGATGGGCCAAACCAATGGGGCGCCATAAATTGAGCCGACGTATCGTATTGACAAGAACAAAAACAACAACGACTCCTGTGAATGGAGAGAGCAGAAACATTTCCAATAAATGAAAAACAAATCGCAGGAGTAAGGCAGGAGTGCCTGTTAGCCTTGCCTCTGCCTATGTGAGTGAGTGGCGGTTATATCCTTGTAGTAAGATGTTTTTCCGAGACCGTAAGTATAGTTGCATCGTTATTTCCCGGCTACGTGATTTGAACCTACCTTTGGATATTGTACCTTGCCCCTGTTCCTGTTCCTAACTAGTTATTGAGTGTAGTTTGGGGTTGAGGTAACCGGATAGCTGTCTGCCACATGTAACATTCAAATTTATCAGGCGACCGACGGACCGAGGGACCAACGGACCTACCGCTCCTTGGCAAATAATCGAATTGAGCTTCTTGTTGCCGTGCCTCGCTTTTTGGCTGCCATAAAAAAAGGATTTATGGATTTATTATCAAATGCGTCGGGCGAAAAACACAAGTAACCATATATACATATCATATAGAATGGTATGATGTTACACACACACACACACACACCAGCACCCATAGGCTGAAAAGCGACGCACACACACACACAACCTGCGAGCCGCGCGGATTTGTTTTGCCATTTATTAGGCTATTTTTATGACACGGCCACGAGCCGGAGCCAGTGGAACGCTGGAGTAAACACAGTAAGTAACCGCTAATCAAATCAGGGGCAGTGACTATATACCCACATATATGCCTATATAATATATATATTTATTTATGAAAAATGTACGCCAGGTGTGCGGGAATTATTATGTTTTTTTCGCTGTTAACAGGCCACTCTTTGGACATTTCATTAAATACACACGTTTTGTGATTGCGAATCTGGACTTTTATCAGACACAGCACAGTTGCTGCTAAATAAATAATGAGGCCAGTTAATTAGCTGTACAATAGATAATTGTAAATTTCGCTTTATCGCCTGGCTTACTGGCAATGAGGTGATACAGTTCTTACACGCTCCTAGCAACCGGTGATTAAATACCAACTGAAATATTTATTGATTGTTACCAAATGGCGCCAGAAAGTTGCTTTCATTAGCTAATTAACTAATGTATAGGAATATAATGGCAGCTAATGAGAAATTCATGTGAATTGCAATTGCTTGTGTAAGTGTTCAATAATTTATTCTTCTGCATAATTCCTAAATGCAGTTTCTGACAATTCGAATGAATTCAAATTCTGTTGATTGACTTTCAGCTTAGGGGACGGAGGCAATTACTTGGAGAAATTAATTACTAGTTTAGGGATTATATTTTAAGCAAAGTTTTAAGGATTATCTTTCCTTGGAAAGGTATTTAAATACAAGGTTGGGTTCTTAATGACGAAAGTCAAGTAATAACTGGAAAAGCTTACTCTTTGGTTACACGGAAACATCTATCGTTTTGAAATCATTTAAAAAGTTGCTTAAAAGTATGCAAAGAAATAACAGACATAACAGGCATTCTGATAGGTTTTATATCCTTTAGCTTAGCTTTTCCTAAGCTATCCCTAAACTATATATTATTTTTTAGGTCTTTATAAGGTATACCTAGTATATCTCGCTATTCCCAACGTAATATATATTAATTTCTCAAAGCAAATCTTCTACAAATCAAGCTCAAAATACTTTTCTTTCTGTTGCAAACCTTTCAATTAAGCTCCTTTGATTTCCTGCTGGAAGTTACTTTCAAAAGAACTCAAAATTGCACATATTTTCGTCCTTAGTCACTTGTCACTGTGTCGGCTCAAAGCGGCTGTGTATTTTTGATCAGCTCATCAACAGTCGGCTTTATTTTGCACTGGATATATTCGGTTATTCGCATTTTTGGGCCCTCGTTCTGGGTCGCCTCCTTTTATGCGGGCTCTGTCAACGCTCACTCACACGCTTACACCCCTATTTGCACACACCCACGCACCGACACACACACACACACACACGCTCTTTGCAAAGGAGAAGAAAGGCCAACTAGCTGCATACTTTTGTGCGCCCTTCTGTATCTCCTTCGCCTTTCCGCTCCTTTCCGTTCCTTTCCGCTGGCTTATGTTAATTTTTGCGCGAGTTTAATTGCTTGCCACATGGCTGCTGATGCCAAGCGGATGCTGTTAGCTAGATGCTGCCTGCTGCCTGCTTTTTGCTACTCTCAGCTCGGCCCTTTCGAGCTGTCCGAGCCGAGAGCCGCCTTCGCCTTCTTACTTTTGCCTGGCTTGTTTGCGGAAATTGAATTGCTGGACGACGGGCCCAGGGTTTCACCTTATGCTAAGGGCTGTCCGCTAAGCATATTGCCATGCGAAATGTGTCCCGCACAGGGAGAAAATCAAGGCACTTGTGGGTGCTTCGAAGGATAACTAGGGTTCTTGGGGAATTCAAGGAGCTATAATTCTCAACTAAATATTGCTATAAAGTCTTTATAGTGTTTCCCTAACCGATCCTTATTATTTCAGGGAACTCTTTTTCATTTTAGACCAATATCAACTTGTATTAGTGGAAATAAATGATGGAAATACGAAATTTACAATAAATTTTTGGGTTCCTAGTAGATTAAGTAATTATTTTTAAGAAAAGACTCTAAAATTACAAAATTAAAAGTTGAACTTTGGGTTTTTCATGCATAAGGCAACATAATAAGACTTTTTATGATTTAAACTTTAAGTTTAGAGTTCAATTTTATAAAAAGAATCCTCTAAAAAAAATTCCTGTTTCTAAAAACTTTTCCAGAACTATTTTTACGATGTTTTCCATAGTGTAAATATCACATACAAAACAAAGTTTTAACCTTTTTAAAAAGTATGGCAAATATTTCAGGATTTTAAAGGACCTTTCCCAGCTAGTAACTAGTTTATGGTTACTGTTATTTTTTTGTTTTAGGGTTTTTTGCCGTGCAGGCTCCGCTGTGAGATTTTTGCGAGCTGGTGGGCGGTGGTCGGTGGTCCAGGGAGGGGGTGTTGGGGCAGGGGAGGTGGCCTGAGCCGCGCCCCACCGACCTACTCACTCGCACAAAGTTTAATCAAAACGAGAGCACTGGAAACGGAGAAAGCAGCGCTGCCAACGCACGCATACACACTTACTTGCGCTCTCTCTCGGTGTCGCTGCTGCCGCTCTCCGTGCTCCGTTCTCCTTTCACCGCTCTCCTTTGGCGTTTGCCCTCTTGCTCTAACCTATTGCTTATTTGTGCACGCTCAGCATCGGCTTCAGTTGTAACGGTGACATCGCTGTTGTTATTGTTGCTGTTGTTGTTGGAGCTTTTGCTTTTGCCTTTGGCTTTGCTTTTGTTTTTGTTTTTGCTGATGCTGCTGCTGCTGCTGCTGCTTCTTCCTCTGCTGCTGCTCTGCTGTTGCTGTTGGTGTTGCTGTTTCTGTTGATTTTGGCCATTTGCCGCTCCCAAAAGTATGCTTTGTAATTTTTTGTATTGTGCGCGCACATCTTTGGCTCTGCTTTCTAGTCCTCCGCTGCTGCTCCGCTTCGCTCCTCGCTCAGCTCCTGCTCCTGCTCCGGCTGCTGCTCCTGCTGCTGCTCCCCAGCTTCTTCGCCTGGCCTGCTCAATTCATTTCGCCTTTCGCCAATTTTATTATACACAATGCGAACTGCGACGCCGGCGTCGCTGCCGCTGCCCCGCTGCCACAGTCGGCGTCTACGCTGCGACGCTTTGCGTGCCCAAAGTTTCCACATTTAACATTGTAATCGGGTTTACTATTTTCGCCATATAGATAGATGAAACACGCTCGAACTTTGCACACTTTTATTTATTAATTATTCGCTATTATTTAATTATACTCTCTCATTAATTATTGCTTTTAAAATTCACTCTACGGCTAGGTAATAAAAAACAGTTAAGCGTTTGTGCACGCGTCTTAGCTGCTTTCCGTTTCGCTTCCCCCCTGCTTTTCTGGGATTTGTTTCTATTTTTTTTTCGCGGCCAGAGGAAGCTGTAGCGCACGTTGCTAAATCTCATCCGGGACTGAAGCTGAAAATTTCAGTTAAGGTATATAACGGTACGGCCGAAGAGAGAGCGAGCAGCGAAGCAGCCGAAGCGCTTGCCGAAGAGCAGACGAAGGTGCCGAACCCAAAAAACGAACGGGAGAGCGCGCGCGAGATTCAGGATCCTTTTGTGCTGGAATTTGTGTTTGTTGGGCAACATGGCGAGCATCCTTTTGGCGAACACCCTCGCACAAAGGACATGTGCGTGCCAGTGTCAGTGTGTGTGGGTGGCGGAAAAGCGGAACACTGCGCGCCTGCAGGAATGTGTCTCTGTGTGTGCGTTACGCTGCACAGCCGAAAATGTGCTGGCAGCGGAACTTAATGGATGAATATGAATGAAAACGCCGCAACAGTCCAACTGCAAAGGGGGGGTGAGGAAGTAGAGGAGCGGTTAAGGGGGTGTCCTGGGTGGTTAGTAACTTGAGTGCACAGAGAAAAAAATAAGGATACTTGAAAATAAGATACCTTACAGGAATATGTTAGTAAGTATATCGTTTTTTGTATGTGTTGTGCTTATTTTTAAAGGTTTAAACCCGCTTAACATCTGCGATTTTTAAGAGAATTAATAACTATTGGCATTATCCTTCAAAAAACTCATAAAACTTGTTTCAAAAAGGTTATTATGTTGAGCTTCCTCAAAGGAAAATCAAATAGTTTTCAATACTTAAAACCAAGTACTTTTGGAGAGTTTAAGCAAACTCTCAAGTTTCGCATACTTCTAGATCTGTTACGCTCCTTAAAGTACACTTCCAATGTTCAGCAGGGAATAGTTTTCAGTCTGCAATAAAAAAAGCCCCCTTTTTCCGCGTGCAAATTCCAGGTGGCGAAGCCAAGTCCGCCACGAGGCCCACGGGCATTGCTCAAGCATGCTTGCCGTGCCATCTTTTGTAGCTTACGACTGCTCTGCGCGCTCTTCATCAGCAGCAAGGGCCGCAGCAACATCTACACCGGCAATGTGGCAGCAGCAGTAGCAGCAGCAGCAGCAACAGCAACAGCAACATCTGCAGGCAGCAGCAACACTAACAGCGGCAACATCAAGAGCCTGTGTCCGCGCTGGCTTTTCAATGGGACTCTGGGCGGCGAACAAGTGTGGGGGCGTTAGTGTGAGTGGCGCTGCGAGGGTGTTCGTGTGAAGTGGAAACGCTGGAAAAGCGCATTCTCACATTTCAATTAAATAATACCAGCAGCATAGCATAGTTCACAATTGCCAGTTCAATGGGCGTGCTGGGCCAGGACCCAGGTCCTCTCGCTAGGGAATTTAGAAAAGGAACGAAAAAGAATGCCACAAAGAAATGTATGCCACAAAAGGGGGCACTTAAATAAATGTTGAGTTTTTAACTGTTGGATTTTTATTATTCCCCCAAAAAATATAGCGTAAAAAGAGAGAGAGAGCTGAGTATCAGGAGTGCCACAGAAATCTCAAGTGGTTAACAATTGCTTGTAGAAATATTTTTCATTCAAATAAATGTAAGGGGTTTCGAGGATTCAGAAGCAATTACCATACTTAAGACATGTTAAACAAATAAATATGATCCTTAAGGCATTGTGTTATAAAAACATGTATTTTTTACAAGAAATTATTTATTTTTATGATGTTTATAGCTTCACCTTTTTAATAATTTTATAATTTTTTTTAGTACAAAAGAGATATTCTAAACTATTTCCTCTTGTTAACTCTTGAAAAAATGTCCCCAATGCATTTTTAGGTCCTTGCTCGCCTATTCGTTTATCCCTAAAGTACCTGACAAACATTATATTTTACCAAGAGCACACCTTCTCATTTATTTCTTTAATTTGTTACGAAACAAAGCCCAAAAATGATTACCAAGCCCGAAAATGTAATTACCTTACAGTACTCCAACTTCGAACCCTTTGCCAATTACAAACTGGTCCCTCAAGTGCCTTGGCTTTATTAATAGCAACTCATGTTGCGTTTAAACTGGACAACAATGGATCTAACGCGCCTGACATGGCACTGACGCTGCCACTGGCACTGGCACTGACCCCCCACACATCCACACCCAAGGTATCCCCCGGCCGGGCGAGCGGGTGGCCCACATCACCCATCCAAATCCTGGCAACCGACAGGCCCGCACATCCCCTTGGGCATGGCATGTGTTAAGGTCTGCGGATACTTTCTATATGCTCGTCATACCATACACCATATATGATATAAAAATACATAAATGGACAATGCAAAAGGAAAGATGAGTAAGAGCTCTGTGCCGCTGGGAGGATGAGAGCGAGCGAGTGGAGGATGGCCGGCATGGATTAGGGCGAGAATTGATTGCGAGTAGGCTTGGATGGGGAGTGGATGTGGGGTGTGGGTGTGGCTTTCCTAAGTTCCAAGAACTGCTGCTGCAGTAAATGGCCAGAAATATTGAGTGCTGCCTTGTCCTACACAACCCAATGCATCCATCCATATGCTGGAATTTTGTACTGACACTGTCACTGAGGAAGCCGGAAAATTCTTCAAACTGCCTCCCCGCATCACCCATACGCACCGTTGACCATGTAATTGAAAGGCACAGCATGCCGCTGAACGAGAGGAGAGGATGGATGCCAAGCACAGTGGACAGATATTTTTGAGATGCCTTTCGAGTTTAGAAATTTGCTCGTTTAGATTTTTTGGTTGTGGCATCTTTTCGCCCGACATTCGAGCACAATTTCCCTTTAGCTATGCGGGGCGGGAGTCGAGTTGAGTTACTGCAGTGAAGTTAGTGGAAGTTTCGTCGGCAAACTTTTACGTTTAATCTTGCTAAATTAAATTTATTTGTGCTGCAGATGAAACGCATGGCTAAGAACCTTAGCGGAATATGCAAAAACTTTCTAAACTATGGCCACAGACAAAGCATTAATTAATTAACATAAATATAATAGACACAAGACCCCCGTTCGACTCCCGAGAACAAAAAAGACCCATTCTGGTTGTCATTTTTCTATTGTTTTTTAATATTTTTTTTGTTGAATATTATTTTTGTTTAAATTAATATACATATATAGTATATATATATTTATATAAAATATATAAGCATAAACGTTTACAAATATAAATATCTTTTATCGTTACCCGACGGCCTCTCTCATTATCCATATCTCCGTATCTTCTACGTCTTCTCACACAATTTGCTTTATGGAATCCCAAACATCTCACATATATTTCTCTCCAACTTTTGCTAAACTTTCCCGTGAATGTTGCTCTGGCTCTAAGTGTCTGCGTGTCTGTCTGTGTGTGTTTGTGTGTTGCATAGTTAAGATACTTTTATAGATATATTTACAATAGCGATAAGGTCAACAAAAAACTATTTGTTTGGTGTACGTATTTATGTGTGTCCATTTGTTTTACGGGAGTGTGTGTTGTGTTGTGTTAAACATAGATAAATATTAAGTAGATTTAATTCTGCTCGTGCACATATAACACATTTGATACCTAGTTATATACATGGCTGCATGTATAATCGTAGATATGGTGACATTTTAACGCAGATCGATAGACATGTACAAGTGTAATAATAATAATAATAATAATAATAGAACAATAGGCTAACATACACACTGCAAGATAATAAAATTAAACTTATGCATTAGGCTTTTACGACACAAAAAAACTTAAGCTTGACCCGACGCGCTGCTTGGCACGACTCACATACATATACATGTCCATCTAAAATATATACCCTCCTCTATATATATATCTATATATATATATCTATATATATATATGTATAATAGGCAAAGGCAGAGGGGCGCTCATTCGCCGGCGGAAGCCTTAATGGATGGCTGACAATTGTTTTGTTTCATATTCTGTGCAAAGCTGTCGTAGCTGCTGCCGTTGCATTTTCCTTTGTTTGCCTCTTCGACAGCAGGAGGGCACCCTCCTTCGCTGGGCTTCGGCCCGGCCCTCAGCCCTCGGAATAGGAGCTGAGGCTGCTGCGCGTCGAGCCGGTGAAGTGATCCCGCTGCAGCGTGTCCGAGGGCATGGAGACAATCAAAGCGCCGCCATACAGGGTCTCCATCTCGTCGAGCTGCTGGGCGAAGGTCTCCTCCAGGCGCTAATTTAGAGAATGATTAACATTAGTAAATAAAGGTTAAGCGATACGTTTTTTACAGAGCAACAACATTCAGTCTGACAATATCAAGTTAGAGAGTTAAGATATATAGAGCTGTATATAGCGCATGCATTAGTAAGGACATTTAGAGAGCTGGAGAGAGAGAGTAACTATAATACACAGTACATTTCCCCTTTTTGGTGGGGAAACACACTGGGGATAGATCAAAGGACTAACCTCTTGTTGCAGCCGCTGCTGTAGTTGCTTTACACATTACGAGAAGAGGAGGAGGAGAGCCGGCAAGAAAAGTTTTTGGATACATATTTTTTTGTTGGTTTTGTTTTTTTTTTTTTTGTTTTTTCAATAGCAGCGCGTTGTTGTGTATGTGTGTTTTTATATGTAAGAGTGGGTGTGTGTACAGTGAAGCATCATGAAAATTGCGATATGATTATAATAAGTATATATATATTTATGTTCGTATTTAAGTATGTTTAGAGTAAGATATGGCTACACAAATGCTTGGCATGTGGCTAAAAGTGGAATGTTCTCGATTATATTCTTTATTTTGGTTTTTTTCTTTCATTTGGTTACTAAGTACTTCGATAATACTGCTAAAATGGAATGCATTTGGAGGCGGAAGGCCAAGGTCCAAGTCAAGGGAATACTTTAATTACTTTCATTAAAATTAGGCAAACACAAGTACAAAATCCACTTTCGTTCAAAATATATAGTAAAACTTGCGATTCCAATGGACAAACATAATCAACTTTGGCAAGACAGAATGTATGTGTATGCATGGCAATTTCCGATGCAGAGCAGTAAAAGGTGAAAAAGCTGTACAAATTCGGCTAGCAAAATGATATGTGTGTGTGTGTGGAGGGTGTAAGGATAAGGGGATACTACGGTAGGTAAGTTAGCCAGCACCAAGCGAGGAATGAAAGCGGGCTGTTGATTCAGTGTCAGTAGGTGTGAGTATAGGCGCATGATTGCTGGGTTTGTTAGTGGTTAGTAGCTGCGGTGCATGCAGGAGTCTGGCTGCTGCTGGAACGTGGCAAGTGCTGATCGCAATGATCCGTGTCTGTCTGCCCTTCCTAGATGGCCGACGAGTCCTCCTCGCAGCTGTGCTGTCGCTGGTTGACCCTCGGCAGCCTGTACTTGGCCGCATAAAGATCGTAGTAGAAATCATCGGAGGACAAGGCCGCCGAATCCGCTGACACTACGCTTCCATTGAGCCGACTGTGTCCCGGCTTTACGGAGGACCTTAGCTGCGGCTGCACCTCATCCAGCAAGGCGGCTGCTTTGCGTCCCGAGTCGAAGATCAGGTCTGCATCGCTTGTAAACCGAGTGGTCAGCTCGTTAATGTTGTACATTGACTGGGCACTGCTCAGCGACGAACGGCCGCTACTCCGACTGGCCACCGAGGGCCGCTTGATCGCAAACGAGGTGGAGTGCAGCAGGCGCTGTGTGTGAGCAGTTAGCACTGGTCCTTCGCGGATGCGCAGCTCCACGCTGGCCTCCGCCGCTGCCTTGGCATCCAAGCAACTGAATCGATTGCTCACCAAACCCAAATCGTCTGGGGTTCTCGGTGATGTACTGCTTGCCCGGAAAGTGCTCATTGCTGGTTTTGAGCTGCCATCCTCGGCGCTGTTCGTTGGCGTCGTGGTAGTCACCACCTTGACCAGCTCGTTGGCCGGCATTTGGGTTATCAGACGCAACTGGTTCTGGGCCGGCAGCGTGGTGACGCTGGCACGCTTCATCTGCTCGGCCAGCAGCTGCTCCTCGTCCTCCTCCAGCACCAGATCACTAATCATCTGCGATCGCTGCTGCTTGTGCAGGATGGGCGTGCTGGGCACACTGCGACTCAGATCTGGAGCGGAGCCTCGGAAATTGGATAGCCGGCTGCCGGAGCCGCCCATCATCAGAAGAGAGGAGCGGGAGCGCGGCATGTGCTGCGGATCGATGAATGTGTTTCGTGGCAGCAAACGCGAAGAGCGATCGTTGTAAATGCCGCGCAGTCGGACAGGCAGCTCCACCTCCTGGTCCTCGAACTCCTCCCGATTGGCCACCAGGCCATAGCGCTTCTCGTGCTGATCGATGGCCGTCGCGATCAATTGGTTCAGCCGCTACGCTCGTTACGATGGGATTTGTTGTTAACACACATGCATGACCAAGTCCGTTGATTGGTTTTGTTTTTGTATTTTTTGGTTAGTAGTTGGGAAGCACAGCGGTAAGCATTTGGTTTTTTATTTTGTTTAATTATTTATCAGTTATCGGTTTTTCATTTTTTTTTTTTGTTTTGGTTTAGTTTTGTAGGTAGTAGTAGGTACAGTAGGCCACCAAAGTGAATGCATTTGCGTGGGTGTAAAGAGAGAGAAAAAGTTGAAAAAATAATTGGATTTAGTTCAGCCTTGGTCCCACCCAGCTGTAGCAGCTTAAAGATGAGCTATGTCTCAGTCGGACGTCAGTCTTTGTCCCAGTTCTGCCTCGTATCAGTAAGTGGCAGTTATACAAAATAGATTACACTTGACTGGACGATGATTCATTGTCTCTACTGAACACAAATTAATGAGTCAGTCCATCTATTGATCGTATGACAGCTCACAATGTGAGTAAAAACCATTAAAATACAAAGTTAAAGTAAATTATTCGGTTATTGCTCATCTGTAAGCCACACACAACCTTGAGGGAGCGGGAAGGGTTTCGTTTTTAAGGGGGAGGAGAGGCTAGCACATGACACCACAGTTCACCGTAAACCAATCAATATACAATATATCATTACCAACTTATATCAACCGAGTTGATCTACTTTGTACATTTAGGAGATGTATAAAAAAAAAACACAAAACACCAACGATATAAGGCGAATCTCTAGAGGTTCCTGCTGCTCATACACACCTGTTTGCGGGGCACCAACTGTTCGCGCCACTCGCGCAGCTCGGCCTTCAGTCGCTCATCGATCTCCGCCAGCTTGGCGTGTTCGTGCTCCACCAGAGCCTTGCGCTTCTCGTTTTGGAGTTGCTCCAGTTCCCTGTATACGTAATTAACTTATTCTTTAGCGTTCAAGAGGTCATTCCTTCAGTCTGCTTACCTTATGGCGCTCTCGCGCGTGGCGCGCAGCTCCTCCAATTGCTTTTGATGCTTGACCTCAAAGCGGCGTTCCTCCTGCATGTAGCGCTTCTTCTCCTGCTCTTGGAACTGCAATTAAATTCAAAATTAGTCTTAATTTCCATTTCTCTTGTTGCTTTCATACCTTCTTCAAGCGATCGCGTTCAATCTCGGGGTCCAGGTTAGTGGATATGCGCAACGATTCACGGAACATGAGGTCGCGAGCCTTGCGCTCCGCCCGGATTCGCTTGGGCAGAGCCCGCTTCTCAAGCGTCTGCTTCTTCACCAGGTCCTCCTCCTTACGCTGCAGCATACGCTTCACCTGGTCCAGCTCCTTTTCATGCCGTATGATCATTTGGTGGCGCTGCATAAAGCAGAGTTCCTTCACATGCCGCTTGGACAGCTGGTGGCGTTCGTGCAGCTGCTTCTCCTCTAGCTCCCAGAGCAGAGCCTCACGCGTTCGCATGGCATTCTGCTTCTGCTGCAGGAAGTTGCGATTGATGGTGGCCAGATGGTCGCGATGCTTCTCGCTGAGTCGCCTCAGCAGGAGCTCATGGCGCTCCTTTAGCGAGTCCAGGAAGGCGCGCTCCTTCTCCTCGTGGTCCAGCTCCATGGCAGAGCGGCGCTGCTTGAACTCATCCTTGCGCTTGTCCTTGGGGAACAGGTCGACTTCCTGCTTCAGCAGCCGAATTTCCTGCTTGAGGTTCTCGCGGAAGATCTTCAGCTCCTGCTCCTGCTCGGAGCGGATACGCTTGGACGTAGAGCGTAGCTCGTTCTCCTGCGTCTGCTCAGTCTTCTCCACCAGCTGCTTGTGCTGGCGCGCCAGCATGTCCATATCCGCCTCGTATGTCTTCTCCAGCGACGTGCGCTCCTGCTCGAAGCGGCGATCCTGCTGCTCCTTGGCCTGCTGCTCCTTCGTGTGCAGCTCCGTCTGTTGCTTCTTCTCCTGCTTCTGCAGCATCTTCAACTCGCGCAGCTCCTGCTTACGGAAGTCGTGATCATCGTAGATTCGTCCGTTCTCCTCATCGCCGTAGATCACCCGACTCGTGGTGGTGGTCATCTGAACACCATCGATCTCGAACTTGCGCGTACGCTTGCGAGTCTTCTTCCGCAGATTGCGCAGCTCAATCTCCTCCTTGGTCAGACCTTGCGCATTCACCGACTTGACCACGGGCGGGACCCTTGCCTTGGGCCGGATCACGACTTCCTCTTCTTCGTCGATGGTCATGTGATTGTGATTATTCGTCATCGACGGAGGAGGCGGTGGCATCAGCACAGAAGCTGGTGGCTGCTGCTGCTGCTGCTTGTTGTTGTGATCCACCTCGTGCCGGCTGTCCTGACTAGTGTTGGTGCCAATGCTGTCCACGTCGGAGCCGCCGCTGCCGCTCACCTGCACCTCGATGCCTCGGCGTCCGCGCACCGAGCCATTCTCGCTCAGCGAGCTGTCCGGCGATCGCTTCTCCTGCTTGAACCGGTTCACGATAATGTTGACGTCCTCGGGCACAATGGCCATGCCGTTGGGCTGTCGCTTTCCCAGCTCGTTGCTGCTGTCCTTCACCTTGATCTCCTCATCGCCAACGGTCACTACGGACACATGGCTGGTGTCCATCAGATGATCGCTGTGATCGTGGCTGTGACTTCCAGAGGCTGTGTTATACGCAGAATCATCATCCGCGTACGAGGGGCTAACAATCAGCACCTCACTTTCGTCCAGCTTGCGGGCGTGGACAGTGGAAGAGTTTTGCGGCTGGGGCGGCGGTACGGGAACAACTCCTGCCGGCTCATTGACGGCCAAAATCATGGAGGATTGCTTGTGAGGCGGCGTGCTGGCATCACCCAAGCTGTCGTCCAGCGAGGGGAAGTCGTCGTCCGTTGAGGACTCGTGCAAGTGCGTGCTCTTGTTCATATCGTTCGACACAATAATCACTTCGCTCTGTAGCTGAGGCTGCGGCGGCGGCACGGAGTTATCGATAATCACCGGCGGATGAGTGCTGGTGACCACAGTTATCTGACTCACTGACTCCAGGCTGTTTGGCAGAACCACATGCTGTGGCTGCAATTGATGCTGCTGATGCTGTGGTGTTGGCGCATCGCTGTTGATGGTGATCAGGGATGTACTCGAGCTGAGGACAGCGTTGGAAATGCTGCCCGAGGAGCTGGACGATGCCACCGATTGCACAGACACAATGGACGAGGCGGTGGGCGAGGGCGGCTGCGGTTTCTGCTCCGTGGCCTCTTGGCCAATGGCCACTTCAATGGCTGTGGTGACCGGGGAAGCGGGGGGTTCAGGAGAGGCCAATTTCTGGGCCGGTTGCTTCGAGTTTGTAATGCCCAAGGGAGAAGGTGGTGGCGGCGCCTTGCCCTTTTCCTTTTTGACAAAGTGCTAAGGATATAGAAAGATCAATTATAATCGATTTGAAAAAGTAAAAAACGAAAGAGGGGAAAATACCTTCTTGTCGGACTCGGTTTTTTCAGCTGCCTCCGTGACAGCTGCCACATCCTCGGGTATCTTTTGCAGCGCAGCAGCCGCTGCTGCTGCTGGCGGAGTTGTTGGCTGCTGGACTTGTGGCGGAGGCGTTTGCTGGGGCGAAGGCGGCGCTGGAGCAGGCACTTTGGTATGCGGCGGCAGCGGCAGCGGCTGCTGGACTGCCGCTTCAGCATTGTCATCCTTTGTGTGGTTTGGTCTGTCCGGAGTGGTGGCTTTAGTTGTTGCTGCTGCTGCTGCAGTTGCCGCTGCTGCGATTGGTAAACTGCTACTTGGTTGGGACTGCTCTTTGGCATCCCGCAAAATGGATGTAGGTGTACCTGGAACTGGATGATCCATCCAAAAAAAAGTTAAGTTAATATTGTATTGAAATCAATGGTTAATAAGAGCACTCACGTTTGTCAATGTCTTGGCTCTGCAGCGAAGCAGAGTCATCGTCCAGGTCGAGCTGGAGCGCCGAGTTGCGGGGTTCCTGTGTGGGTGAAGATGTGGGAAATCCCCATTAGTCAATAGTCATTTCAATTACTTCCTAAAACAGCTGTTCAACTAGCAGCGCTACTTGGCTTTAACTACTTTAGCGGCATCGTAAAAGTTCTTCTTAAGACAACTTTGCGTAATTTCTATTTTTAAACATAAATGCGTAATTGTTTACATCCAACTGTGAGCCTCAAACCTATTTTGCAAATTCCATCTGTTATTGCTCCACAAAATATATATCTGAGTGTTGATCTAATAGGATCTAATAGATAGCGGAAAAGACACACAGTTGTCAGCCATTTGCTGGTCAGACTGATTAGTAACCTAAAACCGAGTGTATGTTGGAAAGTGTGCTTGCTATAATTACCACAAGAAACTGATAGCAGCGGCAAGGCATTACATACACAACATTTATATATATGGTACAATACTAAGAGAGGAATGCCTGCGACGTGATAAGCAGCATTTGGCAATGCTGATAAAAATAAGTAAACTAATTGTAGAGGGCTCGCTATCGGAGTGCCCGGTGCCGGGGGATGCAGTGCCGGATGGGTTTGCTGGGTGGACGGAAAGACGGAGGTTGGAGCGGGGTGCTGGTGGCAGGAACGGACGGAGCGCGCTAAACGGGTTGCTGTAGAACGACTTACCAACCCTCTGATAGAGCGAACGCCGCTTGACTTGGCGCTTAAGCTTCTATATCAATTATTTTCCAAGTAACCACATACAGAAATGATAAGCACAAACATTGCGACATTTTGGCAGAGTGAAACAGAAACAGAAAAGAACCAAATATAACGCAAGGCGGAGAATAAACCAAGATAAAAGTATAAGAATAATTTATCGCACGGTGCGAGATTTTGATATTTTTTGGTTGGGTTGAGAGGCGGCAGCGTGTAAGAGAGAAGAGAGAGCAGTTGGAGAGGTGAGAGAACGTTGAGATTATCATCACATCTAGCACTTGGACTACAAGGGTGCAGTGCAGGGCACAGAGATGGGAGATCGCTATTGGGACACACACTCACCTCGGCCTCATCGTCCACCACTTCCTCCACGACCTCGGCCTTGTACTCGAGCAGCAGGTCCTTAATGGGCTTGGCGTCCAAATCCCTGCTGATAAAGCTGTGCTGCAGCAGTACATCCGTCGCGGGCCTCATCTGCGGATCCTGTTAATACCCAAAACATCATTTTAGTAAGGGAAAGTTAGGGAAGAACAGAAAGCTCTTTACCTTGACTAAAGACTTCTTCAAAAAGTCATTGAACTCCTTGCTCCACCTGGTCGGTTGCTCCAGCTTGGGCGGTTCGCTCTTCTGGATCTTGAGGAGCACGCGCATGGGCGACATCTCGCTGTTGGGCGGCTCCATTTGGGCCAGCTCGATGAGCGTGATACCCAATGACCAGACATCTACTTTGTGATCGTACGGATTGTCCCGGAACGTTTCGCAGAGCACCAGCTCCGGCGCCATCCAGTAGGGAGTGCCAATGAAGGTGTCATGCTTCTGCATCGTGTGCTTATTCTTGGCCGAAACGCCAAAGTCGGCTAAATGGGAGGAAATCTTCTATGAAGCACACGTAGAATTTAGTTGAAATAGAAACTTACCCAGCTTTACGCCTCCCTCCATGGTCAGCAGGACGTTGCCGGCCTTCAGATCACGATGAATGACCTTGTTCCGATGCAGAAAGGTAAGGCCCTCGGTCATGTGCTTGCAGACATAGGCAATTTGCGGCTCAGTCAGTGGCTTCTCCAGCTCAACCATGATGCTGTCCAGGGCCCCGCCATCGCAGTACTCGATGAGCATCTGGTTGGAATCACAGAAGGGTTACTCAGCGGCCTAACTAAGAAACCAATTAATGATTACTCACCCAGAGCTTATCATCGATGGAAAAGGCCTCGTACAGCTCCACCACATTTGGGTGCTTGATCTCCGAGAGAATATCAATCTCGACCATGTGATCGCTGAGATTCTCCTCATCCTCCAGCTGGCACATCTTGGCGGCGGCGAAGCGCTTTTGCTCCCTGTGCTGGGCCTTGTACACCTTACCGAAGGCGCCGTCGCCCAGCTCGCCGACCATTTCCCAGACCTCCGCCGGATCGGTGTCCATCTTGATGTTATTGAACAGCCGCTTCTTCTTGGCCTCACCCCCGCCGAGGTGGAAGACCTTCTTTAAATTGGTGATGAACGACATGGCGGTGGTGCGTGTGTGTGGTGTCTCTCTTTCTGTAGATTTCCCCTGCTGCTGCTGCTGTTTGCTCAGTCTGGCTTCTACATAGCTGAGCTCCTGGGCGAGAGTCCAACCAGGAAAACTAGATTTGGTGAAAGCTGCGGGGCGACGACACATTGGACATTGGCGAGTGGTTATTGATTGGTTTTTGCACCAGCACCAGCACCAGCACCAGAGGTAGAGTTGGCAGGGTTTCAAGTCCGGGGGAGCCAGTAAGCCAGCCCCGTAAGCGTAACGTAACGAAACTATTCCGTAGCCTAGTTTAAACTACACTCACCTATTAGCCGTTGCTTTTGACACTCTCTCCTCCTCGCCTTTCAGAGCGTTCCGCATTCAGTGTTTAGTGTTTAGCGTTTAGTGCGCTCTTCCAGCGAAAATGGGCCAACGAGCGGGGATTGTGGGCTTGGTTGGGATTCCGCCGTTGCCGTTGTCGTCGTCGTCGTCTTCGCAGTCTTTAACGCTTCTGTATGTTTTATAATTTAATTAGCAGCTCGCGAGCTCTAATATTTGTAGAAAAAACACGTACGAATGGGAGGAAAATGATTACAAACGAGAAAAAGTCAAAGACGTAGACAAAAGAGCGTAGCTCTGCCCGCGTCCATGTGTGTGAGTGCGCCCGTGTGTGTGTGTGTGTCGTCTTTCTCTAAGTATTTGTGAGCTGGTCTCTGGGCTTTTACAGTCCCCCCCCGCCTCTCCCTTCACAAACGAACGAACTATCCCCACTGTGTTTTTTTTGGCCGAAATCTCGGCGAAACTTGGAAGCCACCCGAGGGGCCAGTTAGCAAAATATTTTAGCGGCCAGACGGCGCCTTGAATCGCACAATGCAGCTTCGGAATTTGTAAACAACACGCGCACGAATCCGAGTTTAAAGTGGACGCAGCAGCAGCACAGGCACAGGCACAGCGCTCACTGCAGAGCGCGACTCATTGATGATTACGAGCGGCTGTGGCGGCGACAGCGACAGCGACGGCGAATGGGCGTGAAACTGTAGACGCACGCAGCCAGGGAATTACCTCATCCGCACCTCATTCACCAGTTGTCTGCTGATATCAGGTGCTGCGCCAACGGTCGCTGTTGTTGTTTTGGCCTTTTTGCCTGCCGCCCGCACCCTTTCGCCAGCGATAAAAACGTATTTTTCCCGAACGGGCGAACGCGCAGCTAAGCACTTTGTAATTTCTCTCGCGCCCGGTGCTGCCAACTCGCCGCTATTGCGCTCAAAAATGGCGTTTCGGTCATCTGGCAGCCCTGGTGTGCGAGGAGAGCGGCACGATGGATGGATTGCCTTCGCCAAGGGCAAAAACAGAAACAACACACACTAGCACACACTCGAACACGCACGCAGGCGGAAAAGGTGATTAATTCCGCAGTTAGCGGCTATTTACTTTTATGATTGGCCGGAGTGCAGCAATAGCAGCCTCACTGTTTGTTGATTTTCGCACTTTCCCAATGTTTGCACGGCGTTTTTTTCATGATTTTTCCACTCGAGATTTGCGCACCGGTGTGACCGCGACTTGACCGTTACAAAATACCAATTGGCTGCGCCACAAAGATACCACGAAAAACAAGGGTTGCGTCTGCATTCGTGTCACGAAATAAAAACACGAATGGGTTTTATGTTGAAACTTTTTGTTTAAATTCTATAAAATATTACTATTAATGCAATTTTAACGGAAATAAGTGCATTAAGAATTCATAAATAAATTGAATTTGACTTATATGAGGATTTAACAAAGCAGTAGTTCCTGTTTTCGAAATTTTGTTAAAGGAAAGTTCTAGATGGAACAAAATAAATTGCTTGTCTAGCATTTTATACTTTTAAGAAGACCAGAAAAATGAATGCTTTAAAATATTATAATTCAGTCATAAAAGCATTTACGTTTATTTAGAAATCTTTTATGTATTGGTTTTTCTCAAAATTTTATTAGTTTCTAATTATGATATTAATGGCGAATCGGAATGTATATCACTGTTTTTTCGGTTTAGACCTAGAAGACCTGAAATATTCTCTTGAATGGAAAGATTGAGAAACATAAATGCTCTAACTAAATGTTGTAAACATTTGTATAAATATTTACGTTTTTCTTATTTGGTGATGTAAAATCTTGAATGTTTCTTTAGATTTTTCTCCAACTCAAAAAGCAAACGCTTCACTTGTTTCGTGACACAAGCCCAGATGCGATCGTAGTGGAAACAGTACGTTAAAATAGACAGCCATTTTTGGTATATTTTGAAAATACCATGGTTTACCGGTTCAGGCGCGCTGCGGTCACATTGGAAGAAACGATTCTGCTTGTCATTTTGCTCTCAATTTTTGCCGCAAAACGCTACGAAATTCGCAAAATATATAATCTCCAGGCAGGAAATTACCTTTAAAACACAGAGCAGCCTGGCACCTAGCAAGCGGTGCACACATTATAGGAGTCTCCCAACCGAAAACCGAGAAAAACAACAAACATGCCGTCGCTGGAGGTGAGCGTAAACAAAGTGATTGTGCATCCGCTGGTCCTGCTGTCCGTGGTGGATCACTTCAATCGCATGGGCAAGATTGGCAACCAGAAGCGCGTCGTGGGCGTCCTTCTGGGCTGCTGGCGCTCCAAGGGTGTCCTGGACGTGTCCAACAGCTTTGCAGGTTAGTTCATGGTCGAATCGGAAGCGAATCAGAGATAAGAGAGACTCCTTCCTGCCTTTTTCAGTGCCGTTTGATGAGGACGACAAGGACAAGTCGGTGTGGTTCCTGGACCACGACTACCTGGAGAACATGTACGGCATGTTCAAGAAGGTCAACGCCAGGGAGCGCGTCGTGGGCTGGTACCACACGGGTCCCAAGCTGCACCAGAACGACATTGCCATCAACGAGCTCATCCGCCGCTACTGCCCCAACTCCGTGCTGGTTATCATAGACGCCAAGCCCAAGGACCTGGGCCTGCCCACCGAGGCGTACATATCCGTGGAGGAGGTTCACGACGACGGCTCGCCCACCAGCAAGACCTTTGAGCACGTTCCCAGCGAAATCGGAGCCGAGGAGGCCGAGGAAGTGGGCGTGGAGCATCTGCTGCGCGACATTAAAGACACCACGGTGGGCAGCCTCTCGCAGAAGATCACCAACCAGCTGATGGGTCTCAAGGGCCTGAACGCCCAGCTGCGCGACATCAAGCAGTATCTGCAGCGCGTGGGCGATGGCAAGATGCCCATCAATCACCAGATTGTGTACCAGCTACAGGACATCTTCAACCTGCTGCCGGACATTACCAACGACCAGTTCACCGGCACCATGTACGTGAAGACCAACGACCAGATGCTGGTCGTCTACCTGGCCTCCATGGTGCGCTCGATCATTGCGCTGCACAACCTGATCAACAACAAGCTGGCGAATCGCGACGCTGAGGAGGGCAAGAGCGACAGCAAGGATGCCAAGGAGAAGAACAAGGAGAGCAAGGACAAAGACAACAAGGAGACCAAGGACGGCAAGAAGACGGAGGAGAAGACCGACAAGGGCAAGGACGAGGGCGGTAAGGGGTCCCGGAAATAGGAGCGAAAGAAGAAGCGCAAGCCTCGTCGCAAGCGAAAGAAGCAGGCGCCGCAGGATTAGCTGCTGGCTCCGATCCGTAGGAACTGGGACCAGCCGCCGCCTCCAGAATATACAGCGTGTCTACACTCGTGGCGTGGGTGTGCGCAATGGCCTCTCCGAAAATCAAACATTGCTACCATTTCATCGTTCATAGTCGCTCCCATCATGAAGTCAAGCTCCCTGTTTATTATTTCGCCAGCTACGCGTAACTAACTAACGGCAAGTTTATGTAATTAAAAATTAAATAATTTAAATAATGTGTGTTTTTTTTAAAGGGATTTTAAGGGTATAAGTTGTCAGAAAACCTTAATAGAAGTACGAAGCTCTTTTAAGAAGTGAGTTTCACCCATTATCCACTCAAGAAAACCACATTCTCCTTTGTTTCTTATTTCGTAAAACCGAAATTATATATTTAACTAAAAACCAAATCAACGAGCACGCAGGAAAAGCAATGCAAGTGGCTGTCTTACGATTGCCTTTCCCATTATGCGGCAAACATGTGTGTAATGTGTGAGTAATGCATTGTACAGGGCGATATCTCTATCGTAGAGCAGTTATTACTTTAGAAAGCATTTTACCAAATTTCACTTCACTTACAGCTGAGCTAGTTAACGCTTACGAACTAAGGCTACTGCCACTGAAGGCTGGACAACTAGAATACTTAGGTTCACTATGTGTGCTTGCGAAGCAATCAAACTAGATTAAACGTTGAGTTCCTCCCTGGTGATATATATATTCTACGCCATTCATGGGGAATCCTGCAAAATGGCTGCTTTGCAGGACTCCCAAACAGAAGGGTTATGGCTGGCTCTCTCCCTTTAGACCAGCCACTCGCTGGCCAGCGGGAACTTGAGCGGCTGGCAGCTGCTGAGTCTCAGCGAGCAGTTATTGTCCTCGGCAGCAAGTGGCATCCTTGTGGTCGCCATGGGATTGCTCTGCACCGAGCAGAGGCTTAAGCTATGGCTATGCGACTGCCTAAGACTAGCACTAATTATATCGCTGCTGACCCGATGCTGATGCCGGCCACTGCGGTAATGAGGCGGATCCTCCGGCGGCAGCGGCAGCGGAAAGCTGTGGTTGCAGCTGCAGTTGAGATTGTTTGTGTGGAGAGCGTCGCGCCCTGAGGTTGTTGGTGACAAGCTGTTGTTGCTGCTGCAGTTGAGGTTGTAGATCTTGATGCTGGTGCAGCTGGTGCGTATGTTGAGATGGACCTGGGCGTGGTCATGTCACACCGAAGTGCCCTGCTGGCCGGGCACCACCGATCCGCAGCTGTCGTCCGGCTGGAAGGACTCTTGCAACCGCTGCCGGCAGTTGCCCTTCGAGGCGAAGAACAATTTGTAGATGATGTACATGGGAATGCACAGCACCGATGAGCAAGTGACCGCCCAGCCCACCTGGTAGCTCCAGTCGGGATAATAGTACTCCTCGCCAAGCATCTCCTTGTAGCCCAGTATGGAGAAGATGAAGATGGTCTGTCGGGGGGTTGAATTTGTATTGAAATCTTGCTTTTTCTTGAGTTTTTCATTATAACTAACCAGCAGGAACACGGGACTAATGTAGGTCCAGCAGATGCGCCAGAAGAGGCCGGGCTTGGAGCCCAGCATCTGCTCCACATCGGAGCTGAAGCGATCTACGCCGTAGAACCAAAAAACTCCGGCGGCCTCGACAAAGACCACAAAAAGAATGGCCAAGCCGGGTCCATAGACATTCAGGAAGTTGACCAGCACCACGCCGCCCTGAAAGGAGAGAAATCTATAGTTCTTCTAGTTCTTTCTTAACTTATATTAAATTTAAGGAAGTATAAAATTTACATCTTATAAACTTAGTATAATTATCCCTTTGTTTTCCTTATTATTTCTTTAGTTTCCTTTTTTTAACACCTTCACCTTCTCCGAAGGGAGATCTCGCACTTAAACTGGCACTGATTAATGGATGGCGGCTGAGTTATTGAATAGCTTGATCCCTTGACCGATACTGGTCACTCCGAGTGGCCAAGTGGCCAGGACAGGCAGAAATAAAGAAGGCAGCAAATTACAATTTCAAATGTAATCAGATAAAGTGGCGGGAGGAAGACCGGACTTTGCTGGCTGCCAGCAAAGTGTTTGAACGCCGCAGCAACAGCAGCCGAAGCCACTAGCAACATGTCGGTGGATGTTTGGCCAGGTGAAAGGCAAACAAGCCCACTGCTCTTGACAGGTGATAAAAATGCAGGAGAGGAAGGTTGGGGGTGTGAGATTAACTGGCGAACGATAAAAAGCACTTAACACGGCAATCCATCGACTCGGAGCTGGCATATCTAAACAGGAGGAATGGGAGGGTGCTATCTCTGCTAGATGGTGCGTTAAATGGGCCAGTTGGACATGCATGCATATGTATTAGGGGTGCTTAGGAGTTAATTAACCGAATCACAGCCCAGGGAGTCCTCAGGCTCCGGTCACTTACGTAGGTCATCGTTGGCAAAGCGCACAGGAAGATGAAGGCCAGCAGCAGCAGGACAAACAGCTCTCTTCGTCGTCCAATCACGCGCGGATACTCATCGCACAGCGCCGTAATCATGGCCTCCAGGCCGCCAAAGGTACTGTCCAAGCCCAGTGTGATCAGCATCAGGAAGAAGATGATGCTCCAAAACACAGAGCCACTCATGGTGGCTATGGCCTCCGGATAGACAATGAAAACCAAGCCGGGACCTTCTAAGCCCACTTTGTCAATGGATGTTTTTTGGACGTAAGCCATGTAACTATTGGAATTATTTATTAAAGATTCATAAATATATTAATTGATATTATATTTATTATTATTCAGGATAAATTATCGCCATAAACACTCACCCCAGCACGGAGAAGATAACAAATCCGGCCAAAAAACTGGTCAAACAATTAATGCTGCTCGTGATGAGGGCATCCCTGTAGCAATTGTTATTAAACTTATTATAGCTGGACAAAGCCAGCAGTGTCCCGAAGCCAGGACCCAAGGAGAAGAATATCTGCGAGGCGGCGTCTATCCACACCTTGGAATTCTTCAGTTTGTGCCACTCCGGAGTCAAATAATACTTGATGCCCTCGTCCGCTCCGGGCAGAGATACACCTCGCACCAGGAGGATGATCAGCACCACGTAGGGTGCCAGGGCGGTGACCCAAACCACCTTGCCAGCACTACGTACTCCCTTCCACAGGGAGAAATACACCAGGACAAAGACGCCAAAGACACAGAGTGCCAGTGTGGGCTTCACAGGACCCATAAAGTCCAGCCCGTTGCCCTTGTAGCTCTCCAGCACTCGCCGCCTGTGAAGATAATTTTTGAAGGATAAAGTTTATAGGGATATGAGTGGTACCCACTCAAAGAACTCCTTGGCCGGTGAGGTGGAATACTCGCTGAAATTCGAGCTGGTCACCGGCATACAGTTGTTGGTGTTCCAAGGATTATCGCAGGATGTCCAGGGCAGTTTGGAGGTGAACGAGGCGAAGAGATAGTACACCGCCCAGCCAATAATCGTGTTATAGTACATGCCCATATAAATGTCGATCAGGCAGATCGCATAGCCAACACCTACATTAATTTATATTTAAAATTTAAGTTAAATTTCCTGTAGTTAAGTTTAGTTTAAGTCTCTCCCTTATTTATATAAGTCAAGTTCAAGGAAGCAACAGGTTAAACACGTCAAAAGGACCCCAAGAATCCCTATTTTCCACATTAATTTCACTGATTGTTCCTGCTAACAAGGCCACAAAGCATGCAAATCAACAGGTAGCACTTAAAAGCCAGCTCGTTTTAGCCAGGGAAATGCCAATATTTCTGATTGAAAGTCAGGACAATGAGACCCAGAAAGGAAAGGAAAAGAAATTGGAATATTCCCGCGTGACAATTTGCAGGTTTTCAGCCGTTGAACAAACCGTTTTTGTCTCCTTTTTTCTGCTGCTGCCAGTTTACTTATGAGGCCAATAAGACACGTCACGTGATTTTCCCCTCTTTAAGTTTCCACTTGCTTTGCTGGCTGCTTTTCCGGCTGCCTTTTCTCATTCAATTCCGAGTCGCTTGGCAAAAGGTTCGCCAAAGCAAACACTTGTTGAGCAAACTACTGCCACAAAGTGGTGTTTGCTCTTCGACTTTTCAAAAGGAGAGTGGGATTTGGCCTAGACCGGCAGTGACTTGGCAAAGTTTTTGGTCCAAGCTTTAAGCTTGAGAGACCCACGCAGATCCCATGGCCATAATACATTTTGTTTGTCACTTAATGAAATTATCAACTCGATATGCAAAACTTTGAATAGAACTTCCCCTCTCGGTGGCTGTGTCTTTTCATGGCTGCGTGTAAATCAATTTGAGGACAATTTAATTAGGCCTTGAGCTGGAGCGAGGTCCTGGGCCCGGATGGAGGTCCTGATTTGGGGCTTTGTGCGTTCCACTTGAATGCGCTGTTAATTGTTGCAACAAAACTGGTGACTCTTATCCATTCGACTGCCTGATAATGTCGCTGGCACACAATTGTGTATCTTGTTACCGTTTTTAAAGCCACATATTCATATACATATATCCCTTCGCCCAAAAAAGGGAAACAATGCAGGAGCAAACTTTGGTCCTTTGTCCTTCGTGCGGGCGGTTACAGTATCTGCTTGAGACAATAATGCTCGGCCGAGCGTGAAATATATCAGACATCAACAACACACACGCATGTCCTGGCATTATCTCATGTCCCCCGCTGCGTATACTTAATTTCTCATTACAAAATGCTAGCCCCTCCGGCGAAAGGCCTCCATTCTGCGCAAATATTGAATGGCTTCCAATATGCAATCACGCGTTTTTTTTTTAATATGCGACTAAAACTCAATATTTGTAATTCATTTAAATTGCCATTTAATCTTGTATCCTATTTGAAAGCCTCTGGCATCTCCGTATTTATTTGTACATAATTTTTTTAAAGCTCATGTGGGGAGTTCTTTATGGGTTTCATTTTTGTTTCAGGTTTAAAATGTGGGTTTCCTTTTACGCTTTTCCACTCACCTTTCAGGGCCGGACAGATGCGCTTCCAGATGCTGAGACAGCCGCAACGATGGAACTGTCCCAGGGCCAGTTCCATGTAGAAGAGGGGCAGGCCGCCAAATATGAGGAAGAGGCAGTAGGGCACCAGGAAGGCGCCGCCACCGTTCTGGTAGCAAATGTACGGAAATCGCCACACATTGCCCAGGTCAACGGCAAAGCCAATCACGGCCAAGAGGAATTCCGCCTTTTGGCCCCAAGTTTCGCGAGTTCGCTCTGTCACAGAGACCACCAAAATGCGCTGTCATTTTAAGGAGAAAATTAATTAGGAAATAAATATTAAATTGGTTAATAAAAAGTTCTCAAAGATGTTAAATTAAAAGACAGAAATTATAAATCAATTATTTTTTATACATTTAAGAAATATTCGACATATTGCCACTGTAGACTGTAAATTCCTATATAGATCGGGAAAACTTAAAAGTGTATCGATACAATATCAAAGTTGCATGTAAGGATTATCATTAATCGATATACATAACTTTTAACTGAGAAATTTATATTCGAGTTCATTCAGTCGTGTCCCGTCTCTTCAAGGAAACAGTTTATATTTTCTGTAAATTTTGTTTTATTTTTATTTTCGTTTAAACTCGAGTTCTAATTCATTTTTTTTATTGTGTTGCCTTTCACATTTAATTTGCTCATTTTGTTTTGTTATTTTACAGAATATAAACTTTAAGAAAGCTAGAATCGTGAAGCCTAATATTAACCTTATTATTTTTAAATGAAATATTTGTATTTTAACAATCTAAACCGACTCCTACTTGTTATGTGTTGTTTGTTACGCGTTTAGAAGTGAATTTTTTTCAGCCTCTATATTCCTCTTTCCAATAAACATTATGCCCACCGATTAGGACAGGTCCTTTAAGTGAAGAGTTAGAAATAATTTCTTTTTTTTTTATATTTGCGATTTTGCCTACTTTATACGATTCCATTGTTTATCTATAATTTGTTTTTTAAACCACTTTACAAATGGAAATGAAAACTTTACAAATTATGCAATATAACTTCACACACAACTCACCTCATTGTTGGCCAAACGTGGAGCTAGCGGATCGGTGACTTTGGCTGGCGATTCATTATCGCCATCGTCCTCGTTGGAGTCGTCCTCATTGTTTGGCGACTCCTTGTCATTGCTCCAAGGAGCGGTGTTGGCTCGGCCCGTTGTGGTTGCGGCACCGACGGAGGCGACACCGCCGCCGCAGCCGCCAAATTCGGAGCCGTTGTTTGCGCTTCCGCTGCGATCCATGCTGAGGCGGCGGGCCGGGGGCTTGGGCGTAGGCGGAGGCGTTGCGCCGGAGGGCGTGGCACTGTACGCCGATCGCGGCACGAGCGTAGCCAGCCGAACTCTGGACTCGTTCCGCGGTCGAGGAAGGGAACACTGCGTTGGCAACCTGTGAACCTCCTGAAGCTTCTCTCGCTTTCGTCCACTTCCACTCCAATTTTCCACTTTTCCGCTCGTCCCGTTGCTCCGCTTAGCGTGTGTGTGGTCGTGGAAATTGCATTTTCCCCACGGCTCTCTCTTCACATGCTGGATCTCTGTCGCCGATGATGACGACAATTACGACTTTGCTGACCAATAACTGGAATCGGGTTTAAATTCGAAAACCGTATTAAATGGGGCCTGGCTAATGGTGGCCATTTATTGACGGCCCCGAGGGAGGCATTGAAATTAACACAGTTATTTTTGCATTTTTGCTGCATTTGCAACAGATTCGAAATGGTAAATATATGAAACGGAAACTCGTAAAACGTAAATGTCCCTGACCGCATCGAGTTCTGATTTCAGAACCACCCGCGGTGGTGTCCTTTAATTGGTGGCCTTCCCAAAAATAAAATTTACTTTCAATGTCAATGTCGCATTATATGCATATCCCCGACTATTGTTCAACCTCAACAGCTTTAAACTCGTGTTTTATTTGGCGATAAATCTTAAATGGCACACCTTCTGTGCAACACCACGGCGTGTGAGTAACGAAGCGCACACGGTCTCTGCGAGGGGGTTCCCCTGTACCCTTCCGTTTGGCTTTTTAATTACCATTTAATTGTTAGCCACACGCGAAGCCACAGCAATGATAAAGCCAAGAAAGAAAGTCGCACACAAGTGCCGACGGACGGCGACACAGTTGGAATTTCGAAATTTAAATTGTTTTGATAAGACAAGAACTAAGAATACAGAACGAGGTGCCAAAATAATGCAAAACAATCAAAAGGCACTTAGAGATATGGAAATGAAAACAATCTTTGCCAGATGCTTCTCAAAAGTTAAGGAAATTAAAATATTATTATGCTTTTAATTGAAATGGTTTCTTGTTTTGACTTTAATTTTAATGGAAGCAAAATGTAAAAGATTTATATTGTACTTTATTTATTTATTTACACTTTTGGGAAGTATTGGAAATCATTGCTTAATTATAGAGATAAACCATCTATTTTATAATAAAAACTAATAGGAAATTAATGCTAAATAATAATAAGAGAACCTTTCTTTTTAAAATAAAAATTAAAGCTTAATAAATCAGTATTAAAGGAAAATAACTTCTATTAAAAAAATTGCTTTAATGGCTTATAAAATCATAATATATGCAAGTCGAAATATAGAAATAGAAATGTAGAATAGATTTAAAAAATAAATAAAAATAAAATATAAATACAAAAATAAACTCAAATTTTGTTCTGAAATCCTTAAAGAAATTTAAATATTTCTCCAACATAAAAAATATTTTCTGAATTAAATTAAAATCTTTCCTAATATCCGTTAGATGTTTTTTAGATTTAAGAACACTTTTGTAATTGAACTTTAAAATTTATATGCCAAATAATTATAAAATAATGCTTTTTACTACCAAAAGTAATTGTTAATATTTAGTATCACCAGCCTTATTTTTTTAAATTAAATAACTACTATAAAAACTTGTCTTATTTAGGAAACAGCACAGTTTTTTCATAGAAAAAATAATTTTAAGAATCAGACAAAGGCTTGAAACAGTAAAGTAATTCAAAATCTAATTTAAAAACAAAGTTTGTTGTATAATAATGTAATTAATTTTTCCACTTACTTTTTTTTAACAAAACTGTTTAATAAGATTTAAATTTCCACTTCAAAAGCAACAATTTCTGTTGCCACAAAAAACCAACAACACTTTTATTTAAAACTTGTCCATGTTCACTCCACAAACTTAAAAAATTCCTTTAGCTTGGCTTCCTTCTGGCGTCCGATCTGAGAGACGCGCGCCGCTCCGCTGGGCCAACTGATGAATCCTCCGGCCGGAGTCCTCCTTTTATACACGCGCTGCGCAGGCGGGCGCCAGGAGCTCGTCGGCAGGACGACGAGGCGAGTCAGCTTCGGGTATTATTTGGGGTTGCAGCTGGGGCGCCCCAGCGAGGAACTGGGTCCGACAGGTGGCAAAGTGTAACTTAAATTGCAGCCAACTGTTGCTCATCGAACTTGTTTAATGGGTTGAGGTGGGGAGTGGAGTGTTGGAGCTAGGGGGCGTGGCCCATTAAGGTCTGCCTAGAAGCCTTGTTAAACGCTTGCCACATTACTAAACTGTACATCCGATTGACAGGAGGAAAAAGTTTCATTTCACTAATTCAGTTTCGAGTTGGAATACACAATTGAGGGAAGCAACAGGTAAAAGCACTGAAGGTCACATGAACATTTAATTTATGTTGTTAATTTGATTAATATTCACTTGGTTACATCACGGAACATAAACATTGGCATACATTTGATTCAGTTTAAGATTGATTTAAACTTTTTACAACATTTCCTGGACACTTTTGGCTCTTTTCATTTCAGAGCTCTTCTTTCGCTTGCTCGTTTTCACTTTCTAAATAATTATTTATAAGCAAAAAAATTGATAATTATCTCAAAAAATAACTGAGATAGTTAAAATTCGGTTGAAATCGGTTTCAACAGACTTTCGTTTGCGGATATTCCCAGTTGTTTACCCCTCGAACAGCTTCTGCTATCTGACTCTAAAAATTGTCTGCGATGCTTCACTTGATTTCCGAGAGAATGATTAGAAGTGTTTTCCCGAGCAACAAAAGTTGGAATTTAATTTGAGTTTTTGTTTTGTTTATTTGTTTATATATTTATTTTTGCTAATTATTGCGAGCCCAGATGCCGCCGCGAGCGTTGCGCGCACACTCGACTCGGTTTGTCAAGTGGGTAATTCAGCGTAATTGCAAATCGCGGATCGGGGGACTTCGCGGAGGCGTTAGACTCGTATGGAGCCGCCTTCGTCATGGGCTGCACACGTTTTCTGTGGTTGGGATAGGCGGGGTACCGATCCCTATCCCACACCATACACGAGTGCACCGGAATATTATATTGAATGGAAATAAGGCTTAATTTTATTTGGTTTCAAATTAAAATAAAGAAGTAAAGCAGTTGAAGCTATAATCTTAAAAAAGTGATAAATAAATTTGTGAAAATTTTGGAACTAATCGTTGTAGTCTTCCAACTTTTCTTTTTGTTTACATTTTCCTGTCTAACCTTAGACGCTGCTCTGTCTGCTAATAATTGTTAAAACACAGATGCATTGTCTCGGTTGTACAAGTATTATTCATCGTCGTATTATCGCTGTGCGTTTATGAACTATTTGGCCACAGAACCGGGAATTATGTAACTGTAACTCAATATCAAATTTCCTAGCCAAGCCGCAAACTACGTCATCGGCTCGAGCGTAAAATAAGCAAACGGAAGGCGCGACAGCTGAATGGATTGCAACTGATCGCGGAGATCAGGTGGTGGTGGAGGTGATATAGGTTTAAAACGTGGAAAAAGGTGCTTTAAAAACAAATGATTAATTAATGCACATTAATGGGATATTAATTGTTTGAACCATTAATGAAGGTTAAATTGTATAAGCACGCCTTAAATCTATTAAAAGCTTAATTGAAAACAAGAAATTAATGTAAACTTAATAATTACAAAGTAATAAAATGTATATTTTTAAGTACTTAACATAATATAATAACATTAAAAAATATCTGTTTAAATAAGAATATTTAAACATAAATAAATGTAATACAAAATTTAATATAAATATAATTAAATGAAAAAAATGTTTGTAGATTTAATTTCTTATTTTTATAATTTTATTTATTTATTTATTTTATAAAATTAAAAAATTAAATAAAATTAATATGAAAATTAAATTTGTAATAAATTTGTAATCAAACATTTTTGCTTAAATTTCCAATTAACTTCAATTAACTTTTTTTTATTAAAAAATTAAATAAAATTAAAACTTTAAAATTAAACTTATAAAAAAATATAAGAATTTAAATCTACAAATATTTTTGTTTAAATTCCCAATTAACCTCAAACTTTACCGCCAAAAACCCACAATTGTTCTCAAACTGCTTTCTACAAATTATGTTAGTATTTTTGGTATTATGGTTTCCAGGGTAATTTCCTGATCTGGCAACACCTTGCCATAAATCTTTATAAGTCCCGCCCATTAACGTTCTAGGAATTTATGTGGTTTTCTAACAGAAAGTAATATTTATTTGCATTACCTCTAAGCTTTTTCAGCCATTTGAAGTAGTTTCATTTGATTGATAAGCTTACAAGCATGGATAACGAACAATATTCCCGAATTTCCTTGCCAGGTCTGGCAACGTTCTGGGTCTCAACGATTTTTGAAATAAAAGTGTGACCAGCACTGGTAAAGTACGAAGAAGGGTGTAAAAACAATAACAACAAAAAACCAAAACAAATGCATTCTCGTTAATTTTCTTATCACAAAATAAAATAAAAACTAGTGGAGTTTCCGTAGTTTATAGTTGGTGCAGATTACAAAAATGCGTCTGACCCAGATGTGGCAGAACCGGTCGCCGGGTGACCGCCACCTGAGCACATATTTCTGCTTTGCAGCGTTGCGTCTGCTGCTGGTTTTCGTGCCCCAACTGGGCTACGTGCATCCGGATGAGTTCTTCCAGAGCGTGGAAGTGATGACAGGTGAGGATGGGAAATAAAATAAGGTAAATTGTGACATCATTAATATTTACCCTCCGCAGGCGATCACTTTCGGCTGGAGCATACGCGCACTTGGGAGTTCAACAACTCGATGCCGGTGCGGAGCATAACGCTGCCCTTTGCGCTGCTCCGAGTGCCTTGGAGCTTCTACGAGTTCATAGCAATGTACCTGAAGACTTGGTGGGATGTGGAGCTGCTCGGCACGTATGCGTACGTGGTGTTCCCGCGGCTCGTCTACACCCTAATCTCGTTTAGCAACGATTGGTGTCTGTTCAGGATTTGCCGGCTGTACGGACTGCGCTTCGAGATCCGTCTGCTGGCCTTGGGCAGCTCCTGGGTGCTGCTGGTCTTTGGCACGCGCACCTTCTCCAACAGCCTGGAGATGGCCATGTGCTCGTGGCTGCTCTGCTTGGTGGCGGAGTGCATGCTGCGCACGAACACGGTGGTGTTCAAGAAGGAGTTTCTAGAGGAAAAGTACGACAAGGCAGAGTCCATAAGCGAGCGCGTGCGCATCTGGAAGCTAAAGAACGCATTGCCGCCGCACAATCTACAGCACCTGCTGGCCATGTCCACGATCTGCGTGGCGGGAGTGTTCAATCGGCCTACTTTCCTGCTCTTTGGAGCACCCATGGTCTTCTTCTGGCTGCTGCGCGGGATGGGAACGCGTACTGTGACCTTCCGGGACTTTAATCTCCGCATAGTTCTCTTCTGTCTGTGTGCTCTGCCCGCTCTTGTGGTGTTCATCTTCTGCGATTCGCTGTACTATCAGCACCTGACCGTGGGCGAGCTCCACATGATGCATTTGAACATCGATAACTTTGTCTTTACGCCCTGGAACTTCATCAAGGCGAATCTGGACTCTGCGCAAACGGCCAGCCACGGTGTACATCCCTGTTACGTTCATCTGATGGTCAACATGCCGATGCTCTTCAATGTCCTGGCCCTAGCTTCGCTGGGTGCCTTTGCCCAACTGCTGCTGCGCTTCTTCCGGGCCGAATACCAGGTGCTGCCGCGCTTCCAGAGCATCGTGTCGCTGATGTCGGGAGCCATATTCGTGCCGCTCTTCTTCCTCTCACTGATCAATCATCAGGAGCCGCGCTTCCTGCTGCCGGTAACATTCCCGCTGCTGCTGTTACACGCTCCCAAACTGATCACCGGATTTAGTGCCAAGTATCCCTTCCAGAAGGATCACCCGCTGTTGCGTTGGTTCTACGAGAGATGGCTTTCGAGCAAGGCTTCCGGTCCGTATCTCCTGAAGATCTGGTACGTGAGCAATGTGGCGCTCACCCTCTTCTTCGGTTTCATCCATCAGGCAGGGGTTTATCCCCTGGCAGCGGACATGTCGCATGTGATAGCCACCAAACCGGCAGCTACGCACGTCCATCTGATGACCTCCCACATCTACAGCCTGCCTTTGCACCTGCTTAACATTCCCAGCTCCCGGGTGCTGCACTTTAATAGGCAAACGCATCAGCGCTATCGACGGCAGCGGGACTTTTATTTATACGAATACGGTGGGCTCTCTCTGGATTCCCTGATGCAGAAGGTGAAGCTGATTAGCGGCAACTGCGAGGTGAAGCAGTCCGGACCGAGTCGTCTGCGCTACAAACTCTACCTGGCCATTCCCGCTTCTCTGAGCTCTGATCTCCACGAGGCACTGGTCCAGTCCAATGCCAGCAGCTACCTCAACTTCGAGCTGTTGAACGTCTTTTATCCGCATCTGTCTACGGAAGCGTTTCCTCGCCTGCAGGGCAGGCATCCCTGCGATGTGGACGCTCCCCACTGGGCTCACGATGATCTCCGGGGAACCTGCGCCGTGGAGCAGCCGCCCGCACTTAGCTTTGCTTATTTGAACAAGCAATTCAGCTCCTTTGTCCATCAACTGGGACTGGCGCTGTACGAGATCGACGTGAGGCGCAAGACGCCGAGCTCAGTGGAAGTGAAGATGAAAGCCACATTGCCGGAAACTAAGGCGTAGGGCGACCTATTCTTCAGTAATTCCAAGTGCCTTGAACCAAAGTCATAGGCTAAGATAAGCAACATAAAACTAAGCTACCTTTTTTGTAATTCACGGTGGATTCTGATCTCTGCGGATCATGTTCCGCAGACATTCCTGCTAACCGCACATAATACTTTATAAATACTTTATAAATACTTCTAGTCATTACCAAATAGCTCCTTAATCTCTAACTATCCATTAAGTTTTGACAAACACTCGAGTCAATCCATAGAACAATATTACCGAGTGACCAAAGACAAAGCGGAGCAGCTGAAGTGGAAATCCCAGCGGAGAGGTGAGTCTGCCCACACATCGAATTGTTTCGTCAAAGGCAATCAGTAATCAGAATCGTAATTCCAATTCCCTGTCCATTTCAGCTGTCGCCATCAGATCTCTCGCCGAGAATATTGGAAAAGAGTAATCCATTTGACACGCCGTTGCGAGGCGCGGCATCCGCGTTCATTGAACGTTACCTGGCAGAAATCTAGCTGCGAACGCAATTGTGTTCTAATTTAGGTTTTTTGTATTTGGCGGCTGCCTAAGCCGGAAACCCGTTTTGGCCAATGTGGCGACAATTGGCCTATAAATTGGCAGAGAAAAGTGGCCAACAGCATCAGTCGCTGACAAACCAACAAACCCAAGCCAACCAAATCAACATGAAGGTAAGACGCAGCCTGCCATTCAGGATCAAATGGTCTTGCTAAAGGATTCTCCTTTGTATTCCCGTAGTTCCTCATTTGCTTGGCTCTCTGCATTGCCGCCGCCCAGGCTGGCTTCATCGCCTCTCCGGTGACCACCTATGCCGCTGCTCCCTATGCAGCCACCTATGCCGCCGCTGCTCCTGTGGCTTACACCGCTCCCGTGACCACCTATGCTGCTGCCGCTCCTGCTTACTCCACTTATGCTGCTGCTGCTCCCGCATACTCCACCTATGCTGCCGCTGCTCCTGCCTACACCGCTTCGGTGTACAGCGCCCCGGCCTACACTGCTCCGGTGACCACCTACACTGCTCCCATCTCCACCTATGCTGCCCCAGCCATCGTCAGCCCCTTCCTGAAGAAGAAGTAAACGGGAACTTGCCAACCATGCACCCATTGATCCATCCAAACAATTTGACAACTAAATAAAGCGCCAATTCAAGCGAATGTTTGCCTCTTGGTTTAAATGAACTCTTCAGAAAATGATATTTACTTTCAGTTTTATGTCCAAGAAGGATTGCTGTACCTGCCGAAGAAGTACGTCGTGTTACTGTCCCTGATGGAGAACAGGAAAGGACGGTTCACATCTACACTCACGCTCGATAATGCCTTTGTTGGTGATGGGGACCCCTTTTTGCGACCTAAAATTTGATTTAAAATTGATTTTGAGTAAGCTGATCCATGGCTTAAAGATAATATCGAACCTTTGGCTAATGGTGACCTACTCCGAGTGTAAATGGTGCGTTGCTTCGAGGACAACACTTCGACGCCTTGAAAAGGATTTGAAATTGGTTATGAGTAGAAAGTGTCACCTCTCTAAGATAATATCGAACCTGTGGCGAACGAAGACTTGACTCCTTCTGCGTCAACGTTAATGATAGACGAGTGCATCATGCTGTCGATTTTAAATCTCTCATTGTTCGAGACAAGATCTCCGAGATTTGTGTTGGTAAAAACACCCTCGTCAACCCCTAGATTGATCAGGGTTTGGACCATATCCCGGCTATAACGGAAGTTAAACTGTGGCAGGGAGAGAGCGACTTTTGTGACCGCTGTTTTATTGAGATCAATAAAGTTTAGATCCTGTTCTATCTTGTCAATACCATCGAAATTTTTGGGAATCATCAGGACCATATCGAGGTCGTCAATAGACAATGGAATAACCACCGTGTGGCAGTTTATGCTCTTCTCAAAGCTGTACTTTAAATTGTCCACCAGCTGCATCATCTTAACCGACACGGAGCGACTTTCGTCCGGTATATAAAACAAGGCATCGGCCATTGGCTTGAAGGGGATTTTCCAAGAGGCAGAAAAACTCAAAGTGCTTGCTAGAAAGAGTTTTCTTGGAACCTCAAATTGCAGCGGGTCAATTAGCTCCTCGAGCTTCTGGTCGGTGTTCGAGTTAACCCACTTGTTAACCACCTCAGGCCATTTATCATTATCATCCACGTTTTCGATTTCGGTATTAAGATATTTAGCATGGTTTTTCGTAAAAGTTGATTGGATTTGAAGTCCCTTCCGTGCATAGAATCGACTGGCAATCTTAAAAGCAGAAGGATCTTGCGCCGTAGCCCACGACGGAAGTGGAGTTTCATATATACTCTCCTTTGAGGATCCATTGATGGCCAAGACAGTTCTTAATTCCGCCTCGGTTGCGTCCTTGCCAGCTAGGTAAAGTTGGATCAGTGACTGATCGATAGCCGAAGGACATACGAGAACGTTGTCATCTGGTAGATCCTGTATCACATTTTCAAACATCTGGAGGACGGTAAAGGGCTTCGATTGCACATATCCTGCTAAGCAGGAGAGCAACAGGAGGCTGTAGACCACAATCTTCGACATGGTTAGGGGAACTGTACAAAACTCAGCTGATCCGCAGAATATTCTTGTAAAGTATTCATTCGTTATAGATTATTTATTTATTACGGTTGTTAAATGCCTACAACATATTGGTAATCGATACTATGACTACATTTCACTTACGTACTAAGGGAGCGATAGAAGCGAAATACAAAAAAAAATTGCAAGTTTTTGAGATGGGGAAAAGATCGATGGGTTGTTTAGTGGATGTTGTGGCTCAGATACATGGGACTCTTCGGTGCGTCGGCCTCCTCGAACTCAAAGTCCTCGGCTTCGTCCTCGTTCCAGCGCACCGTGCGATCGCTACTACCATCAAGGAGCGAGGGCGATATCAAGTTTCGGGGAGAGAAAGTAAGTTCAGAATATATAGACTTTGTCGCTGTGAACACAATAAGAATTTGTGTGTGTTTTTCGGTTGGTACTCTTGTCTCTGGCATGTGCACAAGATTCGATTAAAATCAATCAAAAAACCAAAATCAAAATCAAACGCAAGGCAAAAAACAAACTCTTTTTTTTTTTGTTTTGGCAACTGAATACGGTTAATAACGTTGGTAGAACCTGTTCATGCCGGCCGCTGGCGGAGGCGGTGGCGGCGGAGCGCCCCTAGGCGGCGTGCGTCGGGCGCTGGAAAAAAAAAAAATCAAATGTTTGTTATTGGGGAAGTTACCATTAGCTCATTATATCTAATTATTCAGTTATCCGGGTGTCACAGAAATCTCAAAAGACCGATTGGTTCGCTGAACCCCTTGAGAAATCAATGGGGTTTGAGTATTCAGAACTTTGCTGAGTAATTGATTTCGTCATGGTTAAGATATCTGCTCATTCATAGGATTATAGGAGTGAATTGAAGGTACTCAGTGGATTCTAGGTAAGGCTTATTCTTGGAGAAACCTCATTGAAAAGTTCTTGTAACAGATTTCTGCTCCCACTCCTCCCTCTATCCCCGACTTACGCCGCAACGTCCGCATCCATATGAGCTCCAGCACCATAGGCATCGCTTTCGTCCAGATCAAATTCATCAGTGCCAGTGCGTTGGCTGTGGAATAAATAAGGTTAGTACATCCATTACTTAACCCAAAGATTATACACAGTTTTAGGCTAATGGACGGGGTGAGTGTAGTGGTTGGGTGCTCTTCTCTAACTGGCCAAAGGGGTATCTTTTTATAGGGGATCCTGGGACACTCACAGACGCTGATTCCGCTTGTTGACAATGTCCTGCACGGCTCGGGCGGTCAGCGACACCTTGCTCTTCAATCGCATCGGCGTGCGGGGCATCGGAACGGCGGCCGGAATGTCCGGATTGACGCTGAGCACGGGGGTTACGGGGCGCCGGACCATTTCACTGCTAGCTCTATCCGCGTTGGTACGAGTACTACGTCTGGCATGCAGAGAGTTTTAAGGGGCGAGTCAGAGCGAGTGAGAGTGGGGTGCTGCGGACCTCAACACGGGGGTTAACTCAGGGTCAGTCCCTTACTTACAACTTTGGCTTAGTACGGAGATTGGGGCGATGGCTGCGCGGATCTGCGGGTCGTTGCTCTGGACTAACACTGGACTGGTTATGGATTAAATGGCTGTGGCTTTGGCCCTGATTCTGATTCTGGCTACGCCAGCCACTGTCCTCGGGATGATCTTCAAAGTCGAACTCCTCAGTGCCCTGCCGGCGACTAATCGCAGAGAGAGTGGGTAGAGTTAGAAGAGGAAGGGTCAGGAACTCTAAGACTTAAGGGGGACCTCAACTTACAGCGGCGGCTTGATCTTATTACGCGACTGCCAAATATTCAGAATCTTTCTAGTCTGACTGGTCTCACGCTCCCGCTCATGGGAGTTGGCCCTACTGGGTCCACTGGACGAGCCCCAATTGTCATCTTCGGGGTCGTGGCGCCTAAGGCAATGATGGAATGAGCTTGAGATGCGGCGCCTCAATGGAGTGTGACTCTACTCACAGCTGCTGCCGACTACGGCTGCGCACCGGCGTATTCAAGGCGGAGACGTCGCGGCCACGGCTCAGTTCACGCTCCCGACTCCTTTGATCCCTGGTCCGCTCCCGCTCCCTATCCGTTTCCCGGCTCTGGCTCTGCTCCTGACGCCGCTGCTGCTGCTGCTGCTGCTGTTGCTGCTGTTCCCTTGATGGGGTAGAGTCTTCGTCGGCCAGGTCCAAAGTTTCCTCAGTGGCAGTGCGTCGTCTGTGAAAGGTTAAGGTCTATATGTTAATAGTTCTTTATAGAGAAAAAGGGTCTGGTCAGTTATGTATATGAGCATCGATGGAAACTTTGTTCGTTTTTCCAGCCACCCTTTAAAATTTACATAAAAATTAATATTAAATAAGAGGAAAGAGGACCGACTGTTTCAATTTGGAATGATGAAACTGTTCACCTCCCCCTTCCATGACTTACAGTGGTGGCTTTGGTCTTGCCGTGCTGCTGGTGCTCCTTTCCCGGCTCTTCTCTCGCCTGCCGCTCCTGCCGCTGGCCGCGGCACTGCTGGTTCGCTGCTTCTTCCTGCCACGACTCTCGCCGCGCTGCGAGTCCTGCTCCGGACTCCGGTCGCTCCTCCTGTGGCGGGCCTTGCTGCGCGTTTGTGCCGCCTGCATGGCATTCAGGCGGGTTTGGACGGTAATCAAATTAAGGCCAACCGGAGTGCCTATGGCCCAGAGGAGGAGCGTGAGGAAAATGAAGAAGGTCAGGCCGTTGATGAAGTCCACCATGTTGCGGCAGAGGAAGGAGCGGCTGGCATCGAAGGTGTCGTAGAAGGGTCGGCACTTGGTGGTGGTGTCGCCCAGCTGGGACTCCATCGTAGCCCGACTGCTGGTCAAGTAGGCCTTCAGGCTGAAAGTCAGTAAATAAATAAATAAATCAGGAAGGGCTTAATGAAAAATATGTCTGCTGCTTTTTTATATATTTACATTTTTGTAGACTACCTTTTTACGGACCAAAAAATATTCAATTGGATTCTCCAGACTCTTCGGTAATTTGATTAAACAATATTTCCCAGAGAAAAAATAACTTAAGACTTAAGAGTATGCTTAAAAGTTCACTTAAATATTGAAGTAAAACCGAGTTGTTTATTGTTTCCACAATTTAGAGAAGAGTCCTTTAGCTCGTAAGTGGCTGTAACAATTTCAAAACGATTATAAATTGCACAAGGAATTTGTCATCGGACATTCGCCAGTTTTGGCAACAAAATATTTAGCATTCCAGGCCATAAATGCCCACCTTGGAGTGTGGCATGTGTGTACACTTGGAAAAACACTGAAAATGCAATCATGACACTTGGCAAACTTAATCAAACGATTAGGACTTTCAATTATCTGATAAAGCCGGAAACTATGTGCACTTCTCAGGGGGTGCTGCAGCAGCGCCAACACAGTGCCACAGCTCCACAGCTCCAGAGCAATTGTTCAAGTTGTTTGTTTCTCTGCCAGCTACCGAAAGAGCAACACAATAATAAAACTCAAACACGCAGACAGACGGACGGACCGAGAATGCAGGCACCAAGTGCCACAGGCGGTGGCAAAAGTGGCTGGAAAAGCGGAATGGAGCGAGGCATTTTCGAGAGTGTGGAATGGCAGGAGGAGTGAGGTGATATCCCAACTCCCCCTAACTTTTCGGTTGAAAATCACTGAGAATTTACCGCAATTAACTTTTGGCACAAACTGTATGTGCATGGGCCTGGCAAGGTGAGTTGATTTTGCATAGGTGGAAAAATTCAAAGAAATATGAGGGAATGGTATATATAGTTCTATAACTGGTTGTCTATAAATTGGGGTGTATAATCGGTGTTAAGCCTATGTTTTTCTATTAAGTTTAATAGGGAATTAATTATAATTTGCAAATAGTTTTCTTATTTCTAAAGAAAAAATACAGCTTGAACTTGCTTTAAAGGGGAAGAGTTCTTAATCGTTTGGACACATTTAGTAATCCTTTAGAAAGTTTAAAAATAGTTTCAAAATCTCTTCTCTTTAGGTTTTTAAAGTTATTTAATTAATTTAATTAAATTTATTGATTGAAGTTATTAAAGGGCTACCTAAATGATATAGATTCTAATTCAACATAAATAGTAAGTAGTAAAGAGCTTTGTTTTAAGAAATTAAAATAAAAGAACAAAAAGTGCAAAGATTAGCTTGCAAATATCTTATATTTCCCTTAGAAAGGATGCCTAAAGTTAGTATCAACCCTTGATAATATTTTACTTTTACAAATCAAGATATTTTCATAATTTTCTTTAGCACATAACTCACCGATCCGTGTAGGTCCTTGTCATATTATGACATATTTCCCCAGCCTTGTTCTCCAAATAACTCTGAATGCTCTTCAGGTGGTTGAGCGTCTGGTTGACCTGCTTGGCCCAGGGATCCCGCTGCAGTTCCAAGGCAGTCAGGTGGTACAGTATCTCGTTCTGTAAGTTCTCCAGCGGCTGGAGAATGGCGGCCTGCAACCGCTTGGCCCTGCTGCCCAGGGTGGTCATGCGCGAGGACGTGGCCACATCCTGAATCTGGCGAAATACAAATCGGATGAGCGAATTGAATGCATTTGGCGGTTACATTATGCACTGCACGTAGATCCGCGGCGCTGCTGCCACCGGTGCCACCCTCTTAATTGAAACTAATCAGGCGGGGTGCCAGGTGGTTTGGCTCCCTGTTGCAGATGCACTCACCTGCAAGGCCACCCGCTGCATCTGATCAATGAACGTGGCCAAATCCTTTTCGGGCGTGGGCGCACCCACGCTGCTGCGGTACGTGGTCAGATTGAATGAGGACGTCTGCAGCATGTTCTCGAGTATGTTCTGGACGGACTGCGTCAGCGAGAGGAGCGTGCGCCCGGACACGGATATCGCATCGATGGCGGTGGACACTTTGGGGAACTGCTTCAAATCGGCTATTTTGGTGGTATTCACGAATGCATCCAATTGAAAGACATTGTACGATGCTTGATTTTGCTCGCAGCCTCTGTTTTCAAAAGGTTGTCAAAGAGAAACGTCAAAATACCAAAAGGGGCAGGCTCTGCTTTTGGACCAAGGGCGGAGCTACGGTTTCTTTTTTTTTTTCAGTTGCAGAACCGGATAAACCCATGATATCTACGTGGCAAAGGGGGCACAGGGGCAGGGACAGGATGTGGCTGTGCGTCCTGGCGAATTTGGCAATTTATGCCACTACTCCTGCCTGCCTGCCTCCGCCTGCATGTGCATTTTGTATTCTGCCCGGATAATTGGAATCGTGCTTAAAATTTGCGGTTACAAGAGGGGTGTCCGGGTGGTCTATGGGTTCTGGGTTCTGGAGTCTGGGTTCTGGGTTCTGGGCTCTGTGGCAAGGGGTGGTGCGTGCGGCTAGCTGAATTGGCATTGGCATTGGCGTGTTCCCTGCAAAATTGAGTGCCATGTGGCTAGCAAAATTTCATGAGGCTTTCAAAACTTTGTGGCTTGGGTCTTGTATTCTGTAGGTAGGTAGGTAGGTGCTTAGTGGTACCCTTCAGTTCGGCATGGTATGGATTTGCTTGGCATTTCGAAGCCGAATAACTTCGCAAGTCGAAAGGGGGGGAAGAGATAGAGAGAGTGTAGTACTTGGCACTGCGTTGCGGTTGCCCAAGTTTCCGGCTTGGAAGGAGCAGGAAAAGTTTGAGAGAGTGTGGCAACAATAATCACCGAAATGGGTAATCACAGTGGAATCGATTAAGTGCCTTCCGAGGGTTTCGATTGGCCAAAAATGAGATTTAAAGGGGGTTAAAGAATACGCTTTAATTTTGATTAAGAATATTTGTAAAGAAAAAAGATGGTTCTCTTACAGACATTAGATTGCAAAAAAAGGTTTAGACTTTAGGTTTTCTTTGATTTTTCCTAAAATAAAAGCTTTCAAGTATAGTTTTCTTATGGGTATTTCTAGTTTAACTTTATTATCCTTTAAGTGCGAAAAAGATAAGAATTATGAGGTCCTAAGGGAATCACAAAAGAATCGAAAGATGAACAATACTTCAATAAGAAATATTTTAACCTAAGACTTTGTTTTGCTTTTAAATAAAATCACATTTAAAATTTAATAAATTTAATGGTAAATCTAGCTAATATTTCTGTTCCCTCTTCGACTTAATTTCCCTCTCAGGAGCTAATCGATTCGATCATAAAATTTTAAGTACACTTTGCTTTTTTTTCACACACCAAAAAGGCAGAAAGTCGTTCTATGGTCTCTGGTCTCTGGGGGCCAATCAAAATTACAGGCACGTACAGTATCAAAGTAATTGGATAACAAAATTCGTTACTTGGGCTACCTGGGGGGAAGTTTGGATACACACACTCATGTACATACGTTAGTGGACTTACCTGAGGGCCTGGCCGAGGCCCACATTGACCACGGAACGATTGACACCGGCAGGACGTAGCAGCTCGCCAATGATGCCCGTCTGGGGCTCCCGGGCGTATGCGTAACCCGGCTTGTCCAGCAGCTTGGTGAGCGTGGAATAATCCTCATCGTAGAGCGATCGGCAGACAAAGACCTCGGCATTGCCACCAATGGCCAAAGAGAACACACCATAGATGGTGAGACCAATGCTGGCCAGGCAGATGAGCATCACGGCAATGAAGAAGACCACGCCCGACTTGGAGTTCGACTCGCAGAGGAAGCAGCAGTAGGACATGAGCATGAAGAGCATCACCCAGACGATCACCATGCCGGCAATCCAGCCCACGCTCCAGTAGGCATCCGCCCATTCCTTGAGCTCATTGTACGCCGGCTGCATGGAGGGCCAGGTGCCCTCCAGTCGCCGGAGCAGTGCGTTCACGATGGAGGTCAGCTGCTGGGCATTGGCCGTAGTCCGATGCCGAATGCTCGCCAGTTGCTCCAGCGTGTCTGCGGGAGAGAAAAGTTTTTTTTGTTTTGTGTTTTGTGGCCAATTCAATTAGCAGCCACAGAGCAGAACCGATGACACTAATTAATATTGGGACTAAACTCGAGTTATGAGTACTTTGTCCCCCACAGCTCTATGGCTGTATCTGCTGAGAGGAGAGAGAGATCCTGGGGGAGGGCTGTGCTTCGGAAATTGCATTGCCAGATTCATGGGAATGTTATGGCCTCTAAATGGGAAGCCCGACACCTGGACTATTGATTGAATTGTACATTTAGCTCGATGCCGTAATTGAGTTTCGGCCGAAAGGGACAATATGGATTTTGAAGCCGATTAATAGGGACTGTGGCTCTGTTTCCAGAGATGGGTACATGGGTGGAACTCTGGAGGGTATGGTGGACTCCGCTTCCGCTTTTTCTTTGATTGCTCTACTCACAGTTCCGCTCATATGCCGTGTCATGTTTAACTTGTTGCGGGAAATTGCTGAAAATGGAACGTGACACGCCAACTTCCGATGTCAGATTTTTGACAGTGGCCCCAAATTCAATTTCGCCCAAGTAGCGCATACGGAAGATGCTCTGGTCCTCTTGCAGCTGACAAATTGTCGGCGATGTCAACGTTGTCGTCGTTGTCGTCGTTGCAGTTGTCCAGGAAATAAGATATTGCGGGTGGAATTAGAAAAACAGTGCAGTGGAGGCAGAAAAAAAGGGTGAAAAGGAAGTAAAAGTACAAATTATTTATACGAACTAGAAAGTGAAGGATAAGCTCGGTGACCGAAGCTTGGAATACCCTAGAAGGTGAGTTATTTCTAAGAAATAAGAATAAATTATAAGGATAATATTATAGCATATTAATAACATTTTAATAGTTAAGAGAATGCATTTTATGCGGATAGAAGTATATTGATTTAAGAAAGAAAATATCTCTAGTACAAATTCTAGTTAAGCAAGGACTTGCAAAAGTAAACAATTGCTGACATAGAAAGAAAATTAAAAATAGCTTAACTTATAAACCTAAAAACCTCATAATCTACAGAAATACCCCTCTCAAAAAGAGTATAAAACGTTTTATAATCGAGCCGCGGCGGGATATGAACTGCACTACGCCATAAAAGGACTCACAGTCTTCAGAGCGTCCACCACGCCGTTTTCCTCGAAGCTGCGTATACGCAACGTGTCGCAGAGCGGGCGGTCGCGGTACGTGCACTGGCGCTGCAGCACGGACAGCTGGATCTGCAGCTCCTCCATCCGGGCGGCCGCCTCCTGGGACAGCTTCAGTGCCCGGCCGACCGTCTCCTGGAGCATGAGGACGCGATAGATGAGCTCCGCGTTCGCTGACAGCGACAAATGCACGAAAATATTATTATTATTTGCAGCGTTATTGTAGCGTGTTTTATTTGGACAGGACATGGCGGACATGGCGGGGAGTCAAGGAGTCAAAGGAGAGCATGATTCCAAATTACACATTGTGTTCGAAGGCGAACCATAATGGAGTTGTCATCTTGGCAATTGTGCGCGACGAGAAGGACTTTCTTTCGGCTGGATCCTTCTTGATTCTCCGTTTGCATTCGCCGAAAATGAAATTGGGCGCAAACAATCGTTTTTGGCTATAGATACTATATATTTACCGTTGCTTTGAGCCTTCTATTTGTGGTTTTCAAGATGTTTTCGGTTGGGATTTGTGCAGATTGTTTGGTTAAATGTTGAGTGGATTTTTAAAGTGATTTGTTTGATTTAAAGGATATAAATTAATTGAAATTTCTTTGAAAAACTAGGGAAGGTTAAGCCTTGACTTCCTTTTAAGTAACCTTTAATTTAGTAGCTAAAATCAATAGAATCAATGGAAATTAAACCAAGAGTGTGAAAAACTAAGAGAAATGTGAAAAATTTACAACGCCCGCTTTGAGCAGCCGGCACAACCCGTTCGCCAATGGAAGGTCACACCCATTTTAGCTGTAATTTATTGGTGCTGGTTTATTGTCATGTTTGGCCAACTGGGAAAGGGGTTTCGGTGGGAGTGATGGCACATCTACTAGTAGGTCTACTACTGGCCATGTTCGCCTTGCCACGAACAATGGAATTTGGGTCAAGTCCGTAACCAGACAATCGCATGGCAATCGCTTGGGAGCACTTAACCAGAGCTCCGTGGTACCACCACTATGTAGTACTCGCATCCGTACTCACCCAGGCTGAGTGTCGTCAGTGAATCATACGCCAGCTCAAGGCCAGTGTGTGCAGATATTTCCGCTTGAATCGGCTCGCCTAGGAGGACGTCCACGTCTGCGGGACAGAAAGAGCGGAGGAACACATGAGCTCCATATATAAAATTCATACATTTGGGGAAAGTTGGAGAATAATGCATGGATCGAAGGCCGTAAGTGCACGGCTTCGAGTACAAAGTTGGCAAAGCGATTGTCGAATGGCACAAACTTTTTCGTCGCCGCCGCCACCTAACCGCCAACTGACTACTGACTGACCTTCCAAGTCTTTGATGACCCGCTCCACGGAAACGTGAAAGCCATTATCCAGTTTGTGTTTGATTTGCAGATGCGTGTCCTTCAAGAAGACCTCCACGTCGTGCACGGCTGACTGGACCATTTCGGGCGTCATCTCGATTCCGGCGGACAGGCGGCTATTAGCGTAGAATATACTAAAGTCGCTCAACCTGCAACGGGATTAAACCTTTCGATTACTCCGTAAATGTAGCGATTGCAGAGCCTCAACCCACGTCAGCAGCACGAACACAATCCACAGGGTAACAAGGCCGGCGCTCTTGCGGCACCGCAAACTGTCCTCCAGCGCCTCATCGCGGATGTTGCACGGCGCATTCCGTATGTGGTCCACCTCCTCCTGCGTGGATCGGCGGCCGCAGCACCAGGCACAGGTGGCAATCAGCGGAACGAGGGCCAAAATGGCGAACACGCTCATCAGGGCTATGAAGCCGGACTCGATTTTAATGGCCTAAATGGGAACGGAAGGATTGAGAGGAAATTTGGGAAGGCACCAAGTTCAGAGGACAACTCACATTGGAGGCAAAGTCCAGCAGGCTGACATTTTTGTGTAAAACATCGCGTATGGAGTCTGAAAGAGATAGTAGAAGAATGATAGACAAATGCTATTAAATTTTTATTTAATTTTCAAACCCCAAATCCCCTTAAACCTCCTAATAACTAAACCCATGTTCCTGTCCATCCATCTCAACTGACTTTTATTTCAGGATAACCTCGGAATTATCACTGGTTAACTGCGTTGCCTGTTCCTCGTTCAGATGTTGTATGACCACCACATTGCAGAGATTTGCCTGCACCAAGGTTCGTGTGTCCGTCTCGAGAAGCTCCTGGCGCGGAAAAGCCGTCATCAGGACAAAGTTCCGGCGGGAATACTGTGGCCTTTCCCTCCGTACATATCGATACAAATCTCCGATGTTATGGCTATGATTGAAGCGCCCAGCCACGCGGCTTCCGTCGGCCAGCCGCAGCTGAACAGTGGTTATGGCTGCCCCCTCGTTGACCTGCAGCGCCGGCAACTCCATCTGCGATGCACCACCTACAGCTATGCGGGGAGTGGGATTATTCAGGGAACGACCTGGACCCAAGAACTGCTTGCGCGATAGGTGGCGATAGGATTCATTTGTGTGATTCTGGACGCTGAGCTGTAGGCGCCGATGGTTTTCCAGCATTTCGTCAGGATAATCTCCACGCAGAACGGCGCGCAGGAAGCGTTCGTTCTCAGGCAGAGTATAGGGCCTCAGGGAGCCGTCATCCAGGGAGAAACCCTCGGACCAGAGGTGCAGCACCACTATTGTGTGCTCATCTTCTTCGGTGTTCTCATTTTCCGAATCCTCGCCAGGCTTCCGTTGTGGCGGCGGATTGAAGGGGTGCGCGCTGCCCAGAGGCACCCCATGACCCCACACACGCAAACTCCGATCGCTGTCGATGGTGGTCAGGGCTGGTGTGGAGTTGTCGATGGCCACGTGCTTCTCATGGCGCGAGGAGCCACTCGATGAGCCTGCCTGGTAGCCAGTCTGGTCAACCATACGCCTGCGGGAATGATGACTGATCAGCGAATGCAAGTCCCTTTGGCTGTCATCCTGCGTGGTTGGTCTTTCCTGAGCCTTCTGAGCCTCCGAGCCAGCAGAGTTCTCGGTGCTCACCATCTTGGCCGCCGTCTCGGACACGTAGGCATTGCTGGCCACCTCCAGCGACCAGTTGTTGGAGCTTAAATACCGACGAGCTACCTCCTCCTGCACGCCATGACGCTTCATGAAGGTGCTCAGCTTCTGCTCATCGGCCATTTGAACTGGCACGCCCAATTTTGGGGCAATTTCGATGGATAGAACTTACAGAATCATGTTATATATGTATATATATTTTTTAATGGTCTGACGACCAATGTGGCAAGGCCGCCTAAGCTGGGCTGAATAGTGAAAATCCGTGTGGCGACCAAAGCCACAGCCAAAGCCACATCCTCTCGCCCTACATGCATATTTAATGGAAAAAGGTTCACGACTGCGGTGGCCTCCATTCAGGTTTTTGGTGCAACAGAAACTATTTAAGCCTTGATTGTTTTAAACCGAAACCAAAGTATTAGTGCAGAGGAAGAAATTTCAATCTAGTTTTTAACTAATTTTAATTTTAATAGAATTTTAACCTAATTTAATTTTCATTTAAGATATTGACAAGAATTTTAACCTAAATTTCCTATAAAGATTCAATTAGTTAAGAGGACTTTACATGATTACTTTTATAAATATAATACTAAACCCAACTAAAGCTTAATTAATTTTCTAAAATATCACCCTTTAACATTAAAAATCCCGCCACGTTTCTCCCTTTTTATCTCTGTGCACTATTTAACTAGGAATTTCCATCTGTGGCGTATAATATGCCTACCCTCCAAATACTGTCCTGAAATTACATCTCTAATGCCTTCATTGTTGTCCTGCTGACCAGAGGGCGGGAATACCCATCCGCCCACAACCATAGATACATGGACACCACACACTAGGACTCAGGGACACCATAGAAGGACACACCCATTTTTGGGGGGATGTGGGGGAATAGAACTTACCCAGCGGCAATTCCTCGGGCGTGATAAGCGATAAAAATTCACTAACGTAGGTGAATATAAATGGTCCTGGCGCTATGTCCATGCCTGGTATGCTGTAGGTAAAAAATGTGGCTGGCGTTGTTGGTGTTGTGGCCATTGCCGTCGTTGTTGTTGCTGTTGTTGCATTTGCTAATGCCAGTGTCGTGGCCGCCATCGCAGATGTGGTTGGTACTCCGGATCCGGATACGAAGCTGGCCATTGCTGCCGCTGCCGCTGTTGCTGCGGATGACGAGGACATAATTGTTGTTGCGGCTGGCGTTGGCAGTGTTAGATTACGCTGGTCCATCTTCGGCCGGATGGCTGCCTTAACTTGGCCTTAACTCTGGCTGCTGCTGTTGGTCGCCTCCTGCGGAATGAATTAATGCGGAACAGGCACGGCCATGAGGGTTCTGGCTAAACAAAAAAATACATACACAGACAGGCAGACATGCCGGGTTCTAGGGATATGTTGTAAAATATTTTCGGAATTTTATGTTCCAATTATGCATTCATATGTATGTATGGGGTTCATCCCCAAGTAACTAGCCTGTGGGCCTTCGCTAGCAACTCACTGGGACTATGTGACATTCACCAAATTAATGAATATGCCAGAGCCGTGAGGAATTTTCACATATTTTCCAAACAAATTAATTTTTTTTGTGGGTCGTACATTGTATTTATTATCCTAGGAGTGACCTCTTTTTTTGGGGGTCAACTTAAAGGTGTCCTTAAGATGGGTTTTCTATATAACGTATTTAAAGAGTGAGTAGAAATAGTGGTTGGCAGATACCCTTTAATTCCTCTCAGTCCTATATTAATTTTCATTTTAACTTGATATAATTATCTTTTTAAAATTTGAAACTATTCTTATTTTAGACACACACGTCGTATACTTAATTTAAGTTTTTCACATCAAGTATACGCCTTGTGTGCCCAGCTAGCTGACCAGCTGTATGGAATAGCCTGACAAGGTTCTGCTCCATTTAATTGCCGTCCCTGAATGTTGCCTTGAATCGAATTCTTCACCTTTTAATTCTATTAATTTCATGTTTCGCTTTGTTGCTGTCTTGCGCTGTCTTTGCCCTTTCCAATGCTGTCAACACATTTTCGAAAGAGAAACAAAAAACCAAAAACACAAAAAGCAAACAAAAATGCAACGAAAATGTCTTTTTTTCCACCGCACTCACACACACATATCAATGGGTAATGACTTTCAGAGACTGTATAACTGTATAACGATACTCTCCCACTATCTACACGTTTTTTTTATCTCTCTTTCTTAATTTCTCTTTCGCAGAGTCTTCACAGAGTCTGGGAATGAACATGTCTCTCTTCTAGAGGGGAGGAGGCAGCGGACAAGCCGTGAGGAAGCCCCTCAAGTTTCGCCGCTGGAAAACTCAACTCATTTGTTTTCCTTGACAATACGACGTGCGCCGTTTTGCCGCCTTTATCGCCCATTCATGCTGACCATTGGCCATTGGCCACACTAATTGCTCCGTTGTGGGACTTGCAGAATTAGACCAAACTTAAATAGTCTTGAGCCCGAAAGTGGGTCATTAAAACTCGATACCCCGATGCATTGGCTGAGTCTTGCAATGTCCTCCCTCCCTATATGCCAATATATGTTGGCACCTTCACACCTCTCCCTCTCTCTCTCTCTCTATTTGGAATATCTATATGTTTGTTCTGTTTGCTCTGCATGTGCGATTATGTTAGCCAAGTGGACACGAGTCAAGGCGCTCGAATGTGCTGCTGCTGCTGTTGCTGCTTCTGTTGCTGCTGTTGCTGCTGCTGCTGCTGTTGCTGCTGTTGCTGCTGCTACTTCTGGACAAGCTCTTTCTAAAGGCAACTCGATACGCAACGATACTGGGACTTGTTGTCGGCTATTATCTCCCTATTATTGCAGCTATATGTGTAGCTATGGCCATGCCTGCCAGGGAGCTATTAGTGAAAGCCGTTACAATGATAACAGACGAAGTATTATGGAGCTAGGTGGCAGAGTTCAATGCATTGGGTCAACAGTGACTGAAAGGGCTTTTCTCTGGGGGCTTACAGTGAAGTTATTCACAATGTGCTTTGTATTTGTCTTCTAGCAAGAATAAAGGGAGTGGTTGGTAAATGGAAAATCGGTAATGTATATAAGCTATTTGTTGAAAATTTGAGTGTAAACTAATATTTATGGCAACTAGAAGTATGCTTTTGAATAATGGGAGACTTAAAAGCTTTAAGAGGGTTGCGTATAAGCATGAAATATTATATTTTTCATATAAATAAAGTAAAATAAGATTCATTTAGTGATAAATAAAGCGTGTGGCACTCAAAAGAATGTTATTAAATAATAATAATAAGATTTTATTATATTTTTCGTATAAGAATAAGTAAAATAAAATTAGTTTAGTGATAAATAAAGCGTGTTATTAAATAAAAGGACATTTTAAAACTCTACTAACGTCACCTAAAAGTATGCTATGATTTCAGAGGTGCATAAAATAGCTTTCTTTTACATGAACGAAAGAATAACGATTTAATTTGTTGATTATTGTTTTGGTAAATTGTTAATAAAATCGCTTTTAATACGTTTAAAAAAAAGATAGAAAACTTTTAGTACTAAAAATGTATCCAAAGGTTCTAGTTTTGGCTTCCCTAAGTAAAAGCGGTAAATTTCAATAACTGTGGCATACTTTTAGGCACCTAAATCAATGTTTTAAGACCTCAAGATAACTCCTAGTAGCTTAAAACCATATTTTATTGCATTACTAAGCCATTCGTTGGTATTCATTTAACTCCTCCGATAATGAGTCAGACTTAACGCTCCAGTTTTTGCTAATACCCCGAATTCGAATTCGATTAATTAACAAATTGCACGCCAAATGAACTTACGCACCTCGTTTGGATTCCCAATTAATTGATTGATGTCGAACCGAAGCCCTGACTGTCTCGCTCGCTCTCAGACTCACACACACTCCCTACACACGCACACTCCCTGCACAAACACACACACACAAACACACTCCCTATCGCCCAGCCATGCATATGGTGTGATTATGGGGTTTGGCTTTGGAAATCATGCTTTTAATTGAACGTTATATTTAAATTCGAATGCAATTAGTTTGATATGTTGATTCGTTTCGTTGATTTGAACATTGCGCTACCGAAACCCGAAATTGAGTTGATATCGATATCGATTTGCAGCACTGGCAGTGCAAATATATATAACGAGGGCCACGAGAGGGTTTTCGGATCGCGTTTCAGCGACAATTTTTCGCTGTTTACTTTGCACATGCAATCAGCCACGGCAATTGTCAAGCAATTAATTCTTCATTTTCACATAATTAGTAGAATCGTACCAGTGGGAATAACTTATAATTGTGTATATATATGTATATATATCCTTCTCACTTGACTTGTTTCGCGATTTCAGCACAAAGCTCGACCAGCGCCGTCAGACGACTGAACGCTGAAAAAGGTGTTAGGCCCAAATAATCAGCGAAGAAAACTTAGAAATTTTTCCCTATTTTACTTTTTGCATTAGTCCAACGGACACAGCGAGTGAAAATGGACAAGAGGCGTATGGTGAATACTGACTTGTTAGTTGGGTGACAATTTTTCCGGTTTTAAGGGGGAAAAGCACATAAAATGGCGGGAAAAAATGCGGGAAAATATTTAAATTTAATTTAAACAGTTTATATAGAAGGTAGTCCTACCAAGTACAAGCTTACAGACTTAGTTAGCTTTTATAGATCAATAAAAGTAGGTGTTTTGCTTTCTCATTTTTATATTTCAGAAACACAGATACATTTCCAGTACTCTCATTTAATATAGAGGCAATAAAGCTATATGTCTTCATATGAATAATATTTTCCTTTCAAATTGCGATTTATGTTTTTCTAAGTCCCCTTGAGAACCATCTGCGATTTAGTTCCCATGCTTCATGTCACTTTAGATCTCCGGCAAAGCCTCGCTAAAAGCTCTTTAGTTCTCGTGAAAATGCCAAATATATATCTCATAAGTAGTAACGACCAATTTCGCAGTTTTTGTTTGTGTTGGCGGCAGGCGCCTTGAGCTTTGCATTAAGTAGACTTTACTTTAAAGTTGCATCAACGCCAGGCCAAGCGCCAGACAAAGTTTTTTAGCCAGAGCCGAAAGCGGAGAGCGGAATAAAGTTGGGCATGAATCTATGGGGCGAAAGCTGGGTGGAACTGTCATTTTCCTCGGAATTTTCCTCAACATATTGTCAGAGCTCTCAGCGGGAGACGCCAATGACAACGACAACGACAACGGCAACGACAACGACACAGCCGGCAAACTCTGGGCCTTGGTAGCTGCAATGCCTCCGTGCCAGAAGTGCCTTTCATGGCTAAAATTCAATTTGCCTTTGATTTATGCATTTTACGTCAGATTTGCACGCCGGCCTGAAGGGCTTTTCAAACTTAAAGTCGCAGCAGTCTGGAGTCTGTATCAAACACAAATGATGACCCAGCGAAAGTCGGTTTGTTTCTGACTGGAAATAGCGGTTAGGCCACATTGATAGGTCCTTTGAGTGTCCTTTGTGTGTGTGTAAAGCTGCTGTGTCAGTTCCTGTTGATGCAATTACCTGGGGGCTCTTACTGTTGCTTCCTTATTTACTTAACTACAGAATAAACTTATATCTGGTATTACATTTACTTTATTGCAAGTCGATTTTTTTGTTTCCTTAACGGGGTTACTGGAACCAGTTACTAGTTACTAGATAAACCAGATCTATAAGGAGCGCTGACCTATAATATCTCTCTGCTTCCGAAGACTTCATTACTGGAGTATCAAGTAGAGTTGAATGCCAATTAAACTCCAAAGGAGTAGAATGTCCATTGAAATTGTAAAGCCGCCATTTCTAAAGGCATAAATCGTCTTCTCGATCCAGTCTTTGTAGTACGGAAAGCTAACAAACCTAATGGCCTTGCCCTCAGAACAGCCCACAGTTCCGGCAATGATTCCAGCGAGAGCTCCCTGACAGATCAATGGTCCGCCCATGTCACCGGCGCACACCTCACCTGTGTTATCATGATGCACACATATGTCCCCTTCGTAGTACGTGCTCGAACTTTTCTTGCACTCTGAAATCGCTCCAATTTTCACATTAAGAAATAGAATTTCATCCGAGTACGGTCCGTGCTGAAAGTAGTTAGCAAATATAATTATGGGGTTAATTCCCAAATGGATAGCATGGTTTTTCACCTGGTAAAGCTGCCCCCAGCCCATGGTAACACAGTTATTATTAGCGGTCAAATTCGCCTTTCTGCGCATCAGAATTGGCTGCACGTCGGAATTGTATCTGGGAATTCGTTGGTCGAGCCGGATGATGGCCAGATCGTTCTTCTTGTAGCGCTCGTAATCCGGATGCACCATTAGACGATCTGCGGTCCGGCTTTCGCTTTCTTTATTATAGGGATCCAGCCTTTTTAAGTGACCAAAAACCACCTGAATGCCACGCGGCTTCAGCGTGGCCTTGTACCGACTAAGAGAAGATTATTAGACCTTAGGTTTCAAGGAATCATCACATGCGATACTTACTCCGTCAGACAGTGGGCGGCGGTTAATACGGCTCGGCTGCTGATCAGGATACCGGCGCAGAAGTGATTGTCCCCAAAGCTCTCCAAATAGCTGAGCGTCCTGATGGATACCACGTGGCGGCTCCATCTGTTTTCGTTCGCATTATAGCCGCCAGAGATTAGGAATTCGAAAGTTTCGTCGCTGACATCAGCCACGACACCGTGTTCAGCCCTCACAGAAAATCGAAGTAGAGTTAGCCAGAGAAACCAGAATTGCATTTTCAGACTTCCTTATTTTATAAATTCGAAAAACTACACACTTGAGCTGATGTATGTAAATGAATGTTATGTATGAAAATAGTAAAACTAAATCGGAGATGACTTACATGTCATTTGAAAATTTCTGTGGGAGTCCCTGTAACTATGTGTATATTAAAAAAGAAAAGTAAATATAAAATAAATAAGTAATAAAATATAAAAACAAACTGAGATCAAAACGAGTAAAGACGACGAGTAAGGACGACGAGTAAAGACGACGAGTCAGGACGACGAGTAAAGATGACGAGTAATGACGACGAATAAAGACGACGAATAAAGACGAAGAGTAAAGACAACGAGTAATGACAACCTTGGGAGACTACCAGTAATCACGACGAGTAAATAAGACGAGTTAAAGATGACGAGTAACTATGATTATGATCAAACGGAAAACCTAGAATAGAGTAGATTTTTAATCTAAAATTAACTACATTAAGGTTTATTTATTTTAACTCAAGCCCAAATATTTTGTATAAATAACATATGAATAAAAAAATTGTTAAATTTTCATTTGATGAAATCCCTTAAAATATAAACACCAAAATCCTTATCCCCAAACTCTAAAACTATAAGTAAGCCACGGTCTTAGAGCCTTAAATCAAAGCCATTTAAAGACTTGTCAATTTAATGTCAATAAATCAGTGCGCCCCTAAATAATCCACTCTATTGCCCCCAATCTTCGTCTCCTCAGCTGATGGAATAATCGCTTACCGGCTACCATATTATGTATGCACATTTATGGAACGCCGAGGGCCGACAAGGGCCATTGTGAGGCAGGCAGCCGCAACAGCAATAACAGGGGCATAAAGTAAACATTTCCCTTTTTTTATGTGCTCTAGAATTTCTGTGGCGAGGCAAATATTTAGCAGCTGACACTCGTTGTGAGTGGCAGTTGAGGAGCTCCGTCTGCTCTAGCGGCTGCTCCGAGTGCTCTCGCTGCTCCGGGGGCCACGGGTGCTCCGTCTGCTCCACGTATAATGCAATTTTCAGCCCCCGCCCCCGCCCCCAACAAATTAAATTCAAATTGTGGACGGATGCAAATTTAATGAAACGCCAACGGCAAAAGACAGCAGCAGCAACATTGGCAAAAGCCCCGGAACTCAAACTCAAACCCCAAGCGAAGGCAAAGCCAGAAAACCGAAAACCGAAAGCCGAAACCGGAAACCAAAACCGAACAACATGGGACAGGCGCAATAACCAAAATTAAAGCCGCACTAATGAGCAGAGACAATCCCGAAAGAGTGGCGCAAATGTGCCAACGACCAGGCGGCTGCCAGTCTGTGGATGTGGATGTGGCCACTGGAGAGGGAATGCATGCATGCAGATGCCCATGCCGATGCCAATGCCAATGCAGCTGCAGCTGTGCTATGCTGTGTGTGTGTGTGTGTGTGTTGGCCAAGTGATTTTGGCCAAAGTTAAAGTGGTTTTTCAGTTGCGACAAAATTGCACAGGAAGTCACGTATCCACTTCGCCTGATGCAAAATGACGTATTCCGCAGAGCAGAGTTTTAATCACGAGCTAGTTACTAGTTACTACTATCTGATTTTGCCGCCGAGAGCGGCCTACGGTGGGTCACCTGGGTCACGGGCATGAAACCAGTGTCGCCCAGACACCGAAGGGTCACGTAGCCCGTTGGGTGCACCGTCAGCCAGGTAATGGAACCATGGTTTAGATTGAGACGCGTCCAGGCCACAGGCGGCAGTTGAAGGGCCCTCAGGATCAGGTAACGGATCACATTCGAATGACCCACAATTAGTAGATACGAATCGTGCTCCTGCTCTGGAGTGGCCCGAAAGAAGTACCGCTGGAAGGCGGCCTCGATTCGGGGACCATCACGCTGGTAGGACAGCTTCACGCGGCGCCAACTGCCCTTGGGCGCAGGATCCGCCGGATAGGGTGTGCCCTCGGGCAGCAGCGAGCAGTGCTTCATCTTTTGCGTATCGATGTCTAGCTCTTTGAGGATGATCGTTGCCGTCTCCTCGGCCCGCGGCATTGTTGAGGTCACCACTTGATCCCAGGATACGCCCATTTCTCTTAGTCTCTTGCCTGTTCTCTGCGCCTGCAGGCGACCCAGTTCAGTGAGATGGCTGCCGTATAAGGTCCTGGAGTATTCACCGTGCCGCACCAGGATAATGTGGCGCAGGGCGGTGGACTCATTGTTGAAGGAGCTGCCCAACTGTTGCAGCGTGGGCTTCTGGCGATCCCAATGGTGCAACCAGGCTCCACTGCCCACCAGGCTCGAGGTTTGCTCTCCATCCTGAATTACAGCCTGTTCCCCTTCGAGCAGACGGATGGCCAGGTAGGTGACCAGGGAGCCGCAGCTCATGGCAACCACCGAGCGTCCCAGGACATCCAATCTCATCGGGGAGGAGTGTAAGAGAGAAGCCAGTGTCAATGACAACTGAAAAACGTACAAGTTTTGCCTAGGTATTGATTTATACAATATTTAGTTGGCTTTCATTCTAGAAAAGTTTACTGGGATAACTTATTATTAACTACATTGACAGATTAAGTGGAATATAAAGGTATCCTGTTCATTACTCATTAAAAGGCTGTCCAAGAATCGGACAATTATTGGTTAAGCTCCATTGCAATGGCAATCAACTTTGACTCCTTCGGTCTCAGCGGTGGGTCTTGTTGCACTTTCCAAAGTTTATTCAGATTCGGACTCAAGTTCCCTTTCTTGATTAGCATTCAGGGCGAGGCAAAAGAGTTTGGGGAGGGGAAAGTGGACGCTTGAAAGGTTCTGGTCGGGGAACTTTTGTGTCAAAGTTATTTTACCCTCGGCAGGATACTCGAGGACAACTTTCTGAGCGGCAAACTTTGCGCCCTCCACAATCAGCCGGCAAAAAGCCGAATAAGTTAGCAAGGTGATGCCATGGAAAACGAACTGTGAATTCACTCGACCAAAGGACCTGGAGGAGAACGAGAACAAGGACGAGAACGAGGACCAGGACGAGTACTAGTACGAGTAATGTTTGCCTTTAAATCGCCACGGCATTTAATTCCTGCCAGTCAGCCAGTCAGCCAGTCAGCTAGCCAGTCAGCCAGAAAAGGGCAAGTCGGCGGCGGCCTATCGCTGGTTAAATAACTTTGGCCCAAGTTTCCGCTTCATTTAATTTCAACGCCAGCGGCAAAAGGATATCCACAAGTGGCTGGCTGACCAGGCTCCCTTCTCCTGCCTAGTCTGTTGGCCGTCAGATTTGGCCTAATGAAGTTGACTGAAACTTTTGACATGCCACCAAGGGAAGTGCGGACTGTGCGAAGGTTCAGAAGTTGCGGCAGAAGTCCAACCCCATCGATTGGTGACTGCCTGGAATTGAAATTAAGCGAGTTGCCCTGAACGAGAACGAACTAATGCCGGTTTATCGCCCTTAAAAGTCCCCAAAGAGGCTTTTGGGGGACACCCACCATACTCCTGTCCTGCCCTCAGCTTGGCCTTGTCCGCTGGCACACATTCAGTAGTAGGTGCTCCCTGAGAGGCGCCTCCTCGCAATAAGCCACTTGACGTTGCCATAAAGCAGATCTCGCATTGTGCGGCCTAGAATACGAAGGGGAATTACTGCTGCAAGGTGTCCTGAATAAATGCGTGTGTATAGTAGGTGTGAAAGGCAGCAGGAAATGAATGCCGGGGAAAGTCAATTCAAAGTTGTAATTCATATCCTGAGAACTTGTTCGGCGCTCCATTGAAATATTTACTGCCTGCGGTCTTAGTTTGCAAGATTTATTGTGTTGAATTTAATATCTGCAAAAGGCATAAATCATTACAGCCTCGGCTTTTATTTATGTTGAGTTGTAAGAGTTGAATTTTAATTTTTTAATTGATATTAAATGTATGCTTCTTAACTGATAAAGATTTTAAAACAAGCTTCTTTAAAGTATTTTGCATATTTGTACTCTCCTTTGGTTACTTATTTAATATTCATAGTTTGCACAAATATAATCACAGTTAAGTGTACCTTTAAATATTTATAATTGCCATATTTGACTTGTTTTGCCTTTTCAATTAAACAGAATTAATTAATATCCATCCGTTGCACATGGAAAATAATTTGCTGTTTGCATTCCACAATGACCTCTGCCTCGTATTTCGTATGTTCTCTGCTCTGTGTAGTTTCTGGTAGTTTATGTTTTCAATTTCAGTCACATTAAGTTGAGATGAGAACGAGGAATGCTATTAACTTGATAATCCCAGACCATCTGTAACTGGCAAGGGAACTGGGGCAGCTGACACCATTTCCTTCTTGAATTTGCAAACAAATTTACACGAATTTGATTATTATTATGATGGCAATTTGCAAAAATGTCATCCTTCAAGCAAAAGGAGCGAGCAACCGGAAATTTCTCATTGCACAAAGTGGCACACCAGCCAGTCCCATACAGGGTGACCGCCCGTCCGAGATTGAGGAGCCTGCGGAGCATGGAGGAGCCAGTGCCACCCACTTTTGTTGGTAACAGCCGGAGGTAACAGTGTTGCCGTTTTGTATGTTCCTTATTTAGATTAATCTAGTAAAATATTTTTAATATTTAGTTATAATAACTAAGTTCTAAAAACAAACATAAAAAATTTATATTGTTTAAAATTAGACTTAAAACTCACTTACTTTTAAAAAGATAAAGTAATCCTCTAATATCATAATTTCCCTTAATTTTTCTCTTCAAATTTCTTATCCGATTTCTGTAAATTCTATCTTTTTAACATCTATTGTTTTATAAAGTTATCCTTTTGAAAAAGGTTCTTGGGCAGCACTATTCTACGTAGTCCTTGGCCGCAATTGTCCCGTGCAACGTGGAGTGGACTCGCACAATTCCCTTACATTCAGTTCTGCTCCTTATCGCGGTCACCCATAATTATGGTGTTCGTCTTGGCCGGGACAGGAACAGGCACTGGGAAGCATCTTCTTCTTGCCCTGCTTCGTCTCTCCCCTCTCTCCCCTAGGCTACCCGCAACGCATCCTGCTGCAGGATGTTCAATTTTCGCTCGTCTTTTATGTTGCTTTGCCATTTTGATTTCCTTATTTGGATTGCCGCGTTGCCATCTCTCTCGTTTTATTATTTTTTTTCTTTTTTGCATTACTTTAAGTGGCCGCGACCCAGTGCCACGCCCACTGGCAGCCTGCTGCTGGCCCCGCCCCCATCCCATCCCTGGCAGATCCTTGACTAGCTGGCAAATTATCTTGTGGCGAAATCAAAAGTTTTCCGCTCTCGGGGCGGCTGTGGAAATCGTGTCAAGGGCACAAAACGCTAGTACCCGGATCCGAGAAATTATTGCGGAAACGGATAGCAAAGCCGCAAACATTGTTTAACTTTCATTGCCGCTGCCTGTTTGTGCTTCAGCTTCAGCTTTAGCTTCAGCCTCGGCTTGTTCCTCGAATAAAAATACTTGGCCGAGTACAAAGCAACAACAGAAACACAAATACGAATAGGGATTGCCAATGAAAGGCAAGTTCCCAACTGCGGTTCGACCTTGTGCGAGTGTACGAGGGTACGAGTGTGCCGAAAGGATAAGCACTTTCGGGTCCTCAAACTTTTCAGCGAGCAAATAAATATTTAATTTTTCAATTTTCAAGTTTGGCTCCCGCTTTTTCTCGCACAAAGCAAGTGCATTCTGAAACATTTTATGCTTTTGCTGGGATTGAATTAAATTGGATTACTGTGAAATTAAACAATAAACTAAAGTGATTGCTTTTGCTTTGTGCTCTCATAATCCTGCGAGCTGCTTTACTTATTTAGTTTATTATGGAAAAATATTGAATAAGACCATTGCATTGGTTTTTCTGCAAAGTTTTCCTTAAGCGTGAAGTATTTCTTTTTAAAATTTGTATTTTAATGGCTTTCGCAGGACCATAAATCGCAGGAGGCGCATACACAATTGGAAATGAAAACTGCAGTTGCAGCGGCACAGAATGCGGAAGCAGCAGGGTTGCCCTGTCCAGGGGTAAGTCCTGTAAGCTTAAAATACGGCTAGACGCCACGCACACACACTCGCACACACGGGCCACACTTAATAGCTCATACGCCATGTAGGTCCTTTGTTGACTGCCTCGTTTGTTTACGGTTTAGTGGATTAATGTTTGAGAGCAGAAAAAATAACAAAAAATAAAACGGAAAAAGGAAAACAGAGAACTGAAACACGAAACAAGCTAAATAAAAGTCAGCACAGCTCCGAGGGAAGGGGAATAGGAATAAAGTACAGTGTGTACGTACGAGTGTGCCGATCCCCGGCATCTGGGCAATTTGTTGTTTTCTTTTGAAGTTAAACAAATCTGCATAAGGTAGGGCCAAAAGCCGTTACAATTTATGGCTCAAGCCAAGGGCTATGTCCGGGTCCAGACCGAAACCAGGACGCAGCCATCGTCCTATCCCCCATTTACTTATTTTCAATGTTCTGCTCTCCACATAAATTTTATATTTGCGTTTTGTCTCAAGCTGAAGTATAAGCTGAAGTAGAAGTAGAAGCTCTTCTGTGCACTTGCAATTGGGCTTTATGGTTGTTCATTTTTAATATCCCTTCTTGGCTGCCTAATGGCAATCAAATTACATTGCGCTTTAAAACTAATTGCGTTCATTGCACTCCGAATGCTGTAGTCCCCACAATTTTCAATTAAAAAGCACTACTGGCAACATTTTTTGATTAGTCCATAACGAAAGAAACTTGCTCATTGCATCATCGCAATTTTTGGTTTTCCCCCAGAAACTTTTGTGCAATTAAATTTTTGGGCCACTCGGCAAAGTACTCGAAAGAAATAAATATAACTGAAATGAGGCAAGTTCTGGAATGGAACCCCAAAAATTTTACCCCATTATGCTGGACATAAAATTCAAATACACGAACGACATTGTCCGGCAGATCAAGGGCTTTGTGCCTCAGCTGCAGTTTCGCATTACAACAATCGGTCTGGAAAGCGCAATAAATATCCATATTTAACAATAATAATTCATATATACTGCCGCCTAAATCAAACTAACAATGGCCGAATGGCCCACAAAAAAAATGGCACGCACACGTTTATGTTCTGGCAATTGAACAATTCTTTGGGGGCGAACTCTGCATATGTGAAATATATATACTATATAGCAAATAGTGCGGCATTGACTGGGAGTTCTGGGATTAATGGGGAATAAAGGGTAGATTCTGCTGAGCTTTAGTTATGATATGATATTGGATATTATTATAAGAATATATCTTTGATATTTAAGTGGTTTCAAAAGTAATTCTATGAAATACCAATTAATTTTTCTGTCTTACAGATAGTTATTATTATAATTTTTTCTTGGGAATAAATTATAATTTATAGGGTGAATTTTGTAAAGAATTTATCTTACAAAATATTTCGTCTTTTTTCTATGCTAGATTAAATCGGTCTAAAATTAACCCGTGTTTATATTTCCATTAATTGATCCTCTTCTTATATAAAATAGATATACTTTGACTCTTTCTAATACCCCTCAATAATGGCTTTGCCCGAAAGTCGTGGCAACTTTTTAAGCCGCACACACACTCAGTACACACTCAGCACACACACTCAGCACACACAATCCGCACAGCCACAGCAGCGGCAACAGTAAAGTTACAATGCATTTGAATAAGTATGTTCGAGCAAGTTCCAAAGTACGGACAGTTAAGCAATGTAATCCTTGTAACCAGGACTCGTGCCTTGTGTGTGGGTGTGGCTGCAAGTGTGCTAGAGTGTTTTATCCTCGATTGAAACATGTCGATTGTAGGTCTTATGCATGACTGCCCCGGCATCGATTTTGGTGTTAGTTAGTTTGGCGATTGAAAGCTTAGTTTTTGAAGAATAATTTACAAAATACAATTGAGTTAATTTATGACTTTGAGGAGTCCTTTTATATGTTCAATTGTTCGCGATACATGGCCATAAGTCACATTCAGATGACAGGACTCTGAGGGGATTTCTGTAAAATATTTTAAAAAAGACGGAAAAATCCCATTGCCAAAACTTAGTAATTTGAAAAGAATAGGAAAGTCCTTATTTATTTTACAGAAATCCATTTGAAAGTGCAATTTTGAGTGGAAAATCAAATTATAAAATCCATTTTAATTGCCAGTCTTAGAATGTTCTAACCCTTTGAATGGCAAGGAAAGCGAAAATGCACTCGGCCCGGGTTGTAATTACATTTAACTGCAATTAAAAGTCACAAAAGTTCGGCTTAGTCCGTTTAAAATATGGGAATCTAGTCCGCGCCGCCATGACGACAACGACGACGACGACGACAACTCGCAGGTCACCTTCCCGCTTCACACTCAGTTGGCTCCTGGCTCCTGGCTCGGGGCCATGCCAAGTCAACCAACCAACCAACCGAGCAGCCAAGCAGCCGGAGTTGTGCAATGTCAGCTCCGCCATTTAGCCTTGTCACATTATTTTGCTTATCCCCATAGTCCTAAACTGTGGCAGGACTTCTCCTACATCCTCTATCCTCCTCTGATCCTTGCTAACTGCTGCTTCTGCTTCTGCTGCTGCTGCTCTTTCTACTCCATCTGATTCCGGCGCTTAGCTCCGCTTTTGGCCCTAATTGTTGGTGTAATCGCTGCTCTGCTGACGGCGGCTTGGTGGCGAACATCCGCCTTTCATTCATTCATGGTTATCCATTTCCCCTGCCGCCTCGAGTTTGGATTTTCGCACGCTCGTCCGCCGGCAGCGTCATCAACGGCGGCCCGAAAATGCGAGTATCTCCAAGAGCCTGGGAGTCATCAGCATTATCAGCCACTAAAGTATATATATATTCAGGGTACATATCTTGGGGTGAACCTTGGAAAACACACAGGAAAAAGCTAACATATTTTTTGGGTGTTAAAAATAATTGAGAGCGATGCTTAACGTCCACATTGCGTATGAGTAATATTACTTTAACTTTACGTATATTACTCATACGCCATGTAGTGAGTAGGAAAGATACTAAACTAATAACTAATTTTTATAAGGTAAAATAAGCAAATTAATAAGTTAATAAATATTTAAGATTTCTTTTTAATTCACGTGGTTCCCTGTAAGGACATTCACAAGGTTCACTCTAGCACAAACATTATTTAGTTTTCGGTGCATCCTCGCACAGTTCAGTTGAGTTAAGCTAAGTTGGCCTGTGTAGAACATGCCAGCCGTGTGATAGTTGAGCTTGGCTTTACGGATGGCTTCCGTCCGTGGCCATGTCCGCTTTTTTTTTTCGGAGCCACGCCAGTTCTAGCTCTCCTGCTTTAGTCCTGCAACGGATGTTCAATTTCCCTTTCTTCCCTTTAGGCTTACATGAATTCCTTTAAATTATTTATACCAGCAGCCGGCCTACAAAACATTTTAGCTAAATAGCTCAGCGCCATCCATCACCTTTACTCGATGGATATACATGACTATATAGTCCTGCTCCTGCTTTGTTTCATTTGCATTCGCAACGTATGCAGCAGGAGTTGATAGCCTCAATTATGCCACTTCTACATGGCAGTTCAGCCTTCATCAAGATGTATAAAATATGCAAATGAATCCTCCGGTCTCTCGAATTTTGTAAATTTATGTAAAGTTACTTGTACACCGGCAAGGCGCTCTTAAGAGCTCAGGGGAGCCATGGGAAGCCTTTGTCTCACTGTGCAACTGAAACTGTTATACACGAACTAAGGGGAATTCCCGGCAATGGAACGCAGCAGTGCTATGAATCTCTGAGCGGCGTTGCACCTGCTAAGAGCTTACTTAAAATAAAATAAAATAAAATAAGAAAGAGGATAGCCTTAATATTTAATCTTTCAATTAACAAGTTGGAAGGGTAACACAAAAAAAAAGCAAGACACTCTCTTATTGTCTTTCCATTTACTTGCTGTTTTTTCCTGGCTCTCCTGGCTCACTTCCTGCTCTGCTGCTCAGTTCCGTGTTTATTCTCATGCAAATACTTCACACTTATTGCGCCTTGCTGTGGCATCCGTGACATTCGCCGCCCACTTCCGTCGCCCACTTGCCTCTCGCTCTGTGCATAATGCGCCCCGCAGTGATAAAGGAACGAAGGCAAAAAAAAAAGGCAACAGCTAAGAAAAGGGCGCTGGGGAACCTTTGTTTAAATCTACGCGGAGAAAGCCTGGCGTCTTCTTCCCTTCTGTCCTCCCCCCAGGTCCCCTAGCAATTTGTACGCCTCAGTGCGTGCGCATTTCTGGGCACTTAGGTTTCTATATAGGTGCCCCCAGTCCTCGTGGCTCCCCTGCTACCCTGCTCCCCGGCCATTGCTTAATTTTTGCCTTAACGAACTTGCCGCTCATCTTTTTCAGCTTCCCAGCTCGGTTCATCTCTTTCTTTTTCCCGTTTTGCCATTGAACATTTTATAAATTGAGACTATTTTGCATTTCTCATTAGGGGGAGAGACGGGCTTGGGGGCCACACCGTTGATGAGTGCAATTAGCAATTTGCATAGTAAAAAACTAAAGAAAATTTCATTTTTATTTAAATTCTTTTCTATTCTTTTCTTTTCCTTTTCCATTTCCCCACTTGTCTTGCTTTCTATTTTGTTTTATGTTTGGAGGCCAAAGAAGTTTCCAAGTGGCGGGCAAAACAATTTTCATAAATAATAAGTGGCCGGCTCTCGGTTATCCTAGTTAAAGTCAAGTTGAAATCTCGCTGATGTTGTTAGTAACAATAGGAATAATAAGATAGTCAGACAAGGTGTGAAGTTTGGAATATATTCTATTGTCGCTTTGATTTCATTTCCCATAAAAAGTAATAATAGTAATGCGAAAATCTTTCACAGCTGTGCCAGGCCATATAGCTGATTCGAATGCAAAGGGTTACTTTCGGTTAAACTTGCTTCGATAGTATCACATCTCCCCGTCAATTGTCACTGTTATTTTATGCATATTTGGACAGGGATGAGTCCTTTGTCATGTCGGTCACGTTGGCGACACTTTTGAATAAATTTACGCACAGATTTCGTTCCGCCTCTCTCCTTTCACTCAGGACTCACGCCTCCTCTCATATAATGGCATAAATAATGTATTGCTCTACCGGCCGCAGACAGAGTGCCAGAAGACTCTCGTTAAGCAGCATAATATTCTGTAATTATGGCAACCATTTCGGCCACCGCTCCTGAATCCAGTATCCTGGAGCCTGCGGCGCTCCGGAGTCACGTGTTGCGTTGTTCGTTCTTTTGGCGGTAAAAGTGCCGGGCTATGGCCCGTAATTAAACCTCGAGTTCATTTTACAATGCAGCAATGAAATGTGCGCGAACCATGGACACCGCCGTCCCGCACTCCTTTGTAATTATAATAATTAATTTGTTTTCTGTGGCTCTCGGTTTTGTTCTTAGTGCTAAAGGACTAAATAATATCTGGGCGCTTATTCACCTGTTTCTCTTCTCCGCTTGTGTCTTTATGCTTATTTCTTTTAGTTTGAATTAAATTAAAACCCTTAATGTAGGTATTAATGCGGCTTATCTCCTTGCTATTATGTTAAACTCTTAACATTGGTGCTTAAATTTGATAAATGCTGACAATGGACTTTGGCTAGACTTGGGAAATTTTACAAATTTAATTAGTTCTTAAAGGTTTGAATTGAATTACAACTTAAGCTGGTTGGTATGTTTCTTTGTGATAAGTGGAAGCTTACATTTAAATCCTGTAATTGTCTGTAAAGTATTTAAAGTTTAGGAAATCCTTAGCATTTCTAAGAACATTTATTTAAGTACTAAGTTAAATTATTCCCCAAATTTCTCTTTTAATTTTAATAAAAATAAAATCTGTACTTTAACTTAAATTGCCCAATTTTTAAGCCAAAACTTTTCGCATATAATTTCCTCTCCCCCGAGTCATTGCCCAATTTTAAGCCATGTTTTGAAGCTTTCAGAGTGGAAAGTTGTTACAATTAATAATATCATTATTGCAATCAAAGTGGCCGCATGCCTTGCAATTAAAGGCGTGGCAGCAGCTGGAGGCGAAGGATACTACTCCCTCGATCTGAGAGTTCCGTCGGTTCTCGGTCACGTACTGGCCGGCCACTGACAAAGTAAACCAAGTTGCCAGATTTTGGGCGGAGGAGGACGGCGGTTTGTCTGACAAGGAGACAGGATGTTGCCGTTGCATAAAAACTTGTTAAAATTTAATAATTTATGGCCCTGGCCCAGACAGTGGCTCCGACTCTGGCCAAATACACACACAAACACACACTGCTAGCCGGAGGAGCAGTTGAGCTGAGAAGGCATGTAATAGACGTTCTAGTCGAGGTTGGTCCTTTTTTTTCCTTATATTTCTCGTGGGCTGCAGCATGAAATTGGCTCAAGTTTGTCCAGCTAGCCAGGAAACTGAAGTGACAGCGGGAGAAGGAGAAGGAGCAGCAGCAGGACCAAGAGATTCCCTGCAATTTGGCCGCCTGCTAAAATTGCAAAACACTTCGCCAGACTTTTCCTCCAACGACGACCACGCCCTGGCTCTTGTTTATGCAACTTCCAACTAATATGTTGCTGTAATTAAATTTGGTAGATGCCTCCGTTCGACTCCTTGAGTCCTTGAGTTATGGGCCATACCGGGGAGCTTTGCTCACCTGTCGGCCGTTGTCCGCTCTTTGCGCTCGATATAAATTGACTTGGCACAAAGTCGCCGCTGAGTTGGCCCAAAGTCGCGGTGTCAACTCCTTACGTGAGCGCCATTTTAAGTTTTTAGGTCCTGCAACTTTTCCCCAAAGGGCCATCTCTGTTGGCGAAGGTGTGGTGTTAATGGTTAGTAAACTAATTAGTCGGAGGGACGAAAACTAGACTAGTAAAGTGTAAAGAGAAAATATAGAAAAGGAGAGAGTTTAAATTGCTGCGTTTGCCACACATTTTCAGGCATCAAAATGGAAAGATTATATCTTAATTTTAATAATTTCCAAAATAGAAAAATTTGCTATTTGTCTTTCTAAAACTGTTGCCAAATATATCAAGTTTCGACTTTAAATTTCAACACAAATCCCGAAATAAAGTTGATTTGTCCGGACACTTTTGGCCCCATTGGATGGCATGATTTACTATATTGTCCAGTGCGAGTGCGGACGCGATGGTAATCCGAAGGATTGGTACCCAGCAGCCGGGCATCCTGCGCATATCCTGCTCACCCAGGGGGGAGGCGTGCGATGCAGCCTGGGCATCGGCAGCGAGGTGCAAACGAAACGAGAATGAATTATACCATTTTGTATGGAATCAATTTATGTGAACGGCGGCGGCACCTACGGCGTGCCAGGATTCTCGCTCTCGTCCTGGCTATCCACCTCCTCCTCCTCCGCCTCCTCCTGCTCGTTCATTTCCACGCTGCCACGTAGTGTCATCGTTTTCGCTGAGATATGCAAAGCACACAGGACAAAGCGCAAAAGGACGAACGGACGAGAGAGAAATGGCGACAAAAGGAGGGCATCATTCGGTCCTTTAAGAACTTAATTAACTTTTTGTTTCGCCTGTTATTGCCGCCGCCTGGCTCTGGCTCTGACTCTCCCTCCCCTGGCGGGGGACCGTAAAAAACATATATCCCACAATATTTAACTGTCACATTGTGCGACTTTTTACGCTTCGGCAGACGCATAAACAAACCGCATTGCGTGCAAAAATATTCTCAATATTGTGACTGGAATACACACAGTCCTGTCTCGTCCTGCCGAAGTATTTAATATGTGAGAGTGCGTGCGCCGCACCGAAGGAGCCTGCGGTTTTTGTGCATTTTAATTGTAATCAGGAAATATTTAAACTGGCTTCGTCCTGCAGTCAGGTCAGGCTTACTTACTTAAGCTTTAGCAAATTATTCAGACTGTCAAATATCAGCTCTCTGTGTGTGCTGTTTGCTTGTTTACATTTTATTTATTTGCTTATCCCGTGTCCGAACACACGCTTATCAATCTATGCAATTCGGATCCTGCAAATATTTGCCTGGCCAATAGATGGGCGTGCGTGTGTGTGTCTTGATTAAAAATGTTTATTTAATTGAGACGACAGGTAAATCGATGGTTGGAGGAGCTGCAAATCCCCCGGAAATCCCCTGGAGAACGCCACATTCCTGGGACTCTCAATGGAATGCCCTGTGGCCGACCACAAAGTGTCTTAATATTATGAGGTGATTGCCATGTAAATGATGTGCAAAGCCACAATCGATGCTCGGCATGTGTGTATATATATTTTTAATCGCTCTTTAATTGATTTACTCGGTGCGGCAAACATTTCATAATTTAACCCCTAATTGAACGGGAAATTCTTGAGCAATTAACTCTGTGCGTTGTGCAGTTTGGGATTTCTTTGAAATCTCTAATTAAATGTGATTGCAACAGCTTAATGAATTCGGATACATTTTAGCCTAAATCAGTAAAATTCCACTCTCTTTTAATACAAAGTTAAAAGTGTTGTTAAAGCCATAAATATTTTATTTGCAGCATTTTCCTTTGTGCAAATAGTAGATTGTAATGAATGCCAGGAAACCGCTATAAATAAATGCATATTGGACATGTTGGAATATTATTTCGGGGATCTCTCACAAAAACTGTTGTGATTATTCCTTTTTGCAGCCATAAACAATCGCTTGTTGGTAAGCCCGGTTATAGCCAACGAGCCCCTGATCCTTTGGCATCAGGTGCGTGCCAGGATTTCGGTTTATTTCTTTTTTGTGGCATTTTTTCAGCACTCGAACCAAGTGACGGGGTTCACACGCTTTTGTGTGGTCTCTGGGATGCACCTGAAACAAGGGGCCAACTATAGAAATGCAAATTCTGATTTCAACCGGATGGCACTGGATCTATCGATGGTTATGCATCGTCTTGGGGAGGCGATACCCTGACCCCCGATGGATATATATATTCGAATCCGAAGCGTAAACCAACAGAAGGTAAGGCAGAAAGCAAAGCGAAACTGACGAGTCCGACGAATATGTAAATATTGAACGAGACAATCAAATATGCAACAGTATTTTTTCTCCGGTTCCTCCTTTGGAAGGACCTCTCTCTCTCATTGACAAAAGGGTTGCCTGGCACGTCCCTGGACTACATAAACAACCAAAATCTGTCCGTCCAAAGGGGAACTCGGGTGTGAAGAACTCCTCTTTCTCAGGACTTTCTCTCCATCTCAGTTGTTTTTTCGGTTGCTCCTTTTTTTCCTTGGCTTGAGGCGGACCTTAAAAGCCTTAAATCAACATGTTGCCCATAGAAATGATAAACTGGAAATACATAATTCATGAGGCCAAAAGCCGGGCTAATGAAAATCAGGGGATCATAACTGCTCATTCCGGCATTCGGCCTAATAGTCCCGATAAAAAGCTGATGTCATGGGTTTATCTTATCGAAGGTATTACTGTACCGCAGATCGGAGGCACTATGGTTATTTCAATGAGTTTCCATGATGCTTAAAAGTAATTCACTTAAGGAACACACCACCGACCTTGCCTCAGCCACTCGTCAGTTGCAGGAGGCAGCCTCTCGCATTATGTGTGCACTTGAGAGAGCACAGAACACACACGCAACTTGTAAATAAGCCATGCATTTATATTGTTTTCCCTTCCAGCGAACCGAGTCGAATTATTCTTGTATTATTCGCAACTTGTTCGCATCTTTAAGCGCTTTTTAAGTGCAGCAGCAGCCTGGGCCTGGATGAGCTCTTGGGACCCATTTCGAGGTTTACCAGCAAAGTGCTCGATAGTTGCCACATGCACTTGGCCTAATTCGAACACAATTGGCCCTTTGCAAGGGTGAAATATATTTACATAAAGCTAAAGAGTTCTCTTTGAGTATTTGCTTTAAAGCATAAATATTTATACAGAAATCCCTTAATTTTAAGTATAGAGTTAAAGCTCTTATTTTAATAATTTCACCACAACAGTGCTGTTCACTTAACCGAAAGGTAAAAGATAGTGTCATTCGATTCCCTGTGGAATACTCGTCTCAAATACCATTTAAACAATGACACTGACATCTAGACATCTCGTCGAATTGAATATGCCAATCGGAAAATCACCTTTCACCCTTCAAGGCCTCCCGTCCCTGTCCGTCGTCCTGATTTCCACTTTCAATTTGCTGAACACAGCGGAACAATGAACAATGAACTCGGGGGTTAATAATAGTCCTGGGTTCACACATTGTAAGTGTGTGCGTGTGTGTGTGTTCTGGCTGGCTCCTTGGCAGTTTGCTTTTGGCAAATGTTTACACGAACTTCCCTAAGTTTGCCCATTCATTGCACCGACTTTGTTGGCGAAGTGCACTTTTGCCCGGGTTTTTTATGTGCAGGAAGCTGTCAATATAGAGGCCAAAACGCGATAAAATATGATACTGGAGCACGGAATGACACAAACACATTCAAGGGAATCCCTTACATTCCTTATGTTCCCTTCGAGATACTATTTCAAGGATTCAATATCCTGTCGGCAGTAGAAAATAGAAAAGCTGACTTTGTAGATTACAATAGCTGTAGTGGGCAATAAAAGCTTATATGATTCTGTAGTTAAAAGTATTTATTTAAAGCTTACACTTTAATTTTGAGTTATGTTTTAAAGTCTTTGATATAAAAAGTCAAATGCATAAATACAGAAAATCCATAGCTTTAACATAAACCTGATTAAAAATACATGTTCAGCTCATGGCATTAACTAAGGACCACAAGATATAAATGTTTTTTCGCTATACATAATTTTCAGTCAGCTAAAATCTGGTAATGCCCATTTATAATTCTTAAATCGTAATCATCGCGTCTCGTTATAATTACTGAGTATTTATTTCACAACCTGTCGCCGGTTCCCTGTGGTCTGCGCTTAATGGTCGTCGATTTTAATGGTCCGCCTCTAGCGTCCCGCCCTCGCTGTTGTTCTGATGTCCTGTGAAAAATCACTGCCAGCAGGCCTCATAATAGCCACGCCCCCTTTGAGGCCCATGGAGGGAGCGGACATTTGTCTGTCGCCAGCAGTCGTCGTCGTCGTCGCGGTTCAGCCCACGGCCCATGGACCAGCGTTGACAAGCCATTTGTCACATTTACACGGCCGCAGGACGAAGGTGGAAGAAGGAGCCTCCACACTCACACCCACACCTGCTGCCTTCAGGTGTTTCTTCATAAGGAGGGGCAATGGCATTAAAGCGGAACAGCGACGCTTGAATCCTCGACTGACCCAGTTGGAGTCCCTGCCAAGGCGGGGATTTATGGAATCGCCTTTGAATCCTTGCCAAATCAATTTGCGGCCAAGTGTTTTTGGGGACGAGTGACTACCACGTGTCCCTAGTAAACAAAGATTTTCCAGTCAGTCTTCACAATCACATTTTGGGGCAGAGATTCTTTCAACAACACAACAACAACAAAAACCCTTAAAAAATATATAAACAACCAAATGAACCTCGTGCGGAGGCTTCGAGTGAGCCAGCTGGGATCATGGACTGCTACCTTTCGGCCATACTCTGGCTCTGGCAAGGACAAGGACAAGGACAAAGACAAATCCAAGCCTGAGCCCAAAACTATGCCCAATACTCCACCCAAGGCAGAGCCCAAGAAAACAGATCTTAAGAAGACAGATCCTAAGACAGAGCCTAAGAAGGATCCACCAAAGGCTGAGGTTAAGACTCAAGAAAAGGGTAAGACAGAGCCCAAAAAAGATGCACCAAAGGCTGAGGCTAAGACTCAGGAAAAGGGCAAGGACAAGGGCAACGATAAGGGCAAGGACAAGGGCAGTGATAAGGGTCAGGGCAAGGGCAACGGCAAGGTCAAGGGCGAGGACGACAGTGATTTAGGCGAGGCAGACGGTTTCCCCAGAGATTGCGCCAAAGTTACCTTGATCAAGGGCGAGGGCGTGGGTCCTGAGCTCATGAGCGCCGTCCAAGAAGTGTTCAAAGTCGCCAAGGCACCCGTAGATTGGGATGTCTTCGACGAGTATCAGGTATCTCCAGACTGCGAGGACGTGGCGCCGGCGATCCTCGAGAGTCTGCGTCAGAACCGAGTGGGTCTCAAGGGACCCGTGGACAGCCGGCACTGGCAGCGTGACATCCGGAAGCAGTTCAACCAATTCGCCTACATTTCGGCCTGCAAAAATATCGAGGGCCTGGACACACCCTACGGTGAGTTCGATGTCCTAATCATTCGAGACCAAATGGAGGGCGACTACTCGGGCATTGAACATCGCGTGGTGCCCGGAGTGATGCAGACCATCAAGGTGTGCACCACCGAAGGAGCCCAGCGCCTAGCTCGCTTCGTCTTCCTCTATGCAACGCGGAATAATCGCAAAAAAATCACAGTGGCCCACAAGGCCAATATTATGCGAATGACGGACGGCAACTTCCTGGAGGCCATGCAACGGTCGGCGGACATTTACAAGAACAGGATCAAGTTCGAGGATCGCTACCTGGACACTGCCTGCTTGAATATGCTAATGAAACCGGATCAGGCCGACGTGCTCACCTCCTCCAGCATGTACGGCGACGTGGTTCGGGTCATTGCCGGCAGCATGATGGGAGCACCGGGCATCTGTCCCGGTTTCTCTGTGAGTGCAAGGGGCACACTCTTTGACTGCCGCATGAAATCTGATTTGGCCAATCCCACGGGTCCTCTGCTCGCCTCTGTCCTGATGCTGCGTCACATAAAGCAGGATAAGTATGCGGATCGCATCGAGTGCGCCGTCAGAAAAGTATACCGGGAGACGGACATACGCACCGAGGATCTGGGCGGCACGGCCACCGTGTCAGAGTTCGTCGAGGCCGTCTGTGAACGATTGGAAGGGGACTAACATCCTTTATTGATTTATTGAGGATTAAAGACACATGTATACCTCATTTCTTGGGAAAAAGAAGTTCAAAATTTAAGTTTGAAATAATATATTTATTAGAAGCATCAAATTTATGTTGGAATATAACTTGATTATAACTTTGGCAGATGTATAATGTTATAATTTGAATAAAACTAGTTACCTCATAGATACATTTTCATTTCCTTATAGGTTACATTGTGATAACTGGCTTTTCTTTGCCGGAAAACTATCGCCGAACTAAACACATTTATAATATGTAATTACCTCGCATTTAATTCACTCGCTTCGCTGAGGTCATAAAAGTCGCAATTCGCTTGGCTATCGCTGGCAGTCGTATATTTATATAGCCATTCTCCCTGGCGTCCTGGCGCCCTGCTCCCTGCCACCAGATCTCTGGTGCTTGCCGTGCATTTCGGCAGATTTATGGCCGCCTGGCATTAACCGCCGCAGATGCCAGCTGCAGTTTCCTTTCGCTGGTTGGTGCCGCTGTTGCTCTGCCCCCATCCTTCCACTTTTCGGCTCTTAATTAAGTTGCATTTCGAGTCCTGCCACGTGGCCAGGATCAGAGAGGAAACTGCAGGCGGAATGAGCCGGAGAGGTGGCCGGTGCACTTTCTGATAATAAAAGCACATGTTGACATCTGCCCACAGTGTCAGGAGGCCATTATGTACCTATTCGCTGGATGTTGGATATGGGATGTGGGATGTTGAATGTGGGTTCCATTGGCTGGCTGACTGGCCTGGGTAGGATCTTTTAGTGCCGCTTAAGCTTTTTACACATTTTCGTTTATGGTTGCTGCCATTTCGCTGTTTCGCTGCTTCCTCCTCTCGGGACGTGCTGTCAAGGCTGTGCCTATTAGTCCTTGGCCGAAAGGATGCCTTGTTGTTCTTGGAGCATCTCTTTGTTTCCCTCAAATTGGAATGCCATAAAAGTGCGGAGGTATGTGTGTGTGTGTGTGCTTGCTTATTTAAAAATCATCTCATGGAAAAGTCTGAGAAAAAGGGCAGCTTATTCCTTCTGTCACTGGGCGCTCTTCCATTTGAGCCCTGGCCTGGTCCTTATCCTCTTCTCTTTTCGCCTTTCCTTTTACCCTTCGCCCGCCCCTTTTTTCCCTTACGCCATGGCGCCCTTTTCGTATCTGGTGTTTGTCTGCGTCGACTTCCGTTTCCGGTTGCACGCCGCCGCCATTGTTTCTGGCCATGCCTTCGCCTCTATTTTTTTATGACTTCTGGCACATACGAACCTGCCTCGCCCCTCCCCGTTTTGTGCCTTTTGTTTTCTGTTGACTTTTGATGAATTTTTATTAAAAGCAAATGGGCAATGCACCAAAATGGAAATACGAATCAAAATCCAAAAATGGCCAGCACAAGCAACACAACGTGCTCTTGAACGAAAATGTCCATTCAATTTGTGGTCCATGCATTCGAAAACGAATGCAAAATTGAGGCTAAAGCCCAGGCCAGACTAGGTGTTCCCTTAGACTCTCTAGGATACTGATACTGTACTCTACTCTCGGCCTGGCATTGCAGTAATTTAATAACAAAATTGGGCCCAATAAATGTCTGCTTTTGGGGGCACTCTCTCTCTATTTATTTCTTTGTTTTTCGATTGTGTAACCTTTGACCTTCTCGAACCCTCGACTCCAACTCCAGTCAGTTGGAAGTTTGTTTGTTTCCTGTCAAAGCAACGAACTGAGAATAGGAAACTGAAATTGACTTGCCCTTGGACCCTTACCAAATAGCTTAAAAACTTCAGTAAATTAAGGCTGGACGGCCGGACAATTAACCCCTTGAAATCGCTGACAGTTGCCAGGCAGCCAACTGCTTTGGTAATTCGGCCCCGCGGGCATCATTTGCACATTGCCCCGCCGCTGATAAGGATGATCGGTGGGCGGTGGTTGTTGGGTTGTCCTGCGACCTTGCGAGAGTTTGAAGTGATTTGATTTAATCATCGACGCGTAGGCCAGGACAACGAGCGTCAATGAATTATTCATTGGGGCGCTTAACTACTGAAATGGCCCTGGGTAAGGGTCCTTCTGGGAATTGTCTCAGAAGTTTATCACGCTTCCGTGCAAAATTTAAATCTCGGCTTTTTAATTGACTTATCAAATCTGTTGGTCGAATTATAAATTAGCCACGATCTGGTGGGGTTTATTTTGAATAAATAAGGGAATATAATTGAAGATAATCATAGAGTTACCAAAAAAGATTCATAATTTAAAGGCAAAACCTTTAGAAGATCTTAAAAATACACCTTTAAACTAATTTACACTTGATTACTTGAGCTTAAACATTTTTCCAAAAATGTTAAAACCCTTGGCAAGTTTATACCTGGAAATGCAACAATTGAATTAACCGCATCGTTGGTCCTTCCCAGCACTTAGCTGTGTTCCTTGTTTCGCCTCGAGCAGAGTCATAAGCCAATAGCAAACATTTGCGACATTAGCGCAGGACATTTTTACCTGGTCCTGTGTAGCTGCTGTTGCTGAAAGCGAAAACAGAAAACAGAAACAGAGAACAGGTAAGCTGAAATGGCTCTGCGATGATACATGGCTGGCAGCAATGCAATTAAGAATGCCACCGACAGCAGGATAGCCCTCGCTCTCTCTCCCGCATCCTCGGACCTACTGAAAATTCCTCTGAAATCCTCCAGAAATCCCCCCCGAATCGACCCCCAAGGCAGGAGCTGCATGGAACCGAATTGAGCCGAGTTGAGAGCGCATGTAATAAACAATGGCAAATAGCGCTTTCGAGTTGACAGCGGAACACTAAAGCGGTAATTGCATGTAAACATCGTTTGTGAGCGGCGGCTGTGGCGGTGCACGGCCCGCGGCGATGGCATAATTAGTGAGTGTGTGTGAGTGATTAAAGCCAACTGCAGGGTGAAATTTTCACGAAAATTGATTTCAATGATTAGAAAAAATTTGAAATATGGGAATTAATCTAGCTTTATGGTTGGATTAATCATCATATGAAGTTGAGCTAGCTTTTTAGCAGGACTTTGTTTACTTAATGTTAAAACGATGGTACTCTCCATTTAGCTAGAAGGGTTGTGGTGTCGTCGACCTTCTGTGGTGCGTCTTCTGCAGATAAAGACTTTGGCGTCTACGTCACTCATCCTGAGTAATCGGAGCCCTCCAGTCCCGTAGTTATCCATCCCAAAGTGTCCGTCAATCAAACGATTGCCAATGGCCTGTCGAGTCTAAAGTCTTGAGTATATTCACCAGGCGTCAAAGCCAGGACTAGACGGTCTTCAGGGCAGGATGGAGATTGGTTGCGATGTCTGTCTGCCCCGGTGTCTGTGAGTAATCCAAACCCGACAACCACCTCATGAGTGAGAGCAACTGTCAATCACAATTGTGGGGATCTTCAGACAGTTAGAAGCTATAGTTTTAATAAGTTTGCTGCTGAGATATTTAATGAAAGAAATAAGCAATAAAGAAGTCATTAAATTAATAAATAACTAACGAAAAGAAAAGATTTCCCTATAAAATCTAAACGTTTTCTGGGCGTGTCTCTGAAACTCAAGTATCAGTTGCTGGCAACACAGAATAATGTAATAGATTCCCGCCAGCCAAGCTGCAAAGTCAAGAAGGAAGCCAGCGATTTGAACAATCTGCCACAGAATTCATGGTGGCGCCTCCCAGCTGCCCCCGCAAGCTGGAAAGATGTCCTGTGGGCGTGGTCAATGGCAGCAGCAGGCCCTCGGCTCAGCGCAACGATTGTGTTTATGTTTATGCGCGTTTATTTACGACTTAAAATTTGAATAATTTATGATGGCGACGATGGCCGGCCAAGAATGCAGCAAAGAGGATGGCTGTATGTGTGTGTCCTGAAGCAATGTAACCAAAGAGCCAGGACTTGCAGGACACTCTAGTTTCAAGCTCCCTGCTATCCCACACCCACTTCTCCCAAAAACCCCAAAAAACAAAACAGGACATGGAACATTGAATTTGCTTGACCAAAAACTACGGCTCCGGCAAATTCTGTCCGGTCATCCGAGCTGCGCATAACCCTTGGCCAAATCGAGCAGATTGCCAATGTGCAGCGGCGGAAACAGCGGTTGCGATAGCGTTGAACACAACCGGAAACACAAAATGTCGCTATAGACCGGAAGGTAAATTATTGCAACATCGGACTGCCCGACATTTTCATTTTCATTTTCATAACCGTAAATTGTTGCATTTGGCGCGGCGGCAGCGGCAGTTGCCATGACAAAAGGTGTTCATATATATGAGCAGGGATCAAGTGCTGGCAATTTTCGCACGGAAATTGACCATTATGCGGACTGTTGAAACCGGAAATGTGGTTAAAGTCCTATTTCAAGTACGATGTACTCCATTAAAATCCCATTTTATTTCATTTGAAGGGTGTTGACTGCAATAATAGGTCTTTATTTAGGTTCATTTAATTGTTGTGGCACTGTAATTTTATTGATTTTGTATCTGTATCAAGTATCTTTTTATTTACTATTAATTTAAAAAAACATTTAAAATACAATATTGATATATGGATCGCTTTAGCCTGTTATTATCTCCATAAAGTTATTCGCTAATTTAAGCTCGTTGCTTTAACGTTCCTTATCTCGCTTGGCACAATATTTCTTCTCTAAGTTTTTTTTGTTATATAATTTTTATCTTATCCAAGCTAAAAGTATCTTTTTATTTAATTAAAAACCTGCAGATTAATCGAAATTATAATATATTTGCCGATTTATAAAGACGATAAATATGTTAATAAGTTTATAAACTAAGTATCATCGGTGTTAGCTAAACCAAAATGATTTGCAATAGACTTTGCACTTTAATAAACTCAAATAAAATAAAACACAAATACTTGACTATTATAAAATTCATTTTCTAATTAACACCGTATAACGGTATAGCAAACATCAACCTCGAGGCAAAAACTACAGTTTTCTGGACATTATATTAAATTATTAAATATTATTAATTATTTTGGTATAAAATCATTTTAAGATAACCTATTTCTTGGTTTTCTCAAACACCTCGCGTGCCAAGCTCCGCATGACCTTGCCGTTGGCATTCTTGGGGAACTCATCGACAAAGATGACGCCAGCATTCAAGTGCTTGTACTCCACCACCAGTTTCTGGGCCACGTGCTCACTGATCTTTTCGGCACTGATATCGGCGCCCTCCTTCTTGATAATCAAAGCTCCAGCGGCGTCGCCATATCGCTCATCCCGGACACCGACAACGCAGACATGCTTCACTTCCGGCAATTCGGCGATCACCTGCTCGATCTCATTGGGCCAGTAGTGCTTGGACTTGTACTTCAGCAGATCCTTCTTGCGATCCACCAGATACAGGTTGTTGTCCTCATCAAAGTAACCCAGGTCACCCAGATTAATCCAACCGTTCTGGATAGTGGCAGCCGTGTCCTCCGGATTCGCCAGATAACCCTCCCACTTGATGCCGATGTCGATGAGCACCTCACCCGTCTGGTTCACGCCCAGCTGCTGACCGTTCTCGTCCAGGATCTTTATCCTCATGCCAGGGGCCAGACGACCCACAGCACACTCCAGGGACTGATCACAGTTGATGGTCACCACACCGGTTTCCGTGGTTCCGTAGGAGAACATGACGTAGCAATTGGGCATCAGTTCCTGGGCGCGACGGAGCAAAGCCAGCGATATCCAGCCACCGATCACAAAGGACATCTTGAGGCTCTGCAGGCACTCCGGCGTGGCCAGGGGACTGGTGTACAGCTCATACGCCTGCCAGGGAGCCATGGCTAAACAGGTCAACTTGTACTTGGACACTATGCTGACAGCAGTCTCGGCGCTGAAGGGTTTGCTGGACAGGATGCGGGTGAAGCCGCAAATGAGATTCATGACGGTAATCGAAAATCCGGTCATCCAGTCAATGGTGGCACTGGTGTACAGCACATCGGTGCTCATGCACAGCCTGGGGATTGGATTATTATGAGTTAGGATCGTTAGAGAAACTGCAACCAAAAGCTGAAACTTACGAGTTGGTGGAGGCCACGTGGCGATGGGAGAGAGTCACGGCCTTGGGCAGGCCAGAAGTTCCGGATGAGCACAGAATCACAGCAATTTGGTCACCATTATTGGCCAAGGCAGCGGGTCTAAAGGTATTTCGATTAATCAGTTAAATATAATTATTATTGTATTGAAATTCCTCAAAACTCACGCATAGATCTTCTCGGCGGGATGGGGCTTCACCAGATCCTCAATACTCGTCACACCCTCCACGCGACCCGTTAGAGTGATCAACTTGGGCGCCCACTCCTTGGTAATCTCCTTGATCTTCTCATAGTCCGGAGCATCGATAAACATGATTTTGGGCTTCGTGACCGAATAGAGACCCTTGATGACAGCCGGTTCCCTGGAGTAGTTGACGGCATGGAAGGGCGTGGCTTGGAAGAAGCAGGCGGTGGCCAAGGGAATCACAAAGGTGCTGGAGTTGGCGCAAATACCGACCCTATCCTCTTGGGTCAGTCCCTCGCTCTTGAAGAACAGGGCAATGCGAGTGGCATAGGCCAGCATATCGGCGTTGGTCAGCACGGTTCCATCGTCGTCGTTGATCTACTTTTATATAATCGAGCTCATCAGACCCTGTGCTTTCTCTCCTCGGGAGGTTACTCCAGCAGCACTTACCTGAATCACATTGGTAGACCAGCATTTCAGCGAATTGAAGACGATCTGGCCAACGTTGGTGTCGGGATCATACATCGTGGCGCGGGGCACACCGCTCCAGATTTTTGTCTCCTTGTTGTAGAAGGTGGGGAAAATTGCCTTGGTCGGCATATTGATAGTCCAGTTTGAATTCGCTTCTGAGCTCCCATTGCCAATGCCATTGTCTTTTTATATCGGACGGCCACAAGTCCGTTTATCATATCAATTTCGCACTTAATCGAAAATCCAACGAAAAAGAGTCCAAAGTTTATCCACAAACTGAAAGTCAGATAAGTTGAAAATTCTTGGTACTTACTCTATGGGGTGGCAACATCAGCTGATGTTTGTTATGATGGTCTCCCGTAATCTCCACAGAGCACATATATTTTTAATTTCCGTTCCGAATGGGAGTGACTTCCGTATTTTATAGCGGCATGGCATGGCAACGGAGCGTTCCGGGAACCCCTTTGAAAGGTGTGTGATTAAGCCATGACTAGGTCGGGAATCGCTCCATGTGGGGTTTTTTACACTAGAAGAAATCGTTCTTCTTAATTGGATTTAAATCATTGATAAAAATATTAATTAAAACAGAGAATTTTCTAAGAAAACAATCAGTTCGTGCTTATTTGTATACATATACTTAGGAATCTTGATTTTTACATTTTATAAAGATATTTTCTTGGAAAAGTAATGCTCTTAAACGAGTACATTTTTCATAAGCTTTATTTCGAATATAAAATATATGCAATATATTTATATGTTTTATTTACATTTGTGTATTCAATATTACAAACATTTCCCTATGGAGACTATTTTATTTATTTATAAATTATTCATCAGAAAGATCGAAGCAGTTAGTAGTTTAAGTTTTCACCTGCAAAATATTGTATAAAAAATAGTTATAACTTAAACATTTAGCTCTTCAATTTTTAAATATTTAAATCTAGCCACAAAATTGTTGAACTCAAAAATCACTATTGACTTAAAGAAATTTCCCCTTAAAAATTCATTAAATAAATGGCAAAATTAAAGTGTAAAGTGCAGAGTGCACATTTTGCGCATCTATTTAAGCCAAGTTCATGCCATGTACGCACTTTAATTTTACCCCTTGCTGCTTTCAAATCGCTCTGCCAACTAGTTGGCCTTTTTAAGTGAACTCCCCCGCAGCAGCAGCATCATTTTATTATTCTTGCAATATTTTTCGGGGGGGCCAGAGCCACGCCCTGTTGCGCCATTTGCATTGTGTGTGTGTGCGAGTGTGGGTGCGGCACCTCCGAAAGTTGGCGGGAGTTCAGCTGCATGCATATATTAACATGAAATTACAGACAGAAAACGGCCAAAAGGCGAGCGAAATGGCTTAAAGAGTTCCTGAATTTGTTTTTTGGGGGCAAATGCAGAAAATTCGTTGACTGCAGAGGACAAGATGCTCCCGATTGGCATGCAAATGGAACGGAGGGTCACTTCCGGTTGCAGACATCTTAAAGCTTTAAGTCCTTTAAGGACTTGACAGCATCGGAATGCACATGCCTCGGGACTTGGGGCGAATTGATTGGCGGTTTTCGGGCTGTCTGGTCTGGCGGCTACCCTCAAAGTCGGTCGCTTTGCCCACTCAGGCGTGACAGGAGCCGTCAGTTAATAATGCGCATTATAATGAGGCGGCCACACCCCGAGTGCATTGCTCCAGATCCCGCCGCAAACTTGTCAGATTGATGGGATACCCGGATAGCCCCATATGCCAGCCATCTTAGTCATCGGGCAAGGCCGGCTGCCGGCTAATTAATTAACATCCACCGAGTGCGAACGCTTGCATAATTGAATAAACAGTCGATGCCTGATAAGGAAAATACTATAATGCCGCAACTTATCTGCTTACGGCATTATTTCTCAATGAATATATATATTGACGTGGGCCCGATAACTTGATAACTTGTGGCTGGTGATAACTGCAAAATCTGGATAACTAAAATGTTAAACTAATTGAGTTATTTGACTGATAGCAGAGGAAGAAAGCTTTTGAAACTGGCACAGTGTCTGCTGAAAGAGTTTTCACATTGGAAAGAGATTTTAAAAAAGTTAAATATAAAGTTATTAAAGTAATTTATTGTGTTTAATTGGTATTAAGGAGACTTAAGACAAGTTAAGTAAAGTTAAAGTAAGCTAAAAAGTTTCTCTTTACATTTTGTTTTCTCTTTAACATTTAAGCTGTAATTTATTACTCATCAAAATGTATAAACTCCTTTTAACTTGTACTAATAAATTTATTTTTTTGGTTTGTATTTAACATTTAAGCTGTATTTTATTACTCTTCAAATTCTATAATTTCCCTTAAATCGTACTAATTAATTTATTAATTTCCCATTAAAATAAAATACCTATTCATCACATTCATCAAATACTCAATCTTAATTTCCCTCCTTACTCTGGCATACTTCCCGTCACTTTTTGTCGCCGCGGCCTGCGGTCATCGTCCCTGACCTTAGACACACACACACAGACCAAGGGCTGCAAAAAAATAAACCAAAACCAAAACCAAAAACAACAAAAACAAAAAAAAAAGCCGAAAAAGAATCACAGTTGAATTTGCGTTCGGGCGTTATCACGCTTATCACACTTGTTGGTGCTCCGCCACGTGTTCGATGTCTTTCGTGGCCGCGCAACTGTCATAAATCTTGCATACGGCCCGTGGGCATGCGCGGGCGCTGTTCCATTGCCAACGCGTTCCCCAAAACATCGCACCATTCATGAATCCGTGCGATGTTTCCTGGCCGAAGACTCAGGACCGAGGAGGATGCTGCCGCTGCTGCCAAGGACTGGACCGGGCCAACAGTCTGCTGTCTGGGGACTTGGCTAAGTTCAGACAGTTTGCGGTGATTCCTTCGACGAGGCGGTTGCAAGCACGGCTCACGAGTGGCTCGTCCTATCGCGGGGTTAACTGAGGGAGAAGACGCCAAAAAATACTCGTATGCTGGCTGGACGAAAACGACCAATGACCACGAATTAGCCACAGTTAAGGGCTCTAACGCATTGCCGAACTACATACATAGCTGGCCGGAGTCTATGCGGAGTTGGAGTTGGAAGTTTCGCTCAAGTGTTGTTAAGTGCTGCAAAGTTTGCCGTGATAGTTAAGTGCGCTCTCGTAACTGAAACTCGGCCGATTCGGGTTGCCTCACACGTTGGCATTTTCCGCACTCACAAGTTGGTTTTTTTCCGGCTGCCCCGGCTGCCTGTCAAAATGTTTTGGCCCGAACTTTTCGTACTGCCACTGCTGCCGTTGCTGCTGGCCACCCACAACAACAATTGAAGTTTTGACAACGAAATTTAGTTAAGCCGCGGTTTCATACATATTTCGTTTTTTCTTGTTTCTGTCTCGGCCTAGCCCAGCACGGAGGTCGCGGTAAAAAATAGTTTCGAACTTTTTGCAGCCTTTCGATCCTTGTTTGGTTAACTACGTGTACGCGAGCAAAGTGAACAGATTGAACGTGTGATGTGAATGGTAAGTGCAGCAGATGTAGTTCAATTTCCTGGCCAAAAATTCCCAATTTTTCTCAGGTTTCCCTCTCAAAAATACAATACAAAAAAATTACAAAAAATGTGAAAAACACAGTTTGCTCTTCGTCAAAACTGATTGGCATTGTGCGAAAAGATAAAGGATTTTTGTGTATCAAAACGAAGGGAGAGAAAATAACATTCTGGATCAAGTTGCACCACTCACAAAGTGCCAAGAAGCATTTTTCGTAAATTCATTTTGAAGTTAGGTAAATTGGAATTGAAGGGTTCTTTCGACATGCTAAATTTCAGCCATGAAATTGAATAAAATTTGTTTGTGTCTCAACACCAAGCATAATAGTTGAAGTTCTTGGGATCAATTCAAGTTCTAAACTAAATAGAAAATATTTCTAATTTGTGTATTTATTTATTCCCTTAATGAATTTAACCATTTCCATCACAAATGCCATTGGATTTCAAACTTCTCTCTTGTCTCCTTGCCAAGTCCAATTATGTCTGCCTGCAACTGGCCAAAACTTAATTGCCATTGAGCCAAAGCCAACCGAAAGCCGAAAATTTCCAAAGATCTGACAGCATCTCAGTGTGGTCCTTTATTGGGCATTTGCATGTACCTTTGGCAAAATGTGTTAAACTTGTGGTAATTGCTACTTTATTGCAGCTTCGTGTCCCCATTACGAAATGGACACGAGGCGCCCCGTCGAAAAACGGAGTCCCAAAGGATCGGACCCACATTTGGGCATCTATCCGCATCCGCTGGTCCTCCCAGGCGCATAAATATGTTCACAGTTTTGGGCAGGGACACATTACAATGCCCGAGAATGTGCGTGTCGCATCTATAATTAAGTGAATATAAAGCATGCTGTGGGGCACAAAGGGAGGCATTCCATGCTCCCACACATATCCTGCGAAACATTTGCACCAGAAATTGAACATGTCGTCCTGGTTGTCCTGGTCGTCCTGGCCGCGGAGAATGCCCTTAGTTATCTGTGAGTGGCATTTGCCAAAGACGTACGCATTTCATTCCGGTTGAAAGGGTATGCAATCAGAGACACTCCATGGAGACATTTTTGATCTCTCACCTGCTTTTGGCTGAAGATAAGTTCACTGAGGGAAATATCTTTTTAGAGTTTATTTTTTCATTCTCTGTTAAATATCACAAAGTTTCTTTAATTTTCAAAGTCTATAAAAGTTAATTTTCCTGAATTTCTCTAACAATTTCACTTGGTTTTTGCCAACACCTTTATTCTCTTTTTGGAATTCCCTACAAATTGCAATTGATTTTGGCGGTGCCCATGTGCTTTCAGCCATTACCTTTAACCAATATTGTACGCTTGGCCTGGACAGACTGTGCCGTCTGGTATTTTAGAAATATTTCCTCGAAATGTCAATACCGACATTCTCCCCATCCATGTCGGCCGAAACATCAAAGGGACCCGTCCCTACCCGCTTGGAGGGACAAACATGAGGTATCGGAGCTGGTCCATATAAATGCGGACAAAGCCACACGTAGCACAACACACATGGCCAACAGCAAGCTTGGCGAGTCAATTAAATTAGCCGTAATATACGGCAAATGTTTGCCTAGTTACTGTTGCTTCTCCGCCACCAGACTCGGACTCCGACTCCGCCCCCGCCTTTGCCTTTGCCTGCTCCTTTGCCCCTGCATCTGGCATTGTCCTTGTTTGCTCTTGGCTGCTCATGAGTAATATGCACACATAATTATGAAAAATACACAAAGCACTTGCTCGAACTACAGTGAAGTCTGGCTGGAGATCAACGCTGTTTAAATCGAGGTCGAGTCCCGCTCCTGTTTGTTTTCCTATCTGGGCTACACGGTCCTTTGTCTGTGGAAGTTCTGCCTTAAAATAACAACAATACATCTGGCCGAAAACAGCCACCGCCGCAGGCCAAATAAAATAATTACCGGCCGGGCAGTAAACACAAATTTTACTGGTAATAAATTTGGCAGACTCTTGAATATAATTTACGTCCAACGGCCCATTTAACACTGATGCACTGCGTCATCTGGGGGCTAAATTAACCAATGATTGAGTTTCTTAGCCAGGATAAGCATATTAAATGATGTCTGATTAATGGAAAACATCAACCTGGCTGCTCTCCAATATAAACCTGAATGCATTCACCTCGAAAAGGATGATTTTGTCTAGTAATTTGTACCCTAGGGGCAGTTGGAGTATTTGTAAGTGTCTGTAAGTCATTGAAACATTTGCCGAGATCTGCCAACGATAATTCCCTTCAAGTGGCTTGTATCTGTGAAATACTTTCTAGGACAGAGAAATACTTTCTGGGAGAGAACGAAAAAAAAAAGAAACAAAACACTTACGTAAAGAACAAAATCTGCGATAAATCCACAGAAAAGTCGAAAGGCAACAAAAAATACGAAAATATACGAATGAGACCATGAAAATTATGGGCAGCAATATTTTTGCTAGCTGGTTTTTGGCCCGTTTTGTTGCCTCTGCCATTTCTGTGGCCTAGACGACGACGACAACGAGGACGCACAAGGCACAAGGCACGAGCTTAAATAAATAAAATAAATCAAAAATGTAAATCAACACTCAAACGTCGTATATCTATATATGTACGTATGCGGCTGGGATAATAATTTGCACACACACAGACAGGATCTGGATATAGTAGTTGATGGCGGGATATAGGGATATCAGGATATATGGGAGGGTAGGACGGCAGACTCTACTCTCATTAAACTCGCCCCGACTGACTGTCTATCTGTGTGTGAAGTCGTCCGTTGACTTTGCCATTCCCAGTGTGTGGTTTGTCATTTGGTGTCGGTCTGTAATGAAAGAAATCATGACAAAGCATTCATTTATGGCCCAAGGAACTGTTTGGATTTCGAGTGTCAAAGAAAATATTAAATTATCCAGGGCACACAAAAGGTTCTAACGAAGCATTTATTTTGTTTTATTTATTATTTCTCTGTCGGTCCTGCCGCCCTCGAAGCAATATTGAGCCATAAATGAATCATTTACAAAATAAAATTCATGACTGCCCCAAATCAAATGGTGCTCACAAACTTTCTAATGTAATTGAGAACGAGAGACAGACGCAGACAAGAATCAAATCGAAACAATGGACTCTGCCAATTATTTATGTACATTTATTTGCTTTAAAACTACTCGCATTTTTTCCTTGAAATTGCCTCTGGAATATTCAATTAAAACGTTTCCTTACTTGTATCTTGTTTTGCGGACATTGGAAACCCTTTGACCAGTCTTAAATGGATAGGAGTCTTTATTAAGGAACAGCACTTCATGTAATTCCTTTCCATCATTTTGTGTGGGCCAGTCAGCCAGCCCGCAGCAATGTCCTGTTGCCGTCCTGCCGCCACCTCTTCATTTCATTTGACTAACTGAAACGTGACACAGGTTCCTTTCCTCCTTTCTCCGCTGGCCAGCAGCCTGTCTGCCCGTGTCCAGTCCCTTGTCAGAGATCCGGAGGAGAACGACGACTGTCTGCCTGCCTGCCTGCATCGGCACATTTCTTGCCAGACTCCACGCTGGGATCCTTCTTCTTACAGCTGTTTATAATTCCGGGAGGAATCCACTTCATTTTTATCAGCATCATCACGGCATCTTGCATTTTTGAAATGAAATTGTCGTTCCATTTCTTTTGCCGCCTCACTCATCGTCGCCATCAGCATCTTTAATTCCATTGCGCCTTCTTTTATTTCGTTTTATTTTTTTTCATTCCCATTTCTACCTTTTGGCAGCGGCTTGTCATTCAATTTGACGCCACATTAATTCACTGCTTTTTGCTCCTTTTTGGTCAGTTGATATTTGCATACTTTCTCCTTTTAATTGCTTCGTTATGCGACGTGCTTGTATTTCCGCTGTGCGTGTCCCACCCGGCGTATACGCAATGTCACCAGCCCGAGCTCAAGCTGTCCATCTGCTCGGCGGAGCAGCTCGGGGAGCTGAAATAAAAGTTCGTCTCAAGTTGATATCCCATAGGTAATTAGTACGTAATCAGCCAAAAGTTTCAGCACTCCCAGTTGTGCATTTTCCCAATTTAAGCTGCGCTTAAACTAAGTTTGAATGGATGATTAAGCACACGAAGAAAGGAGTTTTAGCTATGATATAAAAATAAACTAAAGAGAAGGCTTTTACGGGAATATATATATGACTTTAAACTTTAATTTGAGGCAAAGTTTATATTTTAAAAGCATATTTTGGTTTTACTTGCAGCTCCTAAAAACCTGACTTTTACCTTTGATAAATACATTATAAATTAATATTATCTCTATTATTATTTAAATCCATTAATTTTTAGCTAATTTTGATTCAACTCTATCATTTTCAACAGTGCAAATTTTGTGGAAATAGTTTCATTCTCCACTTACCACTTACCACTTTGAAGTGGAACTTTGGCTGGCACGCTTCCGGTTCCGTTCCCCTGCCCCATTTTCCCCATTTCCCCATTTCCCCACTTCACAGCCTCCTGTTTCATCGGTCATTTTGCACAGTTTTCGGGGTTGGCCTCTATTGTTTTGATTTCCGCTGTGGTGGTTGCCGGAGTGGTTCACGTCCACGTCCACGACCATGTCGATGTCGATGTTTTGGGTTTCGGAGCACCGAGGCGAGGCGAGGCGATGCGGAGGCCCGTGTGATGCTTCAATGGCAAACAATAATAAGCGCCTTCTGCATCTTGTTTGGCCGTCGTCCTCCATTCATCCGTCGCTTTGTGTCCAAGGGAATAGAGAATGAAGTCCAATGGTATGGACTTAGAGCTCCATTGCCAGGGGTGGGGAGGCAGCTGGGGACACCGCAAAATCGAGCTGTGCAGGTTTCTGTTTGCCTTTGGCCGTTGGTTAAATTGGGCAGACAAATGTTTTAGCAACGTTGTCCCAGGTCCTTTATCGTTTCCAGTTTATCAGCCAATGACTGCAGTTTAAGTCCTGCAATTACTTGTTTTTTTTTTCTAAAGACCATTGGGAGTCCTTCAACTGACATGTGCTAATGCTGAAACCAAATCATTTCCAATTCAACTTGTACCCGAGAATACTTATTTTTTGGCAAAATAAAACCCTAACGAAGCCGACAACGCTTGGTAGTTAGTCAAATTCAATGACCTTTTGCAGTATATACATATCTGAAGTATATATATATATTCCTCGTAAATTGTTATTCGTTTTGTATATCTCCGAATGCGTGTGGGCTGCCCCGAACTAATTTTTTTGTTTGCCATAATTTATTTGGACTTGGCCGGAGTTTTCAGTTTTTCCATTTACAAAGTATGTCTATGACACATTTCAAGGCATTTTCCGGCTGGATTTTCTCTGCTGTGCTTATTTGCTTTCTTCGGCTTTCACCATTTTGCTTCCAAAAAATATATATTTGTATATATGCAACTTTATGAAAAGGGAAAGAGACTCAGAGAGAAAAGGGGTAAGGGCGAGGTGGTAAAACAACTATTTGGCACGTTATTCGGTTAGACTTTTCTATTATTTTTGCAAATTTTATTTGGGGCCAGAACTTGGCAAGCAAAATTGTCGACAGCCGTCTAAGTGATTTTGTTTGCTGGAGAGAAAACCGGAGCTGACCATGCACTTGGCAAACAGTCCGCCGGCCGGACTTTCATTCGCTCAATAGTCATTGGGGAACTGGTGCTGGTGCTCGGACTGGAAACCCGGATCCCGCATTGATTGCTGCTCCATGGCCTATTATACTTAAGTGCTTATCATAATTTGTGTATGTAGTCTGAGGTCTCAAGTCTCACGCCGAGGCCCACATCGCCGGGCCGTGTAATTCCTCTCCTCTGTCGTGCGTAAGTCGCCTTAGCGTCGACGACGACGGGAATCCCCCCGAGAATCGGGGGAAATGGATTTTGCAGTGCCGGAATAGGAGTCGGAGTGGAAAGCTGAGAAGAAACAAAGAGCACAGGAAAAGAATGAGAAATGTAATACACTTTAAGGCACTTGGGACACTCAGAGGCGTGTCTCCTCCGGCCTCACTTCACTTTTTGAAGACACTTTAACTTTTATGATTCCATATTTCATACTCGTTCCGAGCCATTTATTCGCATATTGACGCCCACGGCGATTTGTTGGCTTAATAGGATTTATATTTGAATTACTTTTTATAAGCTTTTTTTTTATATATATTTCTGAGGGGGCAGGGAAATCCGCTTTAATTAGCGGCAGCGGAAATGATTTATTGATTGGTCCTGGCAAGGGCAATGGCAAACATTTTTATGAAAAACAAAAATTAAAAGCCAAGTTGTAAGAAAAAAAAATTAATATAAAGTTTCAACAAAGTTGTTTTAATATTAAATATTGATACGAAATATTTTTCATAATTTAGAAAAACTCTAAATAGAACTGCATTAAAAAAATAAAAAGAGCATCAATCTGACTTAAATTTTTTATGCAGCAAAACATGGCGCAAATTTAGTGAAAAGGATTAAGGATTTAACGTTGAAAGCTTTGACAACTTATGCATTCTATGGCAGCAATAAAAATGAAACCATTTTTAGGCTCAATCAATTTGCAATGAACTTTTTCGGTTGAATCAATTTCCGCTAAAGCATATTTAATTTGTGCGTATGTTTTTTAGGACTCTGCATTAAATTAAATAAAAATCAGCTGAGAAATCCTTTTAAAGTGGCGTCGAATCCGTTTTCATACCGCAAAGCCATTTTGTGGGATTTTCAATGTCCCCGAAAACAGCTCAGAACAAAACCCAAAAATGAACTTTTAGTAGCGAAATTCGGCTCGGAACCTACCCGCAAGGAGCTCAGCGGTGTGATGGCTATTTTGGATTACTGTCTCCACGTTTTCTCTCTGTTTTTTTTATTTCTTTTCGCTTCTGTTTCATCCCGTCACCTTATCGTCCTCGCTACTGGTTTCTCGCTTAAGCGATTTGGTATTTGCTTTGTTTATCTCCTGTTTCACAGCCTTAGTGTCCCTTACTTTAAGGATATTATCTGTCCGAATCCATTGTTCGGACTTTTTTTTATTTTATTTTATAATAAGCAAAGAATTCAGGCGACGTCGAAGTATTGAATGAAATCAGTTTGGATGTATTCTTTGAGTTAATATTATTTTTTTGCTTCAATTTGTTGTCCTCTTTCACCAAAGTTCGGTGCTGATTTATTTTCACATTTTATTCAGCAGTTTCTCATACTTATCGAGTTTTTTCTCACTCTTTTAATGTTTTTTTCGCTCGTTTTTATGCTATCCAAAAATTCCATTAGCCGGCTCGAAGTCTGAATAAAGTTCGAGGCACATTGATTGCACTTGTGCAGTATATATAACCCGAGGCATGCCTTAATATTTGATTTCTTCGATTTTATTATTTATTCTAATTTATTTGCGATCCTAATCTCGGCGCAAACAAATAAAATATAAATTCGGATTGATTCGAAAGTGAAATGGCGGAAGTTTTTCACAACTTAAGTTCCCACTTGCGTGCCACAGGATTTAAGTATTGAAATCGGATTTAAGGGCAATAAAGTGGGCTGTGATGATGGCTGTGTCGAGGGTTGTCACCGCAAATGCCAAAGCCAAACAGCAAACAGCAAGGCTGCCACCCGCAGTGCGATGAGCGGATTCGATGCCAACGCGGCGTATACGCAATATTTTCGCATTCATCTTCATTTTTTCACATTGTAGTGGCATTTACTTCGCGTTTTCATGCCTTTCCTTTTTTCGGATGTTTGGCTTTCCTCCTTTTTAATATATATGTATATAGATGTATATATGTGTAAATTTAAGTGCCTTAACGCCACAAGCTGCTCGCTTTTGGCCTGTTTGTCTACGTTTATCTCGTGCGCCCTTTACCCATCAGATTTCCTTTCGCCACTCAATACCAGAAGCCGCAGAATATTGGCGACATATCTACCGCATAATGTCGCCATTTATTTCCTGAACGGAACACCTACGGCGCGAGCGTGTGTCTTCGTCATTTAAATATATTTAATATGCAAATCGAAATAAATAAATTCTGCAAACGCCTGGCTTGAGTTGTGTGTTTTTTAGGAATTTTGTATAAATTACAACTGGTCATGCATATTGATTGCCTTATTTCGGGCTTCATTACGGACCTTATTGAATTCGTCCTAATATGTATTAGGAATGTCCTGGCCACCCTTTTTGGCACTTTAGGCACTGCATTGCATACTTAACAGCCGACTTGTGTCAAATTCTGTTGCAGACTTTTCGCTGGCTAAGTGGCTTTCGGACTGGGAAAGTTCTTCTTGGAGGAAACTTTATGCTGCCAATTTGAATGGATAATTCGACACAAGTTTCGGGTCGCTGTCAAAGCCAGAGCGAAACTTTACTGCCTGTCGTCTACCCCGTATTTTTTGTTTCCCTTTTTTTTATTCCATTTTGTTGTTATTTGTACTTGTTATCAATAAATAATTCATAAATAGACAGGCGTCTGCATGTGTTGCCAAAAGCATGCCGCATTGATGATGAAGAATAAAAACACATTAAAATAAATCGGAAAATCCGGCGACAAGCATACATATTAGGGATGTGCAAGATGTCTTTTTGTATTTTTAAAATATTGTGGGGATATCAACATTGTAGCAGTTTTATTACTATTAATGTATCTGGGAATATATTTTTCTTTGACAACTTGAAAGTGGGTTTAAAGCTATTGTAAATTTTTAAAATTTGTAATATTTCAATGGGTTATGACACTGCCTTTTTGCTTGCATTCGTTAAAATACATTGATTTAAATTTCTTCATAAAGATGAACTGGTCACACTTTTTCCTTAATTTCAATCGGTAAAAATGTGACTTGTATATTAAACATAAATAGATTTAAATAGGTGATTTTTTGGTATTCGTTTTCCGTTTAATATCTTTTATATGTCAGAAATGTAAGGTACAATGTATTGTCATAATACCTTACTGGAATATTTTTTCTCTTTCTTCTCGATATTCATCCCTAATAGATATATTTTGTCCTACGAGTGTCGGTGACATACAAACACTTAAAAAAGTCAGGCGACCACATTTCAAATTAGCACACCCTCACACACACCCTCTTACACACCCTTACACACACGTACACTCATGCCACAAAGAGGATGCCCACAAAATATAAAATATAAATGCCGCCACAAGAAGCACGCGCATAAATACCAATACAAATGCGGGAATAATGCAATATAATAAACGTCAGGAGCAGAAGTCGAAGCATAGGGCGAGAGACTAGGGACGAAAACAGACCGCAGGGCGATACCGAAGGACGAGGAGGTCCTCGGTTCGGGATCGGAGAGTGCCTTCTGATTGCGTGCTGATAACCCTTTTCCAACATTTTCTTCTTGTCGCAACAAAAAAACATACTATATGCATACTGAAGCTCGTATGAATAAATATATACACACGCTTTAAGCTAACCGCGCTAAATCCAATTTGGCTAACAAGACATTGTCACTCAAAGCGAGTGCGTAACCGCAGGGCGGAGTTAGGGGTGGTGGAAATCCCTAAGGAATTTTCGCTTATGACTGTGATCGAAGGCAGTGACATTTAACCCACGAAAACCCTTGTTTTTTGCGGTTTGAACTTTGGCGACGGCGAAAAGACATGTTAGACGACGATTAAGCCACTCATAAATTTGGGTATTTAGTCAAGGACATCAAGTAACTTTAATTCGACAAAGAGAAATAAGATGATATATTTGGAATTTAATATTATAGTTAAGTATTTCTCAATGCTCCTTGGAAAAGATATAAATTTAATTGTTTTTATATAAATTATAAATTATTTTCTCTAAATCACTAACTATCTAGTGGAAAATACAGCTCTCTCATCTTATGTCCTTGCAAAATTATGTTAATATTTGAAAATAGGATTTTCCTTTAGCACATTCTCTCCGTTATAGTTCAGGCCAGAAAAGCAGAAATCGCGTAAACTCATTTAAGCCAGACGACGACGTCAACAACAAATTCGGGGCTTAATCCGCCAGCTTTCCGGCCACATCCGCTCATTAGTCTGAGGAGAAGGGCCAGGAGTTGGAAGAGGAGAAGCAGTAGAAGCTCGTCTTATGTGTCCTATCCCATATAAAATATCCTTCGCAGCGTAGGGGATCAGTCACTTGTCTGTCATCGTCAATGCGGCATCCGCAAGCCGCAAAATCTGTACAAAGAAATGCCATAAAACGCCAGCCGCAGTCGCGACACCCGCAAAACGTTGAAATGAACGAAAAATGCGGTTATAACATTTTGGTGCCGAAATTTACCGCCACTCGGGCACACACACGCACAGCCACCGGATGGCTGTTAACATAATTCATTTCAAGCGCCAACTTGAACGCAATGGGCCTCAAAATTCCTGGGCAAAAGACTAACGACTTTTAATTAAAATATTCCAGGGGATTAAGAAGATTTTGAACTTGAGAATTTACTGATATGGAAATGGCATTTAAAGTCGAAATTTATTGCTTTTATAGCCTTTAAGGCATTTCAAAGGGGGAAAACCCATTAGGAAACTCAATCCCAAGCAGAAAGAGAACAAGAACAAGTAAAAAAGGGAAAGGGATTTTCACTTTTCGCTGCCACATATGATGACTTCTGTAAAGTAGCTCATCTTTTAGGAAAAGCCCTGCAAAGCGGCAAAGCCAGCTAATGGTGTCACCTCGCAGGGAATGGCAAATTAGCGTGGATTGCGCACTTTTTGTCGCGAATCAGCTTAAGGGGGAGAGAAGAGCCAGGAGACGAGTAGGAGAGTGGAGGGACTCCATTCAGGTGGGACAGACACCTGGACGATGGCAGCTGGCAGCTGTTGACACACTCCACATCGCAGCCATGTACAACATGTCGTATAAGTATTTTAATTAAGCATCAAGAGGCGCACAAAAACACATGAAGAGCAAGTTTCGCGTTTTAATTAAGACCCACTAAACTAAGAAAGACGGGGGCGCGCCTTAGCCAGCCCCCGCAGACTTCCCCTGCCGCCACTCTGAGGATCGGAAACTTTCCATTTAAGCTAAACTCACAGTTAAAATTTAATTTACTTGGCACAAACTTGCGGCGGCAGCTGCGCTTGCAGAATATGGACGAGCAAAAAAAAAATAACACGCCGCTGAAAGCGTACGCGTTACGTATACGTCATGTGGATTACTCATACGCCGTGTGCGCGCGTTTAAGCACCCGAGATGAGGACGCGGATGTGGATAAAGCCGGAGCTAAAATATCAGGCCACCGGTTCCTCGGGCGACAGGTGGCGGCGACTGGAACAACAATAACAGCAGTGGCAACATCGACAACAAAAACACGGCTCATACACAAACATACTCAGGATACACGTCCAGGCTCGCACAGCTTCCGTTGTAAGCCAAAAACGTCCTTAAATTGTTTGCATTTAAACGGCACTCGACTCGCAGCACTCATGCTTCATGCCTCGGAAAAATGCCTGCATATATGGCACCGAATATACATATAGTATGCGTATGTGCCAGCTGGATATTTATATTTGGCCTGACCCCCAGGACCTCGCCGGGGAATATTACAACATTTTATTTATCTGCAGAACATAAAAATATTTTTAAGCTGCGAGTGGCAAACAACGAGCAGAAAAATAAAGAATTTTCTCCATTTAGCAACTGGATTTGTGGTAGCGTTGGTGGAAATGTTTTCAAAAACAATTGTTACACGGCGGCACAAAAGAGTGGGAGAGCTTTATGTTGCAAAATAAATAAATTTGAGCTCTTCAGAGAAAGAAAAACTACTTATAGAATATGGAATAATTCCATTAGGAAAATATACTTACAAAATATAGAATTTAAGCCTGCTTATCATATTTTCCCTGCATTTCTGAGTGCTGGAAAAATACCGAAAAGAAAACTTTGATTTAAAGAATATCAACAAAGTATCTATTATGAACAGAACAAACTTTGCATGCTTTTATCAATCACAAGCGAGGATTTACGCGCTGCTCAGTTCGCGTTTTGTGGTCGTGCCATCAGAGTCTAATATCTGAAAGTTCTGTGTTTCCCTTTGCTCGTTGTTATTTAACTTGGTTCCTGCAGATACTTACTACCACTTCCATTGTACAGCCATTCGCCTGCAAAGTCAATCAGTGCGAACTGGGTGCGGTGAGCATCCCGATTGCCAAGGAATGCCCTCTTCATTAGATTTGCCGGAGTCTTGCTCCTCGGCGTCCTTCAGTCTCCTGACTATTTGCTGAAATTGTGTTTTTGCTCCGCAATTTGATTTAAGCCAAGTGCTTGGCTTGGCTCGGATCGGGTGCAGCACTTGGAGTTCGAGTTGAAAAGCAATAATCCAGGGTGGAAAATCGATTGTGGAGTTTGTGGAAAGTGTACTGAAATTTGAATGGAAGTTTATATTAAATGTAAATGTAAATTAAATGTAAAATTACCGTCAATCGTGTGTAATCACAGGTTATACAATTAAAAGGAAATTATGTATAAACAAGAAAGGAAGCCTAAATTATTGTGGATAATGGGATCATGGGTCGTGCTGATCATGCTGATCAAAAATAAATACATAATTTATAGGGTCAAAACTGACTCCTTTAATGCATCATAATTAAAAAACCCTTCGAGAGGGTATAAAAATACATTTATTTCTTTGTGAAAATTGAGCCAGAATCTGGACTTCATCACAGTAAGTATTTCTACGTGACTTTATGGCTCCTAGCCCGGCGGGAGTTAAGTGTACGTGCACAAAAGATGAAAAATGTATCAAAAGAAGTCAAGTAAAGTAGGTAAGCAAACAAATTCAAACGAAAACATTTCGTGGTTCAAAGAGTTCGAGCAGCCACACGGAAAATCCGCAAAAAAATAATACCCGATGGATGTGTCGGCGCTAAGCGATAATTCATTTACCTGCCTTTAAGGCTAAATCAAGATTTCAACAGGTGGCTCTGTTTGCTCTGCCTCTCGCAGCTATTTCCAATCTATATGCAGTGCCAGGCGAACGTGTAAGCATTGTAAGTTAAGTATCATCTCACCTGGCAGGAAGGCTGAAGGGTTACCTAGTCACTCAACGACTCTTTGCAACTGCAACAATTTTCTATCCTCTGCTGCATTGCCACTTTCAGGGATATCTCCGGATGCGGAGCGGAGACTCAGCTCTGCTCATATTGTCACGTGATGTTACATCGTTAACGGGGATTTATGCAGATTTTCCAGGCAGGCAACAAGTTTTTTTCTCCTAGCTCTATGCCAGAGAATTAGTTGGAGAAAGCTTCTTTGCAGCTCAGCCAAGCATTTTGGATTTAAAGGGATAAAAAAGAACTGAACAAAAAAAATTAATTCATATAAAGAATACAATGTAACAAGGAAATATTTAAACTGAAATTAAATAAGGCAAAGAGGGAACTTACATTAATATTTTAAACAGGATATAAGAAGCATAGCCCTACGATAAGTAACACCTTGTCGTAGATTATTTATAAAACACCCTTTATGCATATATTTTACACTCTAAACTGTGACTACACTCTAATACAATTGCATAATAAAGTCCTTTTTATTTAATTCCGTACCGTTGGCGCATACATTGTGGCCCCTTTGAGGTCCTCCATGGGCCACATCATTAGTTTTGCGTTCAGCAGGACTTTGCCGACATGTCGGCCACGGCACGTATGAAAATGTGCCCTCTTAATTGTCTGGCTGGCCAGGGATAACTGCCAGCAAATTGCGGCCGTGCGAATGTTGTGATTTTCCACAGCTTGGCCAGGCTTGCCGAAGAGGAAGCCCGGGAAAATACGCTTCGGGAAACTTGGGACTTGGTCCTAAGTTGATGGCAAGGACGACGGCTTCACAAAATATTTGCTGTGACTCCGAGGACATTTTCCCGAATGGCAAGAAAAAAGGAACGATGACGACGACTCTGAGCCGGAGGGCGTGTCGAGTGCAAAGTGTGTATAAATAAATCAAAGTTTATTTAGTGACAGACACTCTCTCTCGCTCTCTGCACTTTGATTTGCAGAGGTTCAAATTTCCGCAAGCCAAATGGGGAAAAAATGAGCTTCATTTCAAAGGGCCTGTGTGCAGTGCAGCATTCAAAGGCTGAGGGGTTTGATAGGAAATGTTATGAATGTGCAATCACACAGCAGTTGCCACAATAAAAACAGCAACTACACCACACACACACACATGTGTGTGCAACTACGCCCAGGGAGAAGCAGGTGACAAAAACAGAGGGCGGAGGCGGAGGTAGGGGCGGAGGAAAGCCCAAGGAAAGCCCCCAGCTGGCAGAGCTTAAGAAATGAGAGAAAGGTGAAGCACAGAGAAGAAACAAGCGGCAACAAACACAATGAAGCTTGCCAGCGGATATTAAAACTATTTTACAGCTGCTTTGTGGCAGTCTCCTTCCCTTTTGGCTTTTCCCCCGGCTTTTCCAGCATGCACTTGACTTTTCACCATGTGTGTGTGTATGATGGTGTCTGTCTTTCTACCCGGTACTCGTTAGCCGCCTGGGTATATTATTTTCCTGCGGATGTGTGTGCAACAGGCTGAGGGAAATGGTGTTCGTCTTTAATAGTGGAATGTGAAACGGAAGTTGCCAAGCCGCCATCTTTGACGGTGACATATTATGGGAAAATTTGCAAATTGCGGCAAAAAAATATGCCAGAGAAAAGTGTCGAAACTGCCAATGAAAAAGAAGTGGAAGTATTCATATAAATAAAAATATATATAAGTATAAAAGAGTATATACAATTTCATATAAAAAGGAAATACAAAAAGAAGCATAGAAGTCTACATTAAATAACATTTATAATATAAAATATAATTTATATTTATGGGTGTTCTTATTCAGTTAAATGTTCTTTAGATACCATTTTTATTAAGTACCTTCTTAAATATATATATTACTCTTAAAAATATAACCTTAAAACACATTAAATAAACCTAAAAAGTTACCTAAACTCACGTTAGATATTTATGCATATAAAAGTTAGACAACGAGCTTCTATCTCATCGTTTTTCTAAGTAAAGTTAGCACATTTTTTGCTATTCGCCTTGGCTGTTTGCTTTTGATTTTAATTTATGATCCGTGCAATTTGCGAGCTGCATTCAGGCGCATGTCCTGTGGCAATATTTTCACCCATTCAAAAGTTATTATGTTTGTTGTAGGGGTCTCACCCGTATAAATTATCCTGGCTCCGAGTTCCTCGTCTGCCTTGAAAGCCAAACGGAAGAGCATTTATTTATTTTACACTTTTAAACTTCGACAGTGAGTGTGTGAGTGTCTGGGAAGCGGAGAACGATTCAATTACTGCTGCCCCAGTGAATCCATCGCACAATTCAGGGTTAGTTTAGGTTTAGTTCTCCGGATTCCCTTTCTGGACGTGGCTCCGGCTCTTGCCTTTGGCCAACTCGTTGCCTGCTTTTATGTGTTGTTAACACGTGTTCAAATCATAAAGCTTAACTCGTTTTGAATATCTTTTATGGCTTGCACAGGGCGCCATTGTTATGCAATGTCTTGATAAATGGCTTTTCAGAGCCAACTCTGTGGGAGCCTCGAACGCCTCTGAGCCCGCTTTACGGAGAACGAGAGAGAGAGCGTGCCAAGCCCTTTGTGAGTGTCTCAGGAACACTCGTGTTTTTGCCCCCTGCCAGGAGCAGGATGAGAAACGGGAGGGAAACCCAGTTGCAGAGGAAAACCCTGCATATTTGCATGTCGGCCCCCAAAATTGTACCCTCACGTGTTTGCATTCCCCAGATGTCCGCCTTTAAATGGTTTGGCTTTTGGAGTTGCAGCCCGAACCGATGGAGTTTGCAGTTCCTTTCAGAGCATTTAATTAACGTTGGGAATTCTGGTTTTGCCATTGCTAAGGTTTTACCTTCCTTCCCCACACCTTTCAGAATCAAGCTTAGGTCGTGTTCACCTGAGTAATCGGTGTTAGCCAAGGATTCGGTTGCGTCTTCAAATCACAGCCGTCGAGTTCGAGTTCGAGTTGCTTAAACTTTAAGACTTTACCCAACAAGCAGGATATTTAATTAAGGGTAAAGGCTTTTCAAATGACTCAAGACCAGTCTGAGTCTCTTTCGACACATTAACCTAATTGGCTTTTTCTATTCGTGAGCTCCCTGGGCTAATAAATTGTTTAAGGATTACATGGATACTTAAAATTGTATCCGGGCATCTTCATCTTTGGCACGACATCTTCTCCTCGCTTACCTTTTTGGCTTTGCCTTGCCCCGAAAAGGTGCTCAACTTTGTGGGCTCAAAATGAGATGGAGGACAAGACGAGGCCTAAGCCCCAAAAAGCCTAAACCTTTGAAATGGTTTTTTAATGTGTGTGAGGAGAGAGGAAGGAAGGACGACCCGCCCACCTGGCCATGGTTCGGTTCAGTTCCTTCTCCGAATTAGATTAAATATTTTTCGGGTGACATTTTTCGGGGAGAGCACCGAGCGAGCAGGTGTAGGATCTAACTTTTGGGTTGGCTGCTGTTTGTCGTCGAGCTATTAACACCTTGGCTTATTGTTAATTAAGCCCGCTTGCTAACTGATATAATCCTTTATACCCTCGTCCTCTCGGGGACAAACTTGATTTGTCAACTCGGTTAATTACTGGTTTCGAGAGCTACTGCTAAGACATTAATGGCATTAATTAACTGATGGCTTTAGGGCTTAACCAATTCAGACACACTCAACGACTGTCGGACATGGCTGCATGGGCCCAAAATTGATGGCATTTAAGCCAGAACTGAGCAGGCAATGGGCTAATTAAAGCTGATTAAATGGATTGGAAGGAAATAGGCGGCGGCATACCTAATCTACCAGTTAAACGCTTGCTTCTCCGCAGGGAAAATGCCGCCTTGCAATGTCTCCTTTTAATGAAGACACAAGCCTGGTGTTTCTTTTTTATAATTTTCTCCCCTAATGCCTTAATGGTAAACCTCTGACCAAGCCATGGCTTATCCCTAGCCAAATCTCAGCTTAAATACTCACATATTCCATTTACATGATTTCGTCTGTGTGGCCAGAAACTCCTCCTCCCAATCCAGCTTGTGTCTCGGTTTCCCCTTGACATCTCTCGGCGGAAAGAAAATATGACAAACACAAAGTGCTCCCGAGCATGAGCTGAGAAAAAACAGAATGTCATAAAAATACACACACTTGTGCCGGGGACACATCCATACTTATACGTACATAAGCTGGGAGCAATAAGACAGGTTCCATAAGCCAGATGCTGGATGCTATATGCTATATGTGCTATTTGCTGGTCGGGATAATGGAGGCGGCGGGCGACGCGTCGGAGCAGACAGAATAAAATCACATTTTCGCAGCCAAAGCATTTATGATCCATTATGCTCTTAACTAACGGCTCCGGCTTTTGTTTTCGTCTATAAAAAAAAAATAGCAACGAAAATAATAGGACGATATGCGTGCATACAAGGTCAGATTCATCGCTATATTGTAAGGATATTAAGCAGTCTAGAATTTACAAAGAGACTTTATTTTTTCTTTTGTACTTTCTTAAAGTTATATACATTGTTTTCATGGGGCATATTCCTTGAACAATATTTGCTATATTCAATAAATAGTCTATAAATTCATAAATGCACTCTGGAATATGTACAAAAAATACCATTCGTATTTTCTTAATGTTATATTTTTTCTATCTTAAGATATTCTTAGTAAAAGCTTAGCTTAATCCAACAAATATTTTAAAGGTTATTATTTATTTTTAAATCTAACCAAAAAACATAATTAAGCATCAATGTCAAGTACTTAAAAGTTTGTTTTAACTTTGCTTGAGCATTTTATTGAATTTATAAATATTTTCTACATTCCTATAGAAAATATATTAAATTTTCTAGCATTTATATTCAGTTCCTGTATATTATTATATCTCTTTATTGATTGATTGCTTCTCCCAGACAAAGTATTAAAATATGAGTACTTCCCATTGATCCTTTTTAAACTCATTCAAGGATAAAAAATATATGTATGCTCTCGTCCGATCGGGTTATTTCAAATATATGTCCGGACAAACATGCGGAAGCTGCACATTCCACTTTGGACATCCGCAGTGCGGCGGTGTATTGAGGATGTCAGGCATTCCGGGCGAGATATTTGTCACATGGCAAGAGCGAGAGCCGGAGCTGAAGCTGGAACTGGAGCTGTTGTGGTGTGACAGGATGGTGGGCTAAATAAATAAAATAGCTGGGATGCAACGCATACGTATTTGATCAAATTGCAGTCACTTGTCCGCACGGGTGTTGTGTGTGTGGGTTTATTGTTGACACATTTTTAAGATGTACCCTGAAATATGAATACCAAATATGAATGCCAGATGCGGAGGCACTAGAGAATGTACAAAACACGTGGAGGCGAAAGTGGAGATGGATGGGCAGAGAGTGGTTGATGATATGGCAAGGCGAGGCAAGGCAAGGATACGATGGAGGTGCCTGTGGGTGTGACACTTGAGAACAAAAAACGCTTAAGTGGTTCAATGTCTAGGGCCACAGGAGCCCGTCATCCCTGACACTACCCCCGTTGTCCCCCGCGTTGACGTTGATTGTTGAGCGATAAGAGCGTTGCCCTAATGACACTCTGGCCCCGACTGGGGGGATGTCCTTCAGTTGATGGCCCCATAATCGGCCGAGTGGAGAGCACATTAATGCATCAGATTATTATGACTGCACATACAGCGTACGTACTATATATATATCTGTATATTTATGCGGCACTGTCATGGCCGATTTATCTTTAATTCATGCCCCGCCATGACCACCCGCCGCACACAACCGCATTAATCATTTAATTGTGACCGCGAAATCCCTACCATATTAACAATCAATTAATGCAATTCGAATAGGTTTTTCATCCCGCTATCGATTTCTACATGGGCACCATATGCCATTGATACTACTTAATCCGATTTGAACAAAAGTAAATCAAGGAAAGGATAATAAAAAAGGGCTCATAGATTAATATGTTTTATTATTCTTCTACCCTAATTCAATTAATGTGGCTTAATGTGATGAAAAAGTTTCAATTTCCCATAGTTTACTCTACAAAAAATAAACAATCATAAAAGCAATTGTAAATTTGTTAGGAGCTAACAGGAAAAAGTGTATACTCTATTTTTATTTGCACATTGCTGAGTCCCACGAATGGTTTTGAAGTTCCGCCAATTATTCAGACCATGTGACGCAATTATTCGAGTGTTATGACCACTAATTGTCCGTTATCCTAACGCTCCAATGGACTTTAAAATGTCAATTGTATGGAAATCGCTAAATGACAAAACACAAAAAGGCACATAGCAGGGAAATGCACACAAAAAGTATAAAAGAGCAGCGAATAAATACAGTATTTAAAAAACAATAAATCGCATTGAAAAACACATGTAAAGAGATAACTAGCTGTGAATTAGAAGTGCCATTGAATATAAAAAAAATGTGGAAATATTTCCGTTTTAATGGCATGCATACTTGCAGATTTTAATTAAATCACTAATTACGCGAACACAAGTTTGCATTATGAGACGACGACCACCGCAGTGTTAATTCCGTTCAAATTTGTTGAAATTAATTAAATTGAACTTTCTACTTGATGGGGACAGTGCAATATGCACTATTCAGTATATAACATATATCAGCTAAATAATTGATGCGAATTGTGCACAATTTCATGTTGTTTTCCACATCAAAGAATATGAAGCCGCACATTCCGTGAATTTTATTACGTTAGGCAGCAGTTTTTATGTTCAAGTTAATGAAATTAGCATTAGCAGGGATAATTAGGATGGTTGGAATTACCGCCACTCCACTGGGGTAAATGTGTTCTTATATATTTGGATTACAATACAGGGATGTCTGATTCGTTATTAACTATTAAGCTTACTTTTGTTTAACTTTTAATGCATTTATGATAGGTTAAATATCATAGAATAAGAGGCACTTAAGCCAGGCTCAGTTTTTCGTCAAGTTTAAGGCTTAGTTTTATCTTTGAAAAGATTTTTAGGTCTTCACATTAAGTCAAAGAGTTGTTTTCATAATTTATACCCTTTTTTAACAAACAATTCCCAACCTATTTCAAAACCGTAGTATAGTTTACAAACCCAAACTTCATTGTTTATAATATCAACAAGCAACCTAACATCTAGGTTAACCTTGCTTTTCCATTCACATTCCTTTTCTCAAATCCCACTTAGTCAGACATTTATATATATTCAGCCAACACAAGTCACACCGCAAAAACTGCCTTAGCAGCTTAAAATTCAAGTATATCCAAAAGATTTCTAAAAGATCATGTTTATTCGAGGCGATGCGACGCGCGGTTCTCGGGGAACGGGTGGGATTCCTCAGGTGCCCAGCTCGATGACCCCCTACGTGGCAGCCGTGAAACGCGGTCCCTACACGATGACCAATCCCGTTTATAACAACCCAAATCCCAACCTGGTGGCATTCGATGGTCAGGTGGAGGACGGCATGCAGAAGCACACCTTTAATATTAAGAAGCAGGCTCTAAAGAGCAATTTCCGCCACCACCAGCGCCTGATCCCGGTGGCCATAGGCAAGCAGTCCCTCTCCAAGGCCCGCTCCAATCTGGGAGTGAACGAACAGCGGGAGCTGTACCGCCAGCACCGAGAGCGAATGAGCCAAGTCAAGGGCAAGGTGAACACTTACCTGCCCCCGCCAAAGGTCAAGATCGAGGGCAATGGCATGGAGCTGTCCTACATGGAGATGCTGACCGCTCTCTACAAGAAGAGCAACAATACGCTGCGCACCTTCACCAGGTCGCCGGAACGCCTGGCGGGTGGCAGGTGGCGCAATGCCACCTTGGCCCGGAACAAGGAGCAGCGGCAGCTGGAGAACAACAAGAAGTTCCACAAGGGCGGCGAACTGTTCGATACAATGGCGGCCAAGTCCAAGAAGTCTGAAGAATCTTTTAGCTACGAGATCCCGATGCACGTCCTCCATCGCTACGAAAATCTGATGGATCAGTGCGATGTGAGCGTCCTGTGCAAGCTCCTGCGCCCGCAGATCTATTTGGATATTGCGGTGCCGGAGTGCCGACTGCAGGGTCGCCTCTCCATCCAGCTCTTTACTGAGGCCTGTCCGCAGATCGTCCTGGAGTTCATGCGGGTCTGCACGAGCAACCGTACCCGTTCCATCGCCTTCACCCGGGCCCTGTCACCCGTCTGGCTGGAGGGCAAGATCGAGATGAGCTCGGAACGGAACAAGGGCCTGACCAGCATCGAGCATGACTTTGAGACGTTGAACCATGGCGTGGATGCAGGCATCCTTTCGATCCCCAGTCGCTATGTCCGCGCCACTGCCGGTTCTGTGGTGAACTTTACCATCAGCTTTAAGCCGCTGTCGACTTTAAATGGTCGCAGGATTGCCTTTGGCAAGGTGCGCAAGGGAATGCAGTTCCTGGAACAGATTCAGGACGCCGTCGGACACCTGACCAACGGTCACGAGATGATTTTTTTAACAAACTGTGGCGTACTCTCATCCTAGGTTAAATTTAGTGTACAACTACATTATTGTATCAGTAGATGAATATTTAGTTCGTAAAAAGGTCCTTGAGGTAAATCCCATTTGTAAATAAATTATATCTTACTTCTTGAAAAAATTCCCAGTGCTTAAATTCCTAGCTTAAATGGAAAATAATAATAGTCAAGAAGTAATTTCTGTAGGAATTCCTCTCTTAAAACGGACTTAAAAGGATTAAGTCGTAGAATCTTGCAGTCAGCCAGCGCTCTATAATGTTAAAGAAGGTGGAAATTCTTTTACAAAAAATTTATAAAAATATAAAAGTTTTCTATAAATATTCCTTGCAAATACTGTCACCTTAAAAACATTCAGTAATGTTACAACTCTCAGTTTTCATTTCAGTTTCAAATTCAAAGCAGTTGAGCTAACTCATAAGAGTAAACTATCTATTAATTGTTTATGTATATATTTTTTCTGTAAGCCTGTAAGTTATTAACAATATTTTTAAGTGCACTTCGAGCTTAAGTTAAAAACAAACTACTAAGTTTTAGAGAATCTCCCCAAGATGACTTTCGTTGGCGATGGACTTAACAGTCCCCGGAAGCAGGGCGGCGGAATGGATTGCGTGGCGAATTCCCCGTTTCCCGACAAATATTTCATGCGAAATACTCGCATCCTGAACGTTTCGATGGCCAACATCTGTGAGTTGCCGATGGAGGTTATAGAGACGGCTCGCCAGGAGCTGGTGAATGTTGTGAACCTGGACGGCAACCTGCTGCTTGAGCTGCCTCCAGACCTGCACATGCTGAGCGAACTCCTCACCGAGTTGGTTCTCTCCAGGAATCAGATATCCTACCTGCCCACGAACATATCCCAGTACTCGAAGCTCTCCATCCTCAACCTGTCCTGCAATCTCCTACGCGAGCTGCCCATGGAGCTGGCCGGTTTGCAGCTGCTCCGGGAGCTGGACATATCCCACAATCGCTTCGACCATCTGCCGCGCTGCATCTACGAGCTGCAGAGTCTGGGCAAGCTGCTGGCCCACGACAACCGCATCAAGGACATCGATGCCAGTGACCAGGGACTGGGTGCCATGCAAAGCCTACACACCCTGAATCTGAATAACAACGATATCCAAGTGGTGCCGCCCCTTCTGGGTAATCTCACCAATATCACTCAGCTGGAGCTGTGGGGCAACACCTTCCGCCTGCCACGCCACCAGGTCCTGGCGATGGGAACACAGGCCGTACTGGCCTATTTGCGAACTCGCATTCCCACATAAATCAGACAATTATAGTATTGCCATAATTCAATTCAGCAGAAATGCAAAACAAATTTTTAAGTATTGACAAATAAACGAAGGCCGCAGGCTTTGTACTTTATCAACGATTATTATTTTATTTTGAATATTAAAGAAGAAATAGAGAAGAAAGAGCATAGGCCGTGGGAAAGCATAATCTTTAAAATGCTTTTAAAATTAAGCTGAACCTTAAATTTGCTTTAAATTTTTGGTAGTTCTGTCTGAACAAAATGGTATATTTTCCCTTTTTTTAATCGCTTCCCAAAAAATATTTCCGTAACTAATAAATCCTTATTCCGACACCAATACTAAATTGGATATTCGCTTCAGCGATTCTTGTTTTATTTTTGAATATAAAATATATAACTAGTTGGCTTTGAAAAAATCTTATAAGCAGAACTCATATTTATACAGCTGTGGCTACAAAGTTTTTGTAGACTGGCGAAATGTCGAGAGTTTCGAAAGCATCGTTGTCGGAGGCTAAAGATGAACCACCTAAGCCACTGGCTCCTCCCGTAAAGAAAATTAGTTAGTAAGTAGTTGAATTTCAACTTAAAAGTCCTTTAGTCTAATCTGGTGGAGTTGTGCAGTCGCGAAAGATCCTACGATGATGATGCCTTCATCAAACTCTTTGACCGCCGCGGAGCTCGGGACATTATAATACTGGATAACCATGGCAATCCATTGCGATCGACCACCAGCCATAGACGTGCCGTATTTCTTGTCGGCAATCTGAAGCCGCTTTTGTTTATGGCCCGGAATGTGGTCAGGGATCTGGATCCCTCAAACGATATAACCTTTATGCGCATTCGCTCCGACATGGGCGAGACACACATGACCCTGGGAACGGACTTCATTTTGATAGTCTTGCAAAGGTTCAGAAAGATAAAGCCAGAAGGAAATAATTGAGCTGTATGTAGCTTTATATCGTTCCACTAAACATTAAATTGCAGCAATTATGGCAAATGAATCGTGGTCGAAATTGATTTTGCAGGCTAATTGGTAACGGGGGAAAGTCCTGGCCAAATCCTGTCTGTATTTGTAGCCGGAAAATGCATTGAAGCGCCAATTAGCGCCACATACGCTTATTCATTTCGCTTGACAGTCAATTTTCGGGAAACGACGAAGCCCTCAATTGAGTCCGCGCTGCACTCATTAATCTTCGCTGGACTTTTGAATTTGTCCTGGTCCTTGCAGCTCTAGTGAAACCCAATAACCCCTGACTGTGGCTCTGGAAAAAACTGCAAAAATTAAGAGCTTCCAGAGAGCAACAGCCACAGATCATGGCAAAAAGTTAAACAATAATAGCAATTAAATTTTGCACGTCACTGTACGTGCCTCTGGTTGCTGGTTTTGTTAGAAATTTTTTTGTATTTTCTGCTGCCAGTATTAATTTAAAAAAATCGCAGAAAACAGAACTTAGTTTTCATATTAATACTTCTTTCATATAAAAAAGATAGTTAAATTCATTAATTTGATTTAAAAAGGAAGAGTCAACAAAGTAAAAAATAATAAAAGGCAAATGTTTACGCTAAAGCTTTGGTGTTATTACATTGTAAAGCCATTGTTTAAACTATATTAATTGCATGCCCACAAAAACTTATGTTTAAACTTTAGGCAAATAACATTTTAAAATAATTAAAGGAGATTTTTTCACACAGTTAAATTTATTTGGTTTATCCTCTCTAAATATTTATTTTTATACAATTGCAAAGTATTATAATATTAGTTATAAACAGGGATCGTAAAAGTTATAATTCTAAAAATAAAAATCATAAAATATGACTTATTTTCTAATTAGATACAAAAAAATTAAAATTATTGAGAAGAGATTATGATTATCCATCGACATGTTGCTAATGGCGGCCTAATTTTCCCGGAGACCCCAACCTATGTCGTCAACTGATTATCCTTATTGTTATACCCCCCGATAAGTGTTTGTAAATGGCAAGGACATTTTCCCACGGGGGGCTGGAAATGGCAAGGGCACACAATGACTTTATGTTTGTTTTACGGCCTATTGTGCGGTGAATTTTTCGGCATTGTTTTAGTTTCAAATTGCGAGTATTTATTCAACCTGTTGTAGGGCCACGGCCAGGACATGCGCGGGGACAGCGGCATTTGTCCTGGGGCCCCATGTTTGTCTGTGTTTTGCCGCCATTTAAGCTCCCAGGATACCTATGCGCCATTGTGTTGGTATTTGTGTTATATTTTTTATTTTTTTTGCTCTGTTTTGGTGTTACATTATTCAATGCGGTGCAAATATTTATGGTTTGTCTCTCGCTGAATGCTAAATCCCTTATCCCTGCAAAAAAGCAAACACTAAATAAAGTTGGCTTTGGCGAATGGGTTTTGTATGAATTGCGGCGGGGAGAGAGAGCTATGCGATCGGATTAAGCCCGTTCGAAGCCCATCCATCATATTTTTCGAAAAGGAGTGCAAGGAGCAAATTGCGAAATCCCTCAACGTGATTAAGTGACCGACCGGTCAGTGCACCGAGCGCGACACATGTTGACATTTAATTTATTCGATTCGATTCGATTCTGAGCGATTCGATTGGGTTCGATCGGAGCTGAGTGCAGCATACGGTAGCAGTGCGTTGACTTTCAATGAATATTCGAGAGTTATTAATAATGTAAGAGCGGGGAATTTACATTGCAGCCACTCCAGTGAAGGATGAGCGACTGCCGTTTTAATTACCGACTCGACTCCATTTAAAGAGAGCAAAGAGTTCGTATTCGTTCCTTAAATTATGAAACTAAATATCGAATACTTCGGCATTCGAGAATCCTCAATTTGGCCCGAAGGCTTCACATTCCAATATGGCGTCGTCTGGCGGGCGATGAAACGTAAAATTGTGTGCAAGCGAATATAATTCCGTCTGTTACGGGAAAGCTTAAGGGCTATTTGGCCAGACGACGCCGATGCCACTTCAACATTATCAATATGGCTGCTGGGCAATGCAAAAACCCCCCATTTTCAACCCCATACTCCCATCAGGAGGGGAGAGGGGTGATTCCCCTGTTATTCCCCTGGAAAATTGACCAAAAACCAAACGCTCATTACGCGGCACTCAAAGCATAACATTGTGCATACAACTACCGATGTTCATCTGTCTGTCGGGCAAAAGCCGATTACAAACTGTATTTACTGAATTTATTTATGGTGTGGGCACAAAGTCAAACCTTTGTAATGACGGCATATAATTTTAAAAAATAAATATGTGGTCGGTCTATCGAATTAGCAATCCCCATTAAGGGTTTTAATTGCATTATGCGGTATAGGACATGCATTTATTTTGTATTTGTAAGACGAAAGTTCACAGTATTTCTGGATTTCAGTTAGTCTCGAAGATGACCTTAAGAGCAAAATAGTTTTTTGATACAATTTGAACACCAATTTACTAATTTGAAAGTTTGTGTAGAGTTTTAATTAGAGATTCCTTTGTAAAACTTATAAAATAATTCCATAAACCTTTATTTTAAATATATACAAATTTATTTTCTTATCCTTAACTTTCAAACTGTCGGAAAATTCCCATCAACTAAGATGAGTAGTAGAGCCTGTTCTTTTCCCTTTTTGCAGACCAAGTCCCGACCCTTATTTCGTGTTCTTTTCGGCCAACACACATTCACATGAGTAATGGTCTTCCCCTTTGCCGCATTTTGCGGACATTCATCATGCCAGCCAATCCCGACATGTGTTGCCCTTAATTAGTTCCATTTAAGCCCTTTTTGGGGCGATGTTGCAGGAGATTATCCGGAGTGCGAAAAACGGGGTGGTAAGACAGGACTCCGTATTTATGGAAGCGCTCTCGTCACTCGTCACTTGGTTTTTTTGACATTCAATAAAATATATATGTTCGAATCGGACACTGATTGGGTTACTTGTCCAATTGGTCAGTGGAAATCAAATCAGTCATGGTGCAACAGAACTATGGAGCCAAATGCAATATTAATTGAATGCATAAATTTAAGATTCCAGCGCTGATAGCAATTAAAAAATATATATTTTTATTGACAGCCTGAAAATTATTACGCAGAATGTCGGCTGGAATAAAACTATTTCCATTGTTTGCTGCGGCGAAAAATGTGTGGGGAAGCGGCATTGTTTGCCCAAACAAAAGCCCCCACTGGCTTAAAGGCATTTTTCATTTTAATTACTTTCCAATTAAGCCGCAATTAAACGAGGTTCTTGAGCCTCCTTCAGCAACTTAAGGCCCCGGCAATTAAGAGGATATCACCAATCAAATCCAGCGACACCATTAGGACCCAAAGAGAGAGAGAACGAGATCTGAAGTGGAGAGCATGCAATCTGGCGATTTAATTAATGAAAACACATATCGGATATGTCGGGAGTTAATAACATAAGGCCGATGCAAAGGGGAATATGACTTCCGATTCACAGGCATTAATTAACTTCAACTTTCGGTTGTCGGCGCAATAATCTCCCTCCGCTCACACAAAGTCCCTGGCAAAAGCAGAATATACTCCGAAAAAAGCGCCAAGGGCTTTCCTTTAATTACAGTGCAGTACAGTGCAGTGGCTTAAAGAGAAACATCACCGACACCGCCGTCGAAATAAGGCCTTTCCACCTGCATTTCCCCACCCAATCCATTCCCCACTCTCCCGCTCGCCGCCAAAGGCTCGGAAAAGTAAACCAGCACAGGAAACTCTGCTTATTTCGTACTTGAAAACTAACATGAGCCTGGGAAAGCCAGTACACCCCGCAGCGAAAGATAACTTTGTGCAATGTGTTTGTCGTTGTGGTTGACGCTTTTCCAAGCCAAGCCTAGTTGCCATCCTTCAAGTCCAACATGGTGGCGGAAATTTTGGAACAATTATATCAGGGAAATCATCTCCGAGTGCATTTACGGCAAGGAAAAGTTGCTTACTAAGAAAGTAAAGTATATATTAAGGAAATATAAATAGGAAAGATTAAATAAAAGCACTTTAAACTGCTTAAAGTTAAGTTATAATTATAATGTACGAATTTTTGACATTTTCCTACATTTTAAAAGTCCTTAAAACTGCCTTAAGATACCTGTAAAAAGCCTGCTAAATCTAAAGGAATATTGTCAACCGGCACCTGGCTGCTTACCACCTTGCCAAGGATATGGCACGTTTATAGTCCTGCCTGATGCCTTAAAATGTAGCTGCTAATTTCTTTAGACGTTCTCGCACATGCATTGCAATTTCTTGGGGAAGTTAGGGAATGGGAATGGAAATGGAGGCAGTTTTGGGTAGGAAAACGAAGGCCACCGACTGCTCCTTTCATTTTTGCGGGCAAATACTTCATAACAAGTTTGGTGCAACTTTTAAAACATTTACGCCATTTTCACGTGTACGTGACCACGCATGGCAAACGCTCAAGTTGTACCCGGCATACACAAAAAACACACGAAAACACACACACTCTGTGTGTGTTTGGGAATGTTCTTAGGGGATTCACTTTATGGCTGCGGGGAGCTCTTTAATTGCAGCCAAGCGGGTGATTATTTTGGCAAGTTTTTTAGCCTTTTTAGCCCTTTTACGGCAATGCCAACAGAGCTTGCTTTCCTTTCCTCTCTCTCTCTTTTCGAGCGAATAAAAATCACAAATGCCTTGCACGTATTTATTAAATTCCGTTTGCACCGTTTTGAGTTGGAAACTTTCGCATCCGCCCCGGAGTACGTGAATGTGTTCATTGGGGCTTTGTGTTGTTGGATCCGGGGACTCCCCTTTGTTTGGACGGGGGCGCGGAAAACATTTTTGCATGCCAATCAAATCTGTATCCCCTTCACATCTCATCTCTTTGCCAGTTAAATATTTTAATGCTCTCATTATTAACTTCGTCGGTGAATCAATAATTTAATATGCTACTGATTTATGCATGCATCGCATTATTCCCTCGAATACGTCAGTTTCGGGGCACGTAGCTCTATTATGTTGTGGAGGTAAAACGAGTTAATTTCGTTGCGTGGTAACGCGGCCAAAAAAGGAAAATATTCAGTATCAAATTTTCATTTGCATATTGAGCGTTTGGGAAATAATAAAATTTGCAATTAACAGATTGCTGGGCTAAAAGGATATTAATCAGTGAATAAGGCAGGACTTTCTATACTGAATTATTGATATAAATTTATTAAATGGTTAATATAAGTACAAGTAGCTACAAATGCATGTAAGTGGTAACATTAAAAGCCCTACAAATCCCTTATTGTTTTCACTTTATTTTTAATAGTAAATTATATTTTAATAAATACAAATTGTGGCTCATGACACATCCCTTTCTGTCTGTTTAAGTACTTACAAATTATTCATGTTTTACAGACTCATATCAGCGTCATAAGTCTGAATGTGGCAACATCTTGAGTGGAGTCTAACAAATGACTTATTATTTAAAAGTAAACAAACAGCTTGACATGGCAGAGTGACATTCGCCTAGTGTTTGCGTTTATGAAACTCATTTCGTAATTCATTTGCCTCTTTTGCTAATGCCGATTCCAGCACGTATACGACACGTTGACGATGATGGCGGCTAAGAGATGAGAGATGTGAGATCTCAACTTTGCTACAGTGACAGCTGCATGGGATTAATTAACGCATCGCCAGGTGTGCTTAGTGCCGTGTGTGCCATGCTTTGCTGGCTCCATCAATAAGAAATTAGTCAAGCGAAAACGGTTGACAATGTCAACCAATTTTGAGGGTGTTTTTGGGGAAATTTGCAGAATTTCCAAGAGCCAAAGCCAGGCAATCTGTGGCCTTAACCAGTCAATTTACGCCAGTCGCTTTGCGGGAATACTCGGCTAAGCAGACACACAGGACAGAGAGTCCTGGACGCAATCTAGCTCCGAGCACTGGTTCCATGCTCAAAAACTGTTGGCAAAAAGGATGGGTGGAGGTAGCTGGTTGCTTGGTTGGTTGCTTTGTGGGCGTGGCAATCAGTCAACGGGGCTGCCGCCGGGTCGTTTTGTCAAACGGAATCTGCTTCGACCCATGTGCGAAGTGAGTGGCCTCAAAGAAGATCTTATAAATAAGCCAGAGCTGTGCAAAAACGCTGTTAAAAAAAATGAGGAAAACTTTCCCAGCAAATTTGCATGTGAAATGCCCCCCACTTGCTGGCTTGTCACCACCACAACCTACATCCTTCGGCTGCTCCTGCTCCTGCTCCTCCTGCTGCTGCTGATGCAACACATTCCCAGCGTAAATGTGCATGAAATGCATCTTTTTTTCTCTCTCTGTCTGGCGTTACGGCTTCGTGCATTAACACGCACGCACAGAGGGCCCACAAATACACACATACACATCCTTTGGGAGGACAAAACGCACTCTGCATGCCGAATCGGTGTGTCCTTACCCCTCGGCACTTCCTGGCCCACCGTTGCAGTTTTGCGTCGTCCGTTCTGCTCGATGGTGCTCTGTTCTGCTCCTGTGGCATTGTTTTTTATGCCCGAATATTTCTGACTGTCCTTTTTTGTGGGTTCAGGACTCTACTGTTTCCCTTTTTTGGGGTCAAAATGCACTACTGAAAGTTTTGAGGAACTCTAAAAAGCAGCAGAGTTAGCCAGGACTCCCATAAACTCTCTTATGTTTTCAGTTAAATATTTGTAAATACTTGAAATTAATTAAAGATATTTTTGATTGCTATTTATTGTATATATTCATATAAATTATTAACTATAATAATACATTTTTATCAGTGCATGGCATAACCTGTTTCACCGAAAAATGGTTGCACATTTCTTAACCCCAAAGGACAAAAAGCCAGTCGGACGTGTGCGTTGTGCCAGTTGTTATTTTTCGAGCTGGCCAAATCCAGTGGCAAGTAACTGCTATAACTCTGGCTGCGGCTTAAGCAGTTGTCGGATCCCGCAGCGGGTGCGACATTCGTGCAGCTGTTGCAGCATTGCAACGCGCGTTACTGCGGTGGCGCCGCCTAATGATATGCAATAGTTCGCCGCTAATGGCAGCAACTTGAGTGTAAATTCGCAAGCGGATTGCGGCTCTCTAATCCGGCAACTAAATTATTTATTCTGCATTTGTCTTTGGCAATGTCATCGAATTGGGTTTCACGAAGTCGCAGCAGACGCAGCAGCCGCCGGTTCTGTGGTGATTACAATTTGGCATGGAAATTTCGTTTATTTTAATGGCATTGCATTGCACAGTGACAATGCGGGGGAAAGGGGGTTTTTAACCAGTCACCAGTTACCCGTGCCCTTTAGCCGTTGGCTCTGCCGTTTATTGCCATTTTCGTTGTGCATTTTAAAACAATTACGCGGTCTGGCATTTGCGTCTGGATTGGGCTTCCCTTTTTTGTTCTGCGCTTCAATTCAGTTCGGTTGTGTTCTGTTTCGGTTTTCCAGTTGCAACTCTTCGATTACGCCAGACTTAACAATACGAGGAATTAAGCGAATTTCCTCTTTTCATTACTTGGAAATTGAAATTGCTTTTATCCCAGACACACACAGACACACTCATGTCTGATGGTTACGTTACTCCAGGAACTAACCAGTTCCTAATTGATTTAGCCAAAGTTGAAGATTTACTGACTCTTTGTTAATGAAAAACCTGAAGCTGCGGCTGTGAAGCCAATAGATCCGGGACACATTAGCGTACTAAATCCAGTCCAGGGAATAGGGCTTAATGCCATCCCGTTCGGTTATATATCATGCGGTGATTTGTGGACTTAGCATAAAACCAAGCGGCCCGACTCGGCACCGACTCTCTGGCGACTTTGGACGAGCCACGATAAATCAAGGCGGCAGATCCGGGAGCTCGGGGTTCTGCCATATACTATACTACATGGGAAGAGATATATACTGGCATGGAAAACTTAATAAGAGATGCGACAACAAACAAATGATACAAATAGACAAATAGACAGACGGCAGGCGACAGCAGAGGGAGGTTGGGTGGTCCTTTAAAGCCACTTCCGTTGCACAGGACATTTTTCAGTGTCGGCACAGAGGTGCCATATAGAGAGAAAGATATCAACGTCGGACGGGGAGTACGCGTATTTTGATTTATCGCAAACACAACCCCGACTCATCCAATTATACCGTTAGCTTTCATTATGTCAGTGTGCTATTTTGGGAGCGGATGTGCCGCCATATTGGGCCATTGTTGCGCCATCGCGCCGCCATTGTCTATGCAGAGTGCCCTTTGGGAGTCCGGAGTGACAACACTGCGGTTTCATCCTGTTAGCCACTCTCCCTCTCCTCCCTCCTTCCCTGCTCCCTGCCAGGACAGGACAGGCATAGGGACAGGGACTCCAGCTTGGCTGATAAATCGTCAGCGCGGCATCGCTTTCACATGCTTTGACTTGATTATGGCGTAACAAATCGTCGACATTTTGCATTCCTCGCTGCGGAAACGGAAACGGAAGGCATCTGCGAAAGAAACTGCTAGCCGGGATTTTGTGGCCTGACGACAAAATGGCCCAAAAAGGCAAATAGACAATATAGAACTCACTCAGGGCCGCCTTTAACCGCATAGAGACACTGGAGAAAAAAAGCAAACAATAAAAATTATAAATGACTTGATTCTATGAAGTAATATTTTACATTAGTTACGAGTGATCAAAATATAGTTTGGATCTAAGGAGAGAAAAGGTTAGGGTAAGGATTAACAATGATAACTTTATTATAAGTAAATAATTAAGAAAAGAACTCCGTTTCGTAATAAAACTACATAATATTTCATATATTATAATCCTCAATAATTATTAATAAATATACCCCTTTTTAATCTCATTACTCCCAGTGCTTTTAAGCGCTTCACTGGTTAACAAAGGATTGTGGCACATACCGATTAACCGTATCCTCTTTTTGTTATTACAGCCCAGCCATGGATCTGAAGACTGGCTCACTCCTGGTAGCGCCCGCCGTTAAGAACTCGAGCTGCTCGCATCCGCGCTACTCGGGCCACAATTTCATTGCTCACATTGGCATCGCAGAGACCATTGAGGCCGTGCTGATTCTGGTCCTCACTCTGGGCGTCATTGGGGCCAACTGCCTGGTCATCTTTGTCATTAACAATCGGCGGTATGCCGCCTACATTCACCAACAGGTGAGAAAGAAATCCACTGGCTTGCTGAATGAGTTGCTAACACCCGGATCAACCTTTTGTCTTATTTGGCCACGTCAACAGCCCCGCTACCTGCTCACATCCCTGGCTTTGAACGACCTGACAATCGGTCTCTTAATTACACCATTTGGCCTAATGCCGGCATTGTTCCACTGCTGGCCATACGGAGAGATCTTCTGCCAGATACAGGTGAGTGGGGTCAACAACAACAGGTGGGAAGTCCTGCTCGGAAACACGATAATTTGTTGTTTAATACTGGGGATCCTGTTTGTGGCTACAGCCATTGCGGTCAATTAACTCGCTTCACAAGTGCCGGAGATGGTCACAGGAATATGCGATTATCCGGAACAAAGTGTAATGCCAATGTTAACAGTTTCGAGTTTGAGTAGGATTAAGTGGTGGGATTGGATAATTCTATATGGTACAAGTGGGTATAATAGTCCATTTAGATATTCCAAAGTAATGTAAGGTGAATTTCAATTGATAATTGGTTTTTGACACTACATTGCTTTATGTGTAATACGAAAATAAATAGTTAATGTTACGAGTATATAAATAAATAAAATATAAAGATATATATAGTATTATAATAATAAGAAAAAGGATTAGTGTCATAATACCCTAACTGGCGTACTCGTTATTGATGCAAATGTATTTATATTTAAACGTCAAGAAATATATATATTCAAATATTTTAGATAACCCCAAGCCCCATCTCTTTTATTCGATTATTTGAATACCAAATGTTTACAAAAATATTTAATTAAGTTTGACCGAGTGTAACCCGACATTGTTTAGTTATTTAGATATTTTCCATCTAAGATTATTGGCAAAACATGCACGCATTCTCCGCATAACTAACTCTTACACCACACATTCTAACAATTAATAATCTCATATTAGCCAGGCCATTCTGGGCGCTGCGAAAATTCCCATTAAAAGTTTTTCATTTTGACCCGGCCGCAAGCGGAGCGCACAAAAAAATAAATACAAAAGCGAAACAAAACCCGAACGAAGGCCGCTCTGTGAGCCCATAATATAAATAGTAGTAAAATTCTGAGCTAAGCTGGCCGGCTAACACGCTTTCCCCATTTTCCGTTTCATGCATTTTTCAGGCCCTGCTCCGCGGTGCGCTTTCCCAGCAGAGCGCCGTCATCCTGGTCTGCATGGCAGTCGATAGGTACATGTGCGCCCTGCATCCGCGTCGTTACTACCAGCACTCCAGCAAGAAGGTAAGATACATTTTTAGAGGCACCCAGATAAGGCACGCTCCTTGACGATCCTTAGATCCTTGTCGGGGCAACTCTTGGGCAGTGAACAAAGCGTTGGCGTAATTACGATAGAATCAAGTGAATCACACGCGCCAATAAAAATCAACTATAATACAATGGCACAGCGACTACAGCATATTGTCTGCTGCGAGCCAATTACGCAGGCATAAATAAGGATAATGGGCTTTAAGCTCTTTGACAGTCATTAAGAAAGCAAACAAATGGGCGGGGAAGCCCCGGAGAGACCGGGGGAGGGGCAACCGAAGAGCGACTGCAAAACAAAGCACCAACAGATGAAGAATGAAAAAGCAAAGTTGGCAGAAAAATACGACACAGAAAAAATGGGAGCCAGCGACGCCGAATAGACATTGGGAAAGTGTATAAAATAAAGATAAAAAAAAGCGAGCTGAAAGTTGGCCTAGAGATTCTTCTTTTTCTCCCCCCTTTTTTTTACGCGCAATGACTTTGGCAAAAGGGCGACGACCACAGCAAAGTCCTGTTCCAGGACGAGGGCAGGCAAATGAAGCGGCACCTCCCACGGAAACCGCAGGAAAGCCGGGGCCAAAGAGCAGCAAACGAGGCACCAACTCTATTTCCCATTCCCAGTTACACACTTACAGCGTAATTTATGGCTCCCGGACTGTAAACAAAAAGGGAAACTAGATTGGTAGAGAGCCTGGGCCGGGACACCGAATCTCCAATGTCCTTGCACTAAGTGATCCCATGACTAGAGTGAGGAGTTTAAGAAGAATTATAATATCAACTATTGCTAATCAATTTGATTTATTAGGCAACTGATTAATCTGCTAAAATAAAGAACTTGATTATTATAGAAAAAATATTAAGAGGAAACTGAACTTTTATAGAGCTAAAAAATACCTTAAAATACTTAAAATTAATATTGTTATTTTCCTATTAAAATTAAGTCCTTCAAACAAGTTTACAAATAAAATAAAACCTGGTTTATTGTTTTAAAAGTCTACAAACTTTTCGAGGGTTTTCAATTCCCTGCAAAACTCTATCCATCGAGTTTCCCCTTTCAAATTAAGTCTCAATTATCCTTGTTGGTTTTCCAGAAAAGTTGTAGTTCAATCGAACGAACAGAAAATACAATCAGGCTAAATACAACAATGGGGGAAACCAGAGGCATATCAATGCTGCAAAAATGTATTTACATAAAAATGCGTTGCTGTTTTTATGCTGCCAGAACCAAATCGCATCTTTTATGATGGTTTTTTTTTTGCTGCAATCTGGCCTGTGAAAATGGTGCCAGTGGGCGAAATTGGCATGCTGCCACGCCCCATTTATAAAAATTGGTGTGCGCAGTGTCGAAAATTAATAAATGGATGCTGAATGGGGGTGTACTTGGAATGCCAGAAAAAACCAATGCCCGATGGAAGCATGGTAATGGCATCACAAACTTCTGACTTACATTTCTTTGCGCACTTTTAAAAGTGCCATAAATTGAAGCTCTCGTTAAAATAATAAAAAATGCCAGGATATTTATGATTTTTTATTAGCAAGAAAAATTCTCAGATTTCTGATTCTGAGAGGCTATAAAAATATAGAAGCTCTAAAGCATATTGACAGATAATTTAATGCATTTAAAATTATTAAACTTGAACTGCATTTACTGTAAATACTCTGAATACTCAAATTAATTAAATTTTTACCGAATTTACTCAAAAAGAAAAACTTTTGCAATGCAACAAAATATTATATTTACATTTAAATATTATTTCCTTACCTTGTCTGTTGATATTCTCTGCTGGCAGGCAAAAGTTATAAATGTAATAGTGCAAATTAAATAAAATCAGAGCCATAGAGGCGGACAAAAGTTGTTGTTCAGTTTTTGCTGCCACTTTCAACCTGAATGGGAAGGGCTTTCTCTTTCGTGTTTTGTTTTTTTTTTCCAGGTGGCCACCGTTGAGGGACAGGACAATATTCTCCCATTTGCCCAGTCAGCGTGGCGCATTTATGAACTCAGGACGTCAGTTATGATTGTGGCAGTCCTTTTCGCATTTCCAAAAAGTATCGCTTTCCCTCTGCGGTTGCTGGGCAAAGGCACTCCTTTCTAGATGTTTTCGACCTAATCAAAAGTTTGTTTATTCTATTTGCGGTCTGTCAAGGGAAGAATACAAACAAAAGAATTCAATTAGATGTAACTCAAGCAAACTTTAAGCACTGTTGACCTTATTCTTGGGGAATTTCAACTAAAAGAAACTATGTAAATACGATTTTATTACCTTAAATGCACCAGAAACGTGCTCGAACCGTTCATAAATCAACCAACAGCTGCGAGGAAATGTAACTCCACTAATTGTCTATACGCTTTGCAGGGCTGTGTGGCCATATTGAGCTTGACCTGGATCATCAGTCTCACGGTGTTTGGCTTCCTGGTGCTGCCGAAAGGTAAGTATCTTCCTCAGATTAGCTCTTGTATATTAAGTATGCTCCCGAACACCTCGAACCCGCAGGTTATTACTTCAACAATACGGGTCTAATGGCCTGCGAGCCCTTCTACAGCAAGCCCTCCTACAGGATATTGTCGACGTGCGCCCTCTACTTTCCCACTACGATGGTCCTGATGTACTGCTATGGCTCCAGCTTCCACATGAGCCGCTTCCGGCTGAACGATCCAACCATGCCCCTCACGGCTGCTGCCCATCATCCGCATCCGCATCCTCATCCCACCGCCGCCCAGCAGCTCCAGCAGATGCATCAGCACCAGCAGCAGCAGCAGGCGGGATTGCACTCTCACCTCTACCACGGCCACTCTCACTCTCACCATCCGCATCCGCTTCAGCATCAGCACCCACACCATCCGCATCCGCATCCGCATCACCTGGGCCACCTGGGCATGGCCATGAGCATGGGGCTGGCCGGCATGCCGAACATGACAAACAAGATTACCAAAAAGGTGAGGCCAAGCACCAGTTTCAAAACAGTTTCAGCCACCCGCCCAACCAGTGGGCCAGCCCGGGGATTAAGTTAAGAGTAAATAGAATTAGCTTTGGCTGCATGGACAAACAAATTGTTAAAGCCGTTAAGGGGTCTTTAAAAACCATATTTCACCGACAGCGAATTGAATTTTGGAATGGGAAAAACTCGTTCTAAAAGTAAATAAGGTTGTTTGGGCGCTGATTTTCGCTGGAATTTATTAAGGGTTTTAGGGAAATTGTAGGTTGTTTTATATAAGCGAATTTCTATTAGCTGTGTTTTCGCATGGAGTTCATATTTTATTCATATATTTTAGGGGAAAATATTATTACAAGGTTAGGAGGATTTTCCCTATTTTTGTTCAGGAAAATATGTTAATCCTTTATATATTTTTCATATACCAATTTTTTACCTCTAGATTCATTACACAGCTTTTTCTGGCAAGAATTAAGATTCCTGACAATTTTAAAGCATCTAAAGTCTATAAAAATAAAAACTAAAACCATAAAGTTTAAAACCAGTTCAAAGTTTAGTATAGATAAATCTGCAAACAGTCCTTCAACTTTTAATGACTCTATGTCTCTCTACAGATTGTTCCCATCCAGGAGAAGAACTCCAGCGGATCCACCTCACGTTCGATGGCTGCCATTTCGCTGGGCTTCATTGTGATGGTCACACCGTGGACCATTCAGGAGATAGTCACTGCCTGCACAGGATCCAAGGCAAGTGTCCTTTGGGTTATTGTTTACCACGCTTTCGTGTTTCTATTGCGTACCACGGGGCGCATACGTAATGAGGCCACGTCGTTGTCATCAGTTCTGATTTTGTGACATTCTCAATCCGCTTGCAGCTGCCGCCGTTCCTCGATTTCCTTGTCACCTGGACGGCGCTGAGTAATAGCCTGTGGAACCCCTTCATGTACTGGCTGCTCAACTCCGATTTCCGCCGTCTGAGTCGCCAACTGATGCCCAACAAGGTGAGTGAGCAAAAGAGCTCCGTCTGAAGTCTGTCCATGATCATCTGCAAGTCCTGTAAATCTGTCATAAGTCCCTGATTGATTGATTCGCTTAGCCCTTTTGCAAGCAACCTATCCAAACATTCATTGGCCGGTCCAAAATATCCGGAATATGCGAGCATTTCACCCAAGTGCACATCCTGCAGCTCGCATATTTACGGGCCTTGCCAGTGCTTAAAGGCGAAACTTTTTCGGGGAACAAAAAGCTGGCATACACAACCTGCCACAACCCCATAGCATAAATCCGTAGCCGAAGGTGTAAGCTCCCAGGAAGCTGCTGCTAGACTGGCTCCAACAAAGTAAACAATCAACAGCCCCCAACAGGAGCAAGCAGCGGCAGCAACAACTGTAGCAAGTCCTGAAAAGTGATTTTGAATTATGAAAGAGCAAATCCAAAACGGCATTTACATCCACCATCCACCAACCCATACAGCTTCCAGCTCCCTGCTCCCTGCTCACAGCAGCCTCCAGCCCCGATTCTATTTTGGGTAAACGCAGTCAAGTTGCATGATTTACTTCCGGAGAAGGGGCTCCGCCGGGGGTCAGTTTGTGGAATATTTATGGCACAACCTTGTGCCCGGCCAGAATAAATGCGAATTCAAAATCCTTATTAATTTTTGTGCGAGTCGAGTCAAATTTATGATGCCCTGCACCCAGAAAAAAAAGATGGTATAACGAATATTTATGCAAGGGTCTCATTAGAATTTCGGTGGATTTTCGACATTTTTCTTGGAACTTCTTAAAGGGTTTTAGGTTAGTGGAAGGGAAATCACACTTTTAATTGGGGAATAAATTAACGAAATACAAGCAACAAAAAAGAAATATTTTATATATTTGTAGGAAATATTATAAATAAATAACAAGAAAGGATGTAAACTTTGGGAGGCCAAAAATGATGTAACCTTGCTCCCTTTTCATTAAATTGTAGTCTCTACAACTACTTATTTTATTAAATTACATTAAACTTTTTTCAGCTTTCCTAATTAAAATTTAATAAATAATTAAAAGAAAAAATATTTAAATTCAATATTTTTAAACATTTTGAATTTTTTAAAGTATATTTTTGATAGTTCGTTTTTATAAGTGTTGACTTTTGTGTTTAATTCCAGTGTTTCCCCCACGAGGACACGCCCGAACACAAATCAGCCTGTTGTCACATCAATGCTAACGATTTCGAAATCACAACGCTTCCGATTCCACCGGAACCGCCATCGTCCCGTCCGCCGGGAGGAGGCAGTGCAGCCGCTGGCAGCGGGGCCACCGCTTCGAGTGGCGGCGGCGGAGTGGCCAGCACAATTGGTGGCTCTGTGCTGGGGATCTGTGCCCGCTCCCGGGCCAACAGCTTAAGCCGCAGCGCCTCGCAGTACATCCGGGGCACAATGGGAGGCGGCGGCGGTGGAGGAGGACATGTCCACCAGGCGTCAGAGGCATACTCCACCACGCGGCCAGACATCGAGGGTCTCTCGGAGAAGTACTGGGGCGAGATCCTGGAGCGGACCGTAAGCTCGGGCAACCTGAGCGCCATGCAAAAGAATCTGCCCCACCTGCCCTACACCCACCACCTGGTGCACCAGCTCCACCAGCCGCAGCAGCACCACCAGCAGCAGACCACCTCCTTCAGCAAGGCCAGCGACCTGCAGCTGAATCTCTCCCAGGCGGCCACAGCAGCCGAGCTGGGCAAGTTCTCTAACTCGGAGCCGAAGCTCTGTGAGCACCTCTTCCACGACATCAATTGTGCCAAGAACAAGGCAGCCGGTGGAGGAGGAGGAGGAGGAGGAATCATAAATGGCTTGGGTGACGACTCGTCCGCCAAGCTGACCTGCGGGCGCAGCATTCCGGATATTTAGTACGCAGAGGACGTGATCTTGGCCAAGACCCAGCTGCTGGCCCGCCAGGCCAAGTGCACGCACCATCCACAGCACCAGCTGGCCAAGATGCGGGCCCACCAGCACACGGGCAGTCTGCGGTTCAGCCGGATCCGTGCCGCCTGCCATAGTCCGCCGCCGGAAAAGGCCTCCGCTGTGGGTATACCTTTGGCCGAGTACCGGAAGTAGCTAGCCGGAAGTGGAGACGAGTCCAACGGAGGAGAGGTCTAACCCACTGGCAGAGTAGGGAGTGAGAAATGAGCAAATATCTATAAGATTCCATAGGTGTATGTACGTACGTGAGTGTGTGTGTGTCTATATAATATCGCCGAGGCAACCATAAAGCTAATTGTGTGTCGCGTCTATTAGGGTTAGGATTAGGCTAGGCGATCATAGGGGTTGGTTCGGTTTTCAGATTCACAGAAGTCTTTGGATGACGATATCTAAGGGAAACTGTGAAAACTTTTACTCTAATAAACTGCCTTTAGTTTGTTGATATCATAGCATACTTTTTGACGGAAATTATATTTATTTTAGTTGCCTGAAAAGTGAAGTTAATGGAAATCAATTCTTTACATTACATGTTTTAATTCAAAGACCATATCTTTCAACTTTTAATTTTGTAAAGAAAAGCTGTAATTTATTTAAAAGAAAAATAAGAATGAAAGACCCATCATTTTATAAAGTTTGTGAAAGTGAATACACCAAAGAAATGGCAGGTAAATGGCAATATTTTCATTAAACTTTCTGCCTGCCATCTACCGATTTTTTTAACACCAAAAGTTAGACTGTTATTTTGCCTACTTTAAGTCTCTGCCTTCTATAAGTCCCCGATCGAGGGACTTTTACTTCTACGACTACGCCCATCCAATCGGAATCAGCCAAGTTAAGCAAAGCGTTAACCATAGTAAGTGTTCATTAAGTGTTTGTGATACCCTAAGTTTCCCCACAAAAAAAAAAAAAAACAAGATACTTTAATCGTAATTGTTGAGTGTTGTATGTGTGTATGTTTCAGCTTAATCGGAGAATAGAATAGAATAGAATAGAATAGAATAGAAGCTAAATAAATGGTTTTGGCCAACTTGGTTGGCCCCGTTCTGTGCCAAAAAAAGCAGAAACCCAAAATAAGAAGACATAAGAAAAACAGAGATATCAGACTTTCTTCTCAGATCCTGCTAGAAATTCGCAGCCCTCACCCCCTCTCTCCACCTCTATTCCCTAGCATCTAAGGATCAACGTAGTCTCTAATATTGGCGGATCTAAAAGCGTTGTGGTTAATCATAGTCCTAGTTCCATAACCAAAAAAAATAAAACAGAAAAAATTACTCACTGTTCTACAAAATCAAAATCAAATCCTAACTTTGTGATTGTCAAGAATTTAAGTCGGTTGATGTAGAAATTAATTGTTAAATCATTTATAATTTGTAGCTAAGTGAAACGATAGTTAAAGCGAAATCAATTTACACTTTAAGTATATTTATTTTAGTTAAATAAACACTAGACATACATATTGAATACGCAAAATAAACAAAAACTGTATTTAAAATAAAATAAATAAATATCACTAAAAACGATTTGCATAAAGTGTGTTTCTTCTCTTTATACTTCCTTCTCTGCTCACTCAAAAGGCAATTTCATAGCAATTACTCTGAAACCATTTAAAAAATGGAAGCCAACAAATGGATCCCTAAATAAAAGTAAAGTAACAACAACAGTCGAAGAAGAATTCCCAATTACACACAAAAACACTGAAACACGAACAAAATTCATTCGGAGCGTTGCTAAATAAATTAAAAATTATTCAAATTTGATTTTTATTGTGCCAGGGACGCATTTTTCCCACGATATGACAGCCCAAAATGCAAATTAATATCGCATACTGCGCTTAGATTTTCATTTCAGGGACGGGAGGGATGCGAGAAGGACGACAACGAGACCGAAGAAAAATGCAAGATAAACGAACAAGAAAAGTTTGAAAACTAATTTTCGCAAAACAATTTTCAGAAGCCGTCGTCCTCGCCCCCCGCTGCCCCTTCTCCGTGCGTCCCTCTCCCATGGGGCATTGGCTTCTTTGGCAATTTGAATCTCAAACCGAATCTGAATGTGGATTCTTTTGGTTTTGCCTTGGTGGCCCTAAAAAATTACACGCTCCGCTGCATTTTGTAACAATAATCGCCGGTGTTTGCCGTCTGACCACGCCCCCCAGTGCCCTCGTGAAAGCCTGCCGCCTCTGTTCTCCTCCTGCTCTTCCTCCACAAAAATCCTGGCCAAGTAAAGTCCCGAAAAAGAACTTTTCGCATGAAAGTCAACTTTTTCGGCCGCCCCTGCCCCATTCGCGTTTTCTTTTTTTCCTCTCTGATTCCCATTTGTGTTCGCCATCTGAGTTTTCTGTATAATTTGACGCCTGCCGGGAATTGGATTGTGCACCATCCTGCTCCTTGAGTCCTGGCATCGCCGCTAAAGTAAGGTTTTTGCCTAATTTGATTAACACTAATTGGGGTTCATCTAATTGCGGATGGTCAGAGCAAACGTATCACGAGGCACAATTTGTGGCGGAAATTAATTGCGGAAATTATTCGGAACTCTTGTGAAAAATAATTAATTCATTTTTTATGATTGTTTCAAACTTTGGAATGCCGAAATGATTATATGAAAACTCAAAGAGAGTGAGGAGGTTGAGGTGAAACTATTTCAATGCCAATAATGACTTTCCCTCTCGTTGGAGGTATATTTTATATTAATTATTAAATTGGTAAAGCTAATTATTTTAAATAATTGAAAACAAATCAAATCTTTTAGAACTACTTGCCATAATAAATTGTTTTATTAAATTACGCTAAACTTATAGACATCAATAGTTGAGCTAATTGAAAAGGGTATTGACCTTCTTTAATTTCTGTGGCTAAGATAGTAAATTCTGATTTATAATATTTAAATATTATACAAACTCAAGTTAGGTTATTTATATACATAAATATATGAACAAGCTTTTGTTTAGAAATCCTCCAAAAAATTAAAATAAACATTGGTAGCAAACTGCGGCTTGCCATCAAATATCCAATCTAATAACAGCAAATAGTCGCCGGAAGGAAAGATAATGGGAAGTTGAACGTGATGAAAATCATGAACCATTTGAAGACCCTGAAAAAGAATTCAAACTTGTAAAAATATACTAAACAAAGTTAGAAAGCGATCTCACCACATAGGGACAGGTGTGATTCACCGTAGACACATCCTTGATCAGATTCCAGATTATCTTAACGACGGGCTGGTTTCGCCTTCGCAAAAACTGGCAGGCATCGACGTTATAATCGAACAAGAATGGCATATAGCCGTTGGCCTTTTTCATCAGCTTTAGATGGAGAAAAATATTATTGGCTGGCACCAGAAACGTGGCATTTATATTCAAGCTGGTCTTGATGCGGGAATAGGCCTTCAACCGACAATAATGGACAATGACCCAGGATTTGTTGTACGACTGGCAGACAGCATTTGTCATTTTAACCTTGGGTGCTTCCTGGTAAATATATAAATTAATTTATTCTTCTATTTAGATTCTATAATATTTTACACTGCAGAGCAGAAGAGCAGCTGCAATATATACTCCAACGATGAAAACTTTATGATCCATGGCGGTAAGCAGTGAGCGAGGGACTAAACAACTTCAAACAAAATCTGCACTTACCCGCTATTATTTAGCTATTAGCAGCAGACAGATTTTCGATAAATTTAATAGAAGAATGAAATCATTATAGATAGTTTAAAACTATGATAATTATTTATTGATACAGTTGAATAGCTTTAAAATAAAAATAATGCAAGTCTGAGTGAGATACATGGAACATAGTATTTCTATATATATCTCTTACAGCTGTTTGTTTCTCTACTGATTCTGCTTACTTGTATCAGATATCAAAGGTTTTATTTTTAATTTCATTTGTTTAGTTACTTTTTTATTTTTTAGATTTTTTTAACAACCAAATCCTCCACAAAAGTGAAGTATACATGGGTTTGAAATTGCAGCTTACCGTCGAACATCCAATTGAACATAAGTAAGTAGTCTCCGGTGGGTAATAAAACAGGAACTTCTATAAAATGGAAGTCGCTTACCGTCTGCAAGCCCTTCAAATTGAAAACATTTGTTAAAATTTAATTGATTTCATTAATAAACACCATATCTCACCACAAAGGGACAGGTGTGATTCACTGTGGACACATCCTTGATCATATTCCATATGATTTTAGCAAAAGGCTGATTCCGCCTTCGCATAAACTGGCAGGCATCGAAGGTGTAATCAAAGAGGAATGGCTTATATCCACTGGCTTTTTTCAGCATCCTCAATCTGATGGATATATTCCTAGCTGGCTCAAGAAATGTGGCATTGATATGCAAGCTGGTCTTGTTCCGCGAATACGCCTTCAGTCGGCAATAGTGGAAAACCACCCAGGACTTGTTGAAGGACTCACAAATAACATTTGTCATCTTGACAAAGTGTGCCTCCTGTTTTAGATTTGAAGCTTGATTGGATATTTTTTTTAATCCTGTATTATCCTGTATCTTACACTGTAGAAGAGGATGGCCATAGTCAGGAATATACCCAATATGATGGCCTTGTAGAAATCCATGACTGTTGGGAATGGACGACGATTGAAGACTGTCGTTGAAAAGGTTAATATTTGGGATTATATTGCCTCATTCTGTAATCTGAATTAGAGTTTTTAGATTCATTATATTTAGATAAATTTCCCAAATCAAATGAAAATTGAGTTCGTTTACATATTATTCTTTGTAAACGGTCTGGAATTTGTATTTTAATGTCTGAATAATTAATGTGACCTTGTAATTGAACTCGGTTAAAGTAATAGATGCTTTGAGAATCTTAACAAAAATGCAGCCTCTGGCTTTGAGAATACTTTCATTTGATTTCAAGACGATTTATCGGCTTGTTTAAATGAATTTATACACCCGCACCACATCGCATTCCTCTCTGATTTTAACTTAACTATTTTTCCAAGGCGCTCCAAGCACCTTGGCTATCTGCAGACATGTCCAAGATGATTCCGTGCAAGCCCAAGGCACCGATGGTGGGTCCAAAAGGACCGATCGTTAGGGAACGCTTCGTTCGACATCCGGTGGTTATCTCGGCCAAGCGTTTCGCGGCGATCAAGGGACGATCTCGGCAGGACGCCATTCATTACCAGATAGAAGCCGTTGAGGAGGAGCGGCGTTACCGGCAGTACCTCAAGGAGGGCAACGATCTACTTTGCAGCTATTTCACGGATCCCACGATGCCAGCGGACCAGATGGTGCGCAGGATAACCAGCACGGAAATCGTGAGTCCCATTAAGGAGGTGAGCACCAAGGTGGCCGACGAACGACTGCGCAAGCAACGCATCATGCGAGCGAACACTATTCTGAATCGAATGAAGCCCGGACCGCGGGCCCTGAATCAGGCCCTGCTGCTCAGCGAAATGATTCACCAGCGGAAGTACAACGAGGATCTCAACAAGGAGATCGCCGCAGCGGCTCTGGCCCAGGAGAAGGCGGACGAGGAACTATGTCCGGAGGCCCTAATTCCCTTCGAACATGTCACCGAGGAGGAGGAGAAGGCCAAGGAAGCTGAAAAGAAACAGGCTTATGCCACGTTCATACGTCAGGATATTGCAGAGCGGGAGAAGCTCAGGGAGGCGGAGAGGGAGCAGAGGATATACGAGGAGCAAGTGGACCGCGCCCAGTACAAGTGCCTGCAGGACAAGGAGGAGAAGGCCCTAAAGGAGAAGAAAGCCAAGAAGATTGCCTTCTACCGCAAAGCCTATCGGGATGCCATCCAGGAGAAGGCCGAGATTGCAACTCGTAAGTAGTGTCCCTAAAATGGGTAAGGATAATCACCCTTCTGACCTAATTCCAGATGAAAAGATTTGCGATAAGATTGACGATCGGCGCAACTGCGTCTACATTGTCGCCGCTCGCAACCTGGACACTCGCTACGGCGCCCATGTGAAGGCAATGCGGCAGAAGGAGCATGAGATTCGGGCGGCGCTGGCGCTCCGCGTTGCCCAGGCCCAAGGCGTGGCCAAGCAGCTCCTGGCGGATAAGCAGGCCACTGCCGAGGATCGCTATGAGTTCGAGACGCAGGTGGACGAGAACCGGCGCCAGTGCGAGCGCGAGGTGCTGGCCACGAAGCGGCGAGCCTACCAGCTGGAGGAGAAGGAGCAGAAGGAGCAGAAATACCGGGAGGAGCGGGAGCTGCAACGCTTCCAAGTAGCGTGTCGCCTCAAGAATGCTGAGGCGAATCGCTACTTTGATGCCTCGCAGAAGCGCAAACAGGATAAAGTGAAGCAGGATCTGCGCAACGTGCTCTTCGGCCAGCGGGAGGAGTTCCTCGAAAAGCGACGCGCCGAGCTGATGAACCTAGCTGCCTGCAACGAGGACCCGTACTTGGCGGACGACAAGAGGTTCTACGAGGATGCTGTCGAGATGATGGAGAAGTCACGCAAGGTGGGCCGACCCCTCTATCCCATAGCCAATGCCGTGAAGCGCTTCGAAAAGGAGAACCAGCTGGACATGCAGCCGGAGGGCAGGCTGGTGAAGCGCAGCCAGCTCAGGGACAGCTGCTGGCCGGGATTCTACTCAAAGGCGGAGCTAGCTTACCGCAATTACGAGCAGCGTGAGATGTGCCGGGAGGAGCAGGTGGTCGATCGCCACCAGATCATGTGTAACTCGGTGAAAATCAAGAAGCTGGCCGAACTGGAGAAGCCTTACCAACCCTGCTTGGCCTCCTGTCCCATCAACTGCTTCCATCGTCGCGGTGTTCCGGCCACCGACAGCCAGGATAACTTTGACTACGACAAGTACGTTTGCTACGAGGATCCACCTACTGTGCGCGCCTGTCCCGGACCCATGCAAGTTGTCCACAACGATCCACTGGACAACACTCGTCGGATCAGCCGGACAACAATTACCTTGCCTCCGATGCCGGACATTCCCGAACGAAATCGTCCCACGAAGACGGGGGATAAATTCCAGAACACGGTTGAAAATATAATTGAAAAAAATATATCCAAAGAGGTACCCAGCATCAAGGGGTCACAGACCAGTCTAAGAGGAACCCTTCCGCCGGCTGCTCCGACAAACGGAAAACCAAGCATGTCAAAGGAACAGCCTCCTAAGACAACTAAAGCTGATCCTCCAGGAGCCCCAGCTGAAGCAAGTAAAGCACCGAAAGTCCCTGTCCCTTTGCCCAAATCCCAGCCACCGCAGAGACGCCCGACCGCCGCTCGCATAAGGAGGGGCAGCGACACCAAGAAGCCAGTTGCTGCTCCACTCACGGGCAACGACCGGCCCGCTCCAATACCCAATCCCAAGGGAACCTGGGGCGACGGACCACTGTCGGTGCTGCCCAAAAAAAAGAAATAGAAGTAGCATCCTGGCGAGAGATTCTGACCAAATTTACGTTTCAATAGCTTGTATTGTATTGATGTTGACCATTCGCGAGTGCAGATAGAAAAAATAAATAGAAAAAAAAGGTAGAGAGTTGAGGGAGTCACCAGACGACGGCAAAGGAAATGACGTTAATGGTTTTTTAAAAGCACTTAAACTTGGCGCACAAGTCCACTTTTCTTCTCTGCTTCCCTTTGCCATTTGCCAGTCGCCACTTGCCACTTGCCATTTGACGTGGGAGCCAGGAAGCTGGCAAGGCAAAGGACTCGTAACCCTTCCAGTGACACTCGGCACGCATTATGCGCTTTGTTTAGCACGGAATCCGCCGGAGAGAGAGAGTGGCTGCTTCATAAATTCCAATTAATGCGTGGCCAAAGTTATTAGGTTACGCTCTCGCCAGCCAGCTCTTGGCCGCCGCCTCCTCCTTGGGCGCTTCCTTCCGCTTCCATCTTCATCAATTTGTGACGCTGAGTGACGTCCATTTTTGTTTTCATTTAGCTTATTATGGGGCAGACATGTCCGGCGTTCCGCCCCCGTAACTTAATTTGGAGGCTGCTAACCAGGCTGACGAACCCGGGGCCACCTTCGGCGGAGTTTGTCCGGTTCGGCCTGGCCTGGCCCAGGCAATCTCATCAGGATAATTACGACGTTGCAGGCGGCCGAGTGTCCCTGTCTCTATGGGTTAATCAGGACTTTGTAGTCTTTAGGGTTTAGTCGACCGCTCAGCTCCAAATTAACGGAACCGCACTTTTTTTTCGTATCCTTTGCCAAGTTTTTGAAAAGTTTGCCGGCTGCCAAAGTTAACCAATTTAGTGCCATTAACCATAAATTGCTGAATCGCTTAGCCTCTGCTGGATTCATCAGCAAGAGAGAGAGTCTAAAAACTGCTACGAAATACAGAAAATAATCTAGATTTTTTTTGGGTTGAAACAAAGGATTTAAATTTAAATGGAAATAGAAATCGAAATCAAAGAAGAGAAAAGAAAATATAAATGAGCCTCATTAGAGGAATGATGGAGGGAATTTGTTCCAGTTAACTGGTAAATAAATGAAATTTAAACAACAAAACCTAGTTAATTATGATGTCAAGCTTGCACTTCATAGTCTTCAAAATATAATGAAATAAGTTTCGTGCTTTTATTAAGTCTATAAAATAAATAAGAAACCCTCTACAAACGCAAATGCTTAAATTTTCTACATTTTTAAATGTCGTCAACGTCGTTTTAATGCTAATTTATATAATCGGAAAGACTGTTTCACTCCTTTTCCAGCTTCTGACTAAAATTACAGTATTCTGCAGGTGTATAGAAACAGAACAACTAAACTAATATTAACTTTTCTATATTCCACACCGGATTAGAAACTCCATAGCAATCGGCATTGAATCATTAATAAAATTGAAACTCTACAGACTTTTGCCTTATTGTTTGGCCAGCGAGTAGGGATTCTCGTCCCATCAATATTTGTAAAAGCCGGCTTGCAATAATATTTCCGTAGTAAGCTTTTGCGGCATTTGGAAAAACAACTTTCCGAAAAATGCATTTCGGAGCTGCGATGGCAGAGAGAGAAATTGAACTGAGCCTGCAGCGATACAATCAAATATTCGGCAATTCTTGAAAACACATTTGGTCCAGCGCAGGGACAACACAAAAGGATAAAAGGATGGAAAGCGGCAGCTTGGAGCGGAGTTTCCAATCGAGTGCAAGTGCATTGTTTACTGGGGCAACATAGGGATTTGTTTATTGAACCAGGGACAGATGCAACACGACACATTGGAGTGCCGGAAATGGTGTAAATATTACATATATTGTACATAGCCGAAGGGGAAATGGTATTAGAACTTGGTGAAATGTGTAAATAAAGGACTAAAAAATAGGCTGGGAAAAAGAGACATTTTGTTATTAGAGATGTAGGTGAGTTTAAGGGGATTTAATAGATATTTAATATCTTTATTTAGACACTTTTATATGTAGATACTAAAAGAAATCTTAATTGGAAATTCGAAGAATTAAGAATTCATAACTGGAGCAAGATCAACAAGTGACCATGGACCATGGTCTGAATGAAATCCAAAGAAAGCGCAGACAATAAGACAACACATTGCCGAGCTCAATTGTAATGTAAAACAAAACGCTTGCTTCCTCTCGAATCCTGCTCTTTTCCATTTTCCCCGGCTTTTCCGCCACCATGCTCATTATACGGTCTGCCAGTTTAAAACTCAATAAAAAGCTGCAGTATGAAAGATTACTTAATGAAATTAAGTGTGAAAAGTGTCTGTGTGTGCTGCAGAGAAAGAGAAAAACCCAGAACCCAGAACCCAGAGAGAAGACGCTTCCTTGTGCCGGCACAATATTCCACTCAAGGACAGAGGAAACGGCGTCGAGTGGCGTGGAAAACTGAAAGCGGCAGGGCGCGGCAGTAAATAATAATAAAGGCATGACTCATTGGAGATGCCAGCGGAGAGCAGGAGCAGCAGCCGGTAATTCAGGCCCAGGACCAGGACCCGGACCCGGACTCGACTCCTTGCGGACGCCACAGCAACTGGGCGTAATTCCCATTATCGGCTTAGCAGGTTATGCCGGCAAGTGGATTTTGATTGTGCAATCCAGAGGACACACAGGAATAAGTTATATCCCCACTTGAATTACAAGACGATTTGGAAGTTTAAAGTATATATTTATCAATCAGAAGAATGAGAAATTTAAGAAAAATCATTGCCTTAGTGATGTGAAAAAGAAAAGCAATATTTAAAGTTATAAACAAATAAAGAAACGCTTTGTTTTGTATTTTATTGTTTAATTTGTAAATGTGTTAATATACTTTGTGCGCTATCCTTAGAGTAACCAACATTTTACAGTGCAGATTTAAGTAATTCTAAGCAATAAACCGATTAGGAGAGCTTCTGTTCTGGAAACCCCCGGTTTTGCCCCTTAATAATCATCAGGACTCTTAAGTTTGTTCATATTGAAGTGTTTGATATGGTCAGGCTTTAAGCAAGGCATGTGTGGGTATCCTTAAGAGTGTGTATTTAGTGTTCATGACTGTCTGCCTTGTGTCCCTGGCCATATCAACGCACTGCAGCAGGATCCCTTTTAATTGCAACAAGAGAGAATATAGATTTCATGTGTGCTTTCCCGTAACTATTTTAGTGTTGTTGCTGTTGTTGAAAGTGAAAACGGTTTAACGTTCGACGCAGTCGTGTCGGAACTACACCATTGGGCTTGGTCACCTCGTTGCCGGCCTTTATGCGTTCCGGCAAGGCGGGTGGGATTAGAGCCGAGTGGTGCAGCTGAAATCCAAAGAGACTGTCCGGTAAGAGAGTTTAAGAGCTTATTTACATAATATAATAAATACCCACCGTCCGACATACTTCTCCTCCGGCGGCTGAGGACGCAGCTCCGGCAGCTGCATGAAGAACATGTGCGGAAACCCGGCTCCAAACATGGCTCCATCCAGCAGACTGCAGCGCGATCTTGGCTGGAAAATATCACGACAGCGCGGACAGTAGAGCTTCACGTTGGAGTGACCCCACTCGTCGGACAGGCCCACGGGCAGGGTTTTCTGACCCTTACAGTAGAACCTCGGACAGACGCCGAATTCGCCCCTCTCGTACTTCTTGCACATGACCTCGACGCCGTGCGAGGTATGGATATACCGGGCATGGATCAGGCCATACAGCTTCTCCACGTCGCTAGTGTCCACAGTCTTGTCCCAGACCTCGCCCGTGAACTCTGGATCAAGGATTATGTCCAAGGTGATGTTAAAGTTCTGCACGGAGGTCTCCAGGCCCGTCAGGTTGAATCTGTCCATTATGTAGTCCAAGGGTACACGACAGAGGAAGTCGTGTCCCTGGAGACCGGTGAACCAGTTGATCCAGCTGCACACTGGCCCAGACGAGAAGGGTCTGGTGCTAAAGTACTGGCTGAGAAAGAAAGAAATCGGTTAAGAAAACGGATGTGAAAAATTAAACAAAATGTAGTAATTTTTTAGGAATCAAAAGAAATACTTACTTCGCCGACATGTTGGAACAGACTGAAAATAAATGGGAAGAGCAAGTTTGAAGGCTTTTTTTTCAGGGCCTACTAAAAGATAGTTATATTCTCACAAAACTTTTGATGAATTAATAAAATCCCAATTAACATTGATTATTCTTTCATTCTGAAATCTGCTGGCTCCTGAAAATTGAATCAAAATCATCTTCAAACTAAACTATGGCAGCTGTAAGTCTCCTGAACCCAAAAGCTGAGATCGCTCGTGCTGCCGAGGCTCTGAGCATCAATATCACCGCGGCCACGGGTCTGCAGAAGCTCATGGCTTCCAATCTGGGACCAAAGGGCACCACCAAGATGCTTGTCTCTCCAGCCGGTGACATTAAAATAACCAAAGATGGCAATGTGCTGCTCCACGAGATGTGCATTCGTCACCCGACTGCGGCCATGATAGCAAGGGCTAGCACCGCCCAGGACGATTCTCTGGGAGATGGCACCACATCCACTGTGCTCTTGATTGGCGAACTCTTGAAGCAAGCGGGACTGTTAATCGAAGAGGGTCTGCATCCCCGCCTGCTGGTGGAGGGGATTATGCTGGCCAAGGATAAGGCCTTGGAGGTGCTTCAATCACTCAAGATTCCTTTGCCTGTGGATCGAGAGTCCTTGATTCCTGTGGCCAGAACCAGTTTGAGAACTAAACTGGAGCCCGGCCTGGCCGACATGCTCACCGAAATCTGTGTGGATGCTGTCCTGGCCATTCGAGGTGATGGCAAGGATCCGCTGGATCTTAACATGATCGAGCTGATGGAAATGCTGCAGCATAGCAGTCTGGAGACACTGCTCGTCGAAGGACTAGTCCTGGATCACGGAGGACGTCACGTCAATATGCCCAAAAACTTAAAGGATGCCTATATACTCACCTGTAATGTGTCCCTGGAGCTAGAGAAAACCTCAGTGACTTCGACGTTTTGCTTCAAAACTGCCCAAGAGCAGGATAACTATGTGACCGAGGAGCATCGCTTCATAGATCTCCGCCTGGAGAAGATTATAGAGCTAAAGAAACGGGTCTGCGAGGGAAACCAGAAGGGATTTGTGGTCATCACTCAGAAGGGCATCGATGTGCCATCCTTGGAGGCTTTGGCCAAGGAAGGCATCCTGGGCCTACGTCGTGCCAAGCCGAGGAACATGGAACGCTTGGTGAGGGCCTGCGGTGGAGAGGCCTTGAATTCACTGGAGGATTTGAAGGAGGAGCACCTGGGCTTTGCGGGTTCCGTTCGTGAGGAGATCCTGGGCGAAACCAAGTACACATTTGTGGAGCACTGCCGCAATCCCACCTCAGTGACGATCCTGATTCGTTGTGAGGCTCGTCACCAGATTATAGCCATTAAGGATGCCATACGCGATGGCCTCCATGCCATCCAGAATGCCATTCGGGATGCTAGCGTTGTCCCCGGAGCGGCTGCCTTCGAGATGAAGGCCCACACCGAACTCCAGACGTTCAAGCACTCCATCAAGGGTAAGGCCCAATTGGGGGTCCATCTCTTTGCCGAATCTTTGTTGGTCATACCCAAGACCCTGGCCGCGAATAGCGGCTTTGATGTCCAGGACACTATAGTCAAGTTATCGGAGGCCCAGCGGGAGGCCGAGTTATCGGTGGGTCTCGACCTGGCCACCGGAGAGGCCATGAACCCGGCTGCTCTTGGCATCTTTGACAACTACTGTGTCCGTAAGCAGATGCTGAACTCCTGCTCCATCATAGCTGGCAATCTCCTGCTCACCGACGAAATAATCCAAGCGGGCTTGACGAGCCTAAAGGGTTAAACGTTGGTTTCTGTTTGAGTTTGCTCGTTGCCACACCGCACAGCCTGGCTGGAAGTCCTCTGATTGAAGCACTCGATTGTGGAAAACTTCTTCTAGGAAATATGACAGCCTGGGGACCCAAAGGTGTGCCAGGAACACGAGAGCCTAAATGGAACTAGCAGAAAATCGACAGCAGTTACACTAAGAAAATATACAACCTCTCTTGTTAATCTTAAAATAAAACGGATTAAACTTGTAACTAACTTCTTCAGTAATTTTTAAATTGTGATTCTTTTAATACTAAATTTTCTATTTTTAAATAAATAAATCAATGTTGAACTACACAACATTTTCTTTATGTGTTCACGCATTTCTCCCACTTTTTTTCAGCAAATTCAATTCCCATTTTCACTTAAAACTTTTTAACTTGGTTGGCAGGAAAAAAAAAAAAGAAGAGCGGACGCCAGGACATAAAGTAAACAAATACGCCCTCGAGACAAATTAAGTGATTTGCCCCGCTTTACACATTTTTCCTGCTGATTACTTTTCTCCCACCCAACCCCCCGTTGGCCGAAATTGAATTGCCCAAAAAAAAAAGAAAAAGAAAAACCAAGCGATGCGATGCGATGCCAGGAAAGGAATGGTTTATCAACTTTTGATTAGGAGTATATCTCGTAAAGTGTCGTCCTGCCCGCTGGCAGTGTGTCCAGAATCAACGGCGTTGGGTCTTGCGCGTCCGCTGCTTGACCTCCTCCTCCATCTCCTGCTGCACCTCCCTCACGAGATCGGCGACGACCTGGTGATCAATCATCCGCAACGGCTGCTTGTGCTCGAGGACAGCCACCTCGATTTGGTTCTGATTCAACGTGGCTGAGCACACCAGGGTGCGGACCACATGCTTCAGCATGGCCATGGGCTCATCCGCGGAGGCTAAAATCTCGTCGGCATGCTTCTCCATATGCGCCCGGGCTAAGGCCCCCGAGCGCCCAGTGCTGCTTGCCTTCCACTCGTAGAAGATGCCCGAAGGCTCTGTTTGTAACAGGTGCGGAGTCCCATCCTCGTCAAAGCCGCCCACCAAGCAGGATAAGCCAAAGGGACGCCGGCCATTGCTTTGTGTGTATTTCTGCTTCATCTGAGCTATGAATCTGCATAGGAAAAAATATGGAAAAAGAAGAGTAATGGAAAAACCAAAATCCGTTTAGTTTTTCCTTACCGAGTCATATACTCCACGGACACGGGCTTCTCAAAGTTCAAGCGGTGACTCTGAGCCTCTGCCTGGGATCGGCTGACAATGATCCGGGCATCGGCTGTGAGACCAGCAAAGGTCATCACCACATGGTCGTCGAGCATGCAGATCTTGCGCACGGTTCGCCCTTCCTGCAAAGTGCCCACGCTCTTCTTTTCCATGCCCAGAATTATGGAGTTGTTGGTGCACAGACCCACCTCGAGGTAAGGAATAAAGTGTCCTGTCAGTATTTGAGCTAATTCCAAAGGAACAACATAGCTTACCACTGTGGATCCTTTGCGAACCGCCTCTTGGGCATACTCCACCTGGAGCAGGTGGCCATCGGGGGAGTATATCGTCACAGCGCGATCATAGCGGTCAGCCATGGAAATAGTAATATTTTGATGAATGTAAATTTTAAGTATAATTTATTTTAAGTACTATTTGTGTTTAACAGATAAGAATTTACGGAATACTATGATACTGAAAAAAATATACACTTATGTCAACATGATAGCAAAAAGCCTGCTTTCGTGAAAGGTTACCAACAAATTAGCATTTATTTAAGGTATAAAAATAATAATTATAATTGGACCCAAAATAACTCAAATAGCCTTTCTGAAGTCACTTATTTTAAAAGCATTTGAAACCAAAATTCCAATTTGCAAGTGATAAATACCACAAATTGCTGTCATCAAAATTACAACACAAAATTTATGCACAAATTCTTAATGAAATATCCTTAAAACATCCCACTAACTGGAATACAATTAAATCGTTTTATAAATAATCACTTTATGCAATTTTTAGCTGTCATCGGCATCAAGCTTTAATTAAATCGCAATAATCGCTATGAAATAAAATAAATAATTGAATTTCCTGCAATAATGGCAAATGTGCATAATCCGTTCTATATGCGAATTAACAATTATCGCCTTAATCAAATTATTGATGTCACAAATTGAGACAATTACAAATGAAGCTGTTATACCAATAATAATAGCCAGCAACATTTTGGCCAAATTGCTATGGGCTAGGACCACCTTTTCGACCCGCCGTCACCCGGCATTAGATCCTACTTAAAAAGAGAAACAACCAGTCCTCGTCCTGTGCCTCGAATGCTGACAACAAAATCTCAAAATGCAACAAAATCTCTGTCCAAACGTAATCGTAATCGAAACAGCTTCATTTGGCTAATGTGCTTAGCCAACAGAGGGGGGACACCCAGGGTGTCTTCGTCCGCATCCGACTTTGAATCCAACTCCCCGAAAGAGCCAAGATTCGGTGCTTAGTATGCCAGCAGCGCGCAGTCCGCCATAAATTTATATTTAACATTTTATGACAACCGTGCTCAGGAGTAAGGGACACCGAGCGCAGAGGGCGGACTCCTTCTCCGCCTCCTCCTGGCTGGAGCAGATCCGATTGGTGTGGCCCACACTTACTAGGATTAAACACGTGCCATCGCGCAACACCCAACGTGGCCCAAAACAAACGTTTACAAAAGTGCGACGACTGCCAAATAAATAAATTAAGCATGGCGGCAAACAAAACGGACCGACAAATAGAATCACAAAAATGCAATTATTTTCACTCCCCATTTACACATGTTGTCGCACACTCTGTCTTCTCCTTTTTTTGGGAAATCTGCTTTATTTTCCCTGCCAACGCAACGAAATTTATTTAAAATTTTATTACCATGGCTGCGGGGCCAAGCGCTAAATGAATTAATAAAGGCATTTATCAAAATTGACAATCAAAATGCATTAGCCGGCCGCAGCATGTGAAAAAGCTCGATTTGTAGTTTTAAAAGTTTATATATACTTTTTGGTTTTAATTGAAAACTAACTAAAGAAATTATAGAATCAAAATTCAACTTGTCAAATATCAAAATTCAACTTTTATGTTGAATTAAATATGTCAGTTTAGTTTTAGGCAGCAGTTGAGTTTAAAAATAAAGAGTTAAAAGTATCTATTAAATAAATATTGAAACATTTTTAGAACATATTTTTCTAACTCTTTGAAGAAGCTCTAATGCTTACCATTTTATTTATTATTATTTAATAAACTCTTCCCATATGTTGTTGAGAATTATAGAACTTTCTGAAAAACAAAAACCACTCACCCTCTAAAATGGCAGCTCCATTAATAGTTAAGCTCTCGTTGAGCTTGTTAATTAAATAAACATTTCCAATTTAAGGGCCATGGCTTCATTAGCACTTTGCACAAACTGGAGCCAAACCCCAGATGGAGAATCGAGTGTCTCAGGCCCCAGGCAATGTGCGAGCATTAAGTATACGCCGTGTGTTCAGTGTTCAGTGTTCGGTGTTCGGTGTTCGGTGCGTGCTCCTGCCCGTTTTCGGCATTTGATTAAGCACTTTTGCCCCATAAATAGTGAGCATCGAAGCATCGGGGCAATCGAGAATGCTGCTGCTGCTGCTTCACACCGAACAAGGAAGTGCCCTTGAGGCAATCGAAGAAGAAGGGTGGCTTATAGGGCCGGGCAATAAGCAGAAAATGCGGAAAATCGGAAAAGCTGAATGGGAAGGGGGCCTTGAACACAAGACAGCAGCCACATAAAACAAGGCAACAACATGAGCCAAAAACAGCAGAAACTTTTGGCGGGGCAAAGCCAGGGGAACTTGCCACGATTTGTTTGCTTCGAGCTTAATTTGTAGCGTCAAATGGTGTTGATTGTTGTTTTTCTTGCTTCTAACCCAACGCTACCCCACCCCACACACCCCCCACCGTCATCGTCATCGTCATCGCAACTAAGGACCCAATAAAAGTTGAGGACGCTGTTGTGGATAAACAAGGTTTGGAGCACAGTTTCAAGTGTTTCCAGCTCGGAGCCGGGCAAGTGTATTCCCACTCCCACGTCGATGTGTGGAAATTAATGACGAGCGATTTGAACAAGATGGGAGATCGGAAGTGGAGCTATGGAAATGGAAATGGAAATGTGTTTACATGCTGAAAATGTCGGCAGTCCTCGTTGTGCCTGCGGCATGCAAGAAACATATTTCTGCAATTTGTCAATTAATCATTGTTGGAAAGTATATGTATAATATAATTTTGTGTTGTAGGGGTCATGAGTCGCCGACTTGTATCTGATTTTATTGAATTTATGGCATTCATTTCATATCTTTATTCATTTTAACCCATCACCCAGATCCTAACGTCATTAAGAAAAATATTAAAAAAAAGGTAATATAACCTTATTGATTATATATTTTAATGGAAATGTCTTAAACTCTTTAAGAAAATAATTTCCTTTCCCTAAACATGGTTTGAATATTTACCTTTAGCTTAAATTTAAAATCTTAAATATCTTCTTAGTTTAATATATTTAATACCCCGCAACTGTATAGTCTTGAACTAAACCTGTGTGTTTTTTAAAGATATTTTTTCCTGCCTCTCCAATCTCAGCCATTTAATCAGTTTTGTATTTCTAGCTTCAGCCATTTCCCTTCCCTCCCTTGCCGGCAGCTGGGAAACGTTTATATTTTGTTTGGATTTCCCGGGACACGCTGACGGCGGCAAAATGCAAATGACCTTTGACCATTGAGTGCAGACGGCTACTGGCCCGGTTTGTTGCCACGACTCTATATCTCTATATTATGTATACGTAAGCTGCGTGTGTCTCGGCTAAGTAAACACACCACAAACACGAGGAGAAGGGGCCAGAGTTCGTCCCGGCACCTGATGTTTCAAACGGCGCGCTCGCTCAGACATTCACCTGGGCCTGAGCCCTTTTTAATAAACCGAGCAATGCACACGCCATTGTTGACTTAGTCCTTTCGCATCTCCTCGGAAGGATCCAGCTACAGTTCGTTCCTGAAGCTGCTGCCATTGCTGCTTATGTAGATGTTTGCGAGGGCTTCGCCCCAAAAGTGCCATTTTGAGTCAACGAACTTTGGCCTGGCCAACAGGCTGTGTCCTTTGATGGCCGCTTATAAGGTCGGTTGTGCTTATTGGCCATGTGCCTGTTGAACTTGAAGATGTTACCAAGGAGTACCAGTACCTGGTGGCCGGGCATCGGCTTGGTCATATCTCTAAAGTGTTCAACGCGACACTGAGAAGGAAATCGATTTTAAATGAGGATAAGAATTTTAGGAATATAAAAAACAATATTTAAATCGGATATATCTTGATTTCTAGGGTAGCTTTTCAAAAAAAATATCTTTAAACATTATGTTTTTAATTAAAAAACCCAATCTTCCAGCATTTTCCCTCAGTGAAACCCTACCATGAGTTGAGAAGAGCTCATTACGCTTACAGTAACTTTGACGGGCATATCGGCGGATCTGCCTGCTAGTCATTAGGACATTAATACGTGAGCTGGTTTCGGATATGGGCGATACTCAATTTAATTAGGAGCACAATATGTCCGTGAGGGGTTCAGTTCCGTGTTCCGGGTTACGGCTGTTGAGTGCCGGGCTACGGGGCGGAAGGCAATAATGTAATTTAGAAGTTGCAACTTGCTGCGCTGCCAATTCCATTTGGAAGTTTCCAGTTGCACTCACGCACAACCGCGAATAAAGTGCAACCAATTGCAGTAAAGTGCAACGGCAGCTCCATCAGTCAGTCCCAGGGCCACCCTCTCTAACCTCCCCGCTCTCGCTCCGCTAACTAAAAGCCAAATGGCGACAAATGCTGTGCAAATTAAGGAGCTGGAGAGGATTGGAGCTGGGAGATGGGAATGGGAGCCGCCAGGAAGGTATTGATGGAGAAAAATGCAGCCAGCGAAAGAAAATGGAAATGGGAAAATCGAAGTGCGAGTAACGAGGAGCATGGAGCATGGAGCATAGAGCTTGGTGCATGGAGCGACGTTTTCCACTAATGGTCAGCGAGGGTCGAGGAAATTGTGAGTGCTTCAGCTGTCGCGCGCTTTCGTCTTATTAAAGTTGCAAGTCTTTCCATTTTTTAGCTCATGTCACAAGTACCATTTATCATATTGAAGTTGGACTTGAAATGGAGATATCCATCAGAAAAACTAACACATTCAAGGTATCAAAATCCATTGATATATTTTCCTGAAAGTTTACGAGAAAAATAACAATAGAAGCACACGTCCTGCAGCTAATTTATGCAGAAGGAACTTCCCCACACAAGCACAAACTTTCCGGAAATCGTATCCCAAAACACAAACACCTTTAACGAAGCCCAAGCAAGTAAACAGAATAAATTCGGAAATAAACAAGCCAATTGAAACGCGACCAAATCAAAGTCACAAGATATAGCCGCACCGAAATGCCCGAGGAAGGACCTGTCGATTCCTTCGATTCCCAGCTCTATAGAGCTTCCCCAGCAGTGCAATTGCAATGGCGGCGGCGACGGCGGCGACGACCACGACGACACGCGACCTCCATGCATATAAACATTTCACAGTCTGGCGACATATCTGCTATATTTTTATGGCCAACGTGCGGGCCAACACCACCACCAGCAGAGCATCCTTTTGACCAGAAAAAAAATACACGGAAAATGGGAGAAAAATGTGTCTGTAGAGCGCCCTTATCTCTGTATAATCCACTTTATATTTTCACACTACCACACACAAATTGAAAATAAACACAAATTCGGGTTACGAGCGGCAAACGAAAAAAAAAAAGAGGAGGGAAAGGGAAAGGGAAAGGCCAAAGGAAAACTCAGCTGGGGATTACCATTCATCGAAAATCAAAATCGGCATTTATGAAAGACATAAAGACTCTCGTTGCCCAAACGGAATTATTGGGTATTTGAAGTTTGCTTTAAAGGGTTTATTTTTTTAGTAGCACTTCATAATAGTTTTGCAGCTGGAAAACTAGAAAATAAAAGCATTTTTAAATGGGAAAAACGAAATAAACATGAAAACAAAATAAAGAAGGAAGAATATTCTTTCAAATTAAGAGTGAATAGAACTCTGAATTTTATTTTGTATAAAATCACCACATCAGGCAAAGTTTTGTCAGTTTCCATTGAAATTATTAGTAATTCATTCACTGTATTAGCTTCGACAATGTTTAGTCCTATAAATAAAGAAGTAACCTCCAAATTTCAAAGTCCACAAAAACAGCCAATTTTATCGCAAATTAATAAAATACTTTCTGTTGCGATTCCCCAGGTGCCCGTGGAATCCAACCAGCTGCATGTCCTCCAACGTAGGGGAAAGGTCAAGCCGGTGGCCAAGACTGTTACTGCTCCTCCTGCAAAATCAGCTTCTCCTGTATCAACTTCATCTGCTTTATCAATTTTTTCTGCTGATTCTACTTCGTCAGCTATTCGGGATTCCAAGAAGGTTCTGGAGAAGCCCTTAAATGTAGAGCAGAAGCATGTTCCTTGCCCAAATCCTAAACCAGAAGTACCTAAAGGGAAGCCAGAGCAGTCCAAGATGAAAATAACTACGAGAATCTCGCCAAGAACACTCGTCTCCCCTAGAAAAATGGACTCACCCAAAATCATAGCCTTTGGCCGAAGTCTCGCCAATCCAAGGATGCAACCCGATTTTCGACAAAAGGTTTCCAGTTCTGAACGGAATGACTTTAGGGTAACAAAGTCCGCCTACAGACCCACAGTGTCCACGATATTCTCCTACGATCTTTCACCGTTGGAACGGAATGACTATGGCCTCTGTCACAAGAATCCCATGAACCCCATGAAATCGGTTCCACCCACCGAGGTGCAGCTGCTGAAGAGTGGACAGCGATCCAGCTATCTGGAGAAGCGATACGAACTTACTCCTGATGTCAAGTACAATTATCCCGAAGCCACCAGCATGAGATACGGCTGGTTCCATCGCCTGGGGGATCCTTTCCAGAAGCGATTACCAAGAAAAGATTAAGTTTTAGGTAATGCTAAATGTATTTCCAAAGTAATTTTTAACAACTAAAGATTGTATATAAAATCAATTTTAATGTGTACTAAAAAAAATTAAGAAATACCTTTTTTATTAATATTTGTTTCAGTTATTTTACAAATGGTTTAAACATATGAGAGGTTTATAATTATTATAGACTTGATTTCCGAAAAAGCTGTTAACAAGTTAATTTTTAAAGATTTTTTTAATTAAGCGAAACTCGGTGAGTTATCCACTTTATTTTAAACAAACTTTAACTTAATTTAACTCTGGAAAAAATATCTTTATCGATTTTAATTGCAATATGCAGCTACTAGAGCTGAACGAACGGAAAATAAATTAAATTTTGGAAAGGCAGCAATTCATTTAGGCATCTGCATCTGGTGTGCATCGCCGCCTCCGACTAGCTCATCTCGTGTTATAATGCGATATATGTGGAGCACATGCCAAGGGCCGTAACTGACAGCCCCGACTTTCTGACAGTCCTCCACTTCCGTCCGTTGTTTAGCTGCAGCAGTTTTTAAAGTTTCGCTTTCGGCTTCTGGCTCTGATTGCCCAGAAAATAAAATTCAGCAAGGACAAATTGCATAAGTCGAGGGCGACGGATGTTTTTCACTTCCCCACTTGTACCCATCCCCATCTCCACACATGCCCCGTACAACAGGGCGTATGCGTATTGTATTGTCTGCTGCTGCTCCTGCTGCTGCTGGCCTGTGTTGTCTGGCATTTAAAGTGCCGCAAAGTTGAGCAACTTTCAGAAACTCGTTGCGGTTCCCGGTCTTTTGATTGACTCATGAAAGTCTTGCAACTTTTTAATTGTTTTGTAACATTTCCACAAATAATTTTGCGATTTTTTTCCCCCGCTGGAGTTTGTCGTCGTGTCGTCGTGTCGTCGGTCTTGCAGCTTTATTTCATTGGCACAGAGATTCTACGGGGCGTTGGCTTCAGACTTATTAACTTCATTCCATGGCAAAAATACTTTAAATTCGCCGGATCCGCTTGTCTGTCTAACGGTCTCTGTCGCTGATTGTCTGCAATTCATGGCAGATTTCGGGTTTCATTGTTGCATTCGAAGCACTTTCAGCTGAGCAAACTTTCGCCGAGACACTCTGCACAACTTTCCTGTCCATCCTGTCCAGGGCCAGTCAGTCCGGAGTCCAGAGTCCGGATCCCGGAACTCCTCCTGCTCTGGTCCACTGAGTTGGCTTGTCTGCGGCCGTTGGGTTTTGCCTGATTGCAAACAACAATCCTCACTTGGCCCGCAGCAGCTCGCTCGCTGGCTCCCAACGGGGCTGAAGTTTATTATTATTTGGCTTGTTTCGCGTTTTGGCGGTTTTATTTACCTTTAAATAAATTTCCGTTTTATTCTTTTCCATCGGTTTGCCTTTATTTGTTTTCGATTTCGTTGTTGGGGCGAAAGTTTCACTGTTATTTACTTGGTATTTGCCACACAAATTGTGATTGATGAATGTTATGGGATCCAATAGGATTTCCATAGATCACAGGATCAATAGTCCATTTGAAAGATGTCGAAATTTACGACAAGATTCCTGCGTGTGACCCGGCAAAGAGGATGCCAAAATATCTGAGAGGAGTTTTAAATATTTTACGAGTACCGCACTTCCTCCCCTTGGCCGATTTTTGCGGAATATGATGTGAATTTATGGGTCAGTGGCCAGGCAGAGATGAAATTTTCGAACATTTTGTGGTAATTTTTACTACTTCTATTGCCCAGGACATGATGCTGCTACTGCTGCTGCTGCTAGCTGGCAATGCACTGCTCCCAGCTCCAGAACTAACTTGGCCTCGGCCGAAAGTCCTGATGGTTGCCGTAAAAGTTGGGGTTTTGCGGTTGTCGATTGCGAATCACAGCCATCCAGCCAGCCAGCCAACCAGCGAGCCAGGCAAGCAGGCTAGTTCCCGGCACACCATTCCACTCCTCCAGGGCCATAAACAATGCAAAAATATAATTCTGAGCAATCAATGCGGTTTGTAAGAGCCATTCTTTGGTGGTTGGAGTTCATTATTTAAAATACCCCCGAAAGGTTTTTGTTTCTGTGGCGAGAATGAGCTTTAATTTTAATGCAATTGTTCAACTCTCCAGTTGGCAGAAATATGTTTTTAATGAGTTAAACACGACCCCGTTGACCCAGGTAATGATACTACACAATTTGGCTTTTATACTAACTTTTATTGCGAAACTTTTTTACAAATTCTCTTTATCTAACTCGTTTTCAAGCACACACTATATTATTGTTTAGAGTTATCACGCGGTTTCAATTTAAATTCAATATCTCGTCGCCTACAATTAATTCAGTGGTTTGCTGTAAATACACTCAAGTTTCAAATAGAGCATAGGGTTTAAATCGTAAATTAACATTTCGCTTAATGATCACAATCGCTTCGCTAATATTGTTTTGGGGGCCAAGTGAAGTCGTCCGTGGTTTGGGGAATTTAATGGGAGGTACACAACACACATATATCGAGGATGTAGACATAAAACTAGGACATTAGACTTTAGAAATCAAGAAGTAGGATTAAGTGTGGTTATTAACATGTATTTCTAGTAGTTTTCGTTTTTTTTTTTTTTGTGCATTTCTTAGAGAAGATACCGAACTACAGCCAGGCGTTAAGTATAGCAAACACTTTTCATCCCGCTCAGGGATCTAGGATGCAGTTAAATACATAGTTGCATTTCTCGTTGGAGAACTCTCCCTCGCTTTATGTAAAGTGTTAACAATCAATTCATACTATAGTCAGAACATGTCGGAACACACGAGCAGCCACTCCTCACTCTCGATCGCCCCGAACTCCATCTCCTCCACATCATCACTTCGGCTTAGGTACGCGCCCAGGCTCTTCCTCCTTCGACTCACCCTCGGCCGGTCAGAGCAACTTCTTGCTGTTATTCGTCGAGGACAGATTGGCACTGGCTTTGGCCGTGGCCGTGGCTTTCTTCGTCGCTGTGGGCTGGGGCGGAGTTTGTATCGTGGGCGGCAGACCTATGTCCGTCTGGGGCAAAATCTTTTCTATTTGCCGCTCAGCCGCTTCCCGTAAAACTGCTTCTGTCGCAGTGCCGCCGGGAGAAATGCCGCCACCGCTTCCACCACCACCAGACTTCCCGCTTCGTTCGGAGCCAGCCGAGCCTTTCGTTGGCGGTCTGCTCTGGGGATCATCTTTCTTCTCCGCCGGCAGAACTTTCGGTGCTACTTCGTTAAAGTCTGGGGCGTTGTCTTTAAGCGTTTTGGCCGTGTCCTTGAATGCGGGCTGAAAAAAACAATTATAACATTAAAATATAGTAGAAAAAGGGAAGCCCTTTCCGCCATCACTTACTTCCTCCTCAAGTGGCTTAGCTTTATCGGCGAGCTTATCCGTAGTGGACGCTGAAGCACCTAGCTCGTGGGCAATGTCCTGAATCTCCTTGGCCGAATCGTGAATGTCATCAACTAGCTTGGCCAGGTCCTTATCCGTATTCTCCACCTCACTCTTAAGCTTTTCAGCCTCCTTCATGCTCTTCGCAATCGCCTTCTCAATCTTCTGCTCGGCCTGCAGGACCTGCTCCTTTTCGAGCATATAGATCAGATCCTCGATGGCCTTCTCGCTGAGCTTGATATTGTCGCGACCAATGGACTCCATTACCTGGTAACGATACACAGAATCTAAGAAACATACTTTTGCCTCAAGTTTTTAGGGACAATTACCTTGCGAATTTCGTTAACCGTCACCACGCCATCCTTGTCGGCATCGAACTTCTCCAAAACAGACTCTATGTGCTTGAGGCGCGCCTCGTCGCTGGTTTCCTTTAGCACCTTGATGTTGTTCATGAGGTCGTCAATGCGGACAATCTCCTCGTGACGCCGCCGCGACGCCTGCTTGGACAGCAGCTCTGTGAACTCCTCCAGCTGCTTCTTGTCGATCTTGAGGGCCTCGCTGTCGATGCTCTGCACCACCTGGGTGATCTCGTTCACTGAAATCACGCCGTCTTTGTCCGCATCGAGCTTGACCAACAGATCTTCGACCACCTTGAAGCGCTCCTCGTCCGAGGCCTCCTTCACCCGTCGAATTGTGGAAACTAGCTCGTCGATGTGCACCATATTCGAAACCTTCTCTGGTCTGGCGGGAGTATAATCGCTGGCATCTGCCTGCTTGATCTGGTGCTGCCTATGCTCTAGGTCATGGAGAACCGTATCCAGCTCGGAGATCATCTTGTTGACCCGGTTATAGAGCAGCTTTGCTGCTCGACTCTCGCGCACCGGTTCCTTGACCACCTGGCGAACCTCCCGCAGCTCCTCAACATCGTCCTTGTAGTCGGCCAGCTCCTCCTTCAGCTCCTTGATCGTCTCCTTCTCCACCACAAGTTGCTTGTCGGATGAGAGAGTCTTCAAAGCGTCGGACAGCAACTGGACATCGGTGGAGGAGATGCCCTTATCGGTCTCAGTCACTGAAGCCTTCTCATCGCAGCTGAGAAGCTCATTGGCTGTTGCTATCTTCTTGGAGAACACATAGGGAGAGGGATCCTCATCCTTGATGGCCGTTCGCTTGGCAATCGTTTCTTCGCGCTCTTCCTCGCGCTCTTCGCGGATCTTACGCTCTTCCTCCTTGATGATCTCGATCTTAGTCCTGTTGTCAACCTTGCCCTCGCTTTCGCCAATGGCGTGGCGTGTGTGGGCGCCCACTGCATCCGGCAGAACGCGCATGGTCTCCTTCAGTTTGTCGGTGGTGTTGCTGTCGTCGGACATGAGGACGGCTCGTGACAGAAGCAGCAGCGTGGGTGGCACCTGTTCGTTCAGCGATAGGTCAATCCACTCTTTCAACTGGAAACGCAGTCGCTCCGCTGTGAGGCCATAGGCCCGCATGCCGCGCGCCTTGCACGCCTGCTGCAGCTCGAACAGATCCAGAGTGTCGACGCCCTCGCGGGCAATCACCCGGTCGTCCGTGGCCAAGGAACGCAGCTTGAGCCGCAGCTGGAAACGCAGCAATGTGGTAGTGCCGATCGTATTCAGCTCTAGCACTCGGCAGAGGGCCGCTAGTTGCTCCCGCGACAAAGAGTCAAGGGTGATTTCGTCGTCGAAGCGCTTGGCGAACTTGATGATTTCATCGTTGCTGACGGCCTCGTTGGGATCGCGGATCTTGGTAAAGAAGGCCTCGAACTGCTTGGCCTCCTCGCTGCTGTGCTCCTTGTGCTGGACGGGCATCTGGTCGAGGGTCTGCTGCAGGAACTTAGCCACCTCAAGGCGAACATTTAGAGACTGTCGCAGCTTCTCCTGCCGATCGTTCGAGGTCTGGAACGTGGAGGGTAGCATGCCGGGGAAAAACTTGATGAACAGCGGCAGCAGCAGCTCCATGAACGGCACAATGATGAACACAGAGAAGGGGATCAGACGGAACAGGTCCGAGGTGGTTCGCTGAAGCTGTTTGTTCTCGCGCCGCGTCAGCGTCTTGCCGTTGAGCACCCGCCAGAGCAGTTTCGAGCAGATGGCCACGTCAATGAAGAGCAGGCGAAAGCCGTGGTAATAGTGCACCAGTTCGTCCCAAATCCTTGTGCCCAGCGGCTTCTTTGGCTTGGCCACAGATTTTTCCGTGGCTGAGGCCACAGCGGTCGCCGAGCTAGCCGTTGCCGAGGTTTCGCCCATCGTTGCGCTATCGGATTTTGGTTTATCAGTGGAGGCAGTGGCAGTGGCTGCAGCGCCCTTAGTTACTCCCGTTGCCTGGCCATTGGCCACCTCTTTCATGATCTCCTCGACCTTCTCCTTCTGTTGGTTCTTCAACTTCTTGACCGTCACATCGATTTTCGAACTGGAGGTCTCAAACAGAGATCGACTTAGATGTAGATGCCTGAATCCATGGCCTGAGTAATGATATCCGTAGCTGGTCGGTGCCTGGAACCTTCGGTGACCGTAGAGCTGGCAGGAGCCCAGGGATTTGCTTATCTCTAGCATCGAAGTGGATGCGGATCTCCGAGGCCGCTCGTCCGATTTGCCGCTGCCATCTGTGGAGTGGAACGAGCTGCAGGTACAACAACTCGATTTGAGATCTGAAATTGGTTTCAAGAAATCAGGATTAGTAACTAGGATAACTAAGGGGATAAGGTTCTCATATTAAAAATCATTCTTAAGGTCAATAAACTGAATGTATAGTAAGTACCCCCACATCATGAAGGCTTTTCCGAAACACATTTCCTTTCTCTCTAAGAAAATGAAAAGAGTTCAACAATCTTAAACAGCCGGCATGGGAAGGAAAAAAACATAAAGAGGCAAACAAAGAGTGAAAACAAAACCGCACAATAAGTTATTAATCACAAAACGAACAAACAACAAGAAAAGTTTTGCAGGTGATAAGCTTGATAACCGGCTGATAACGGTTTGTTATTGGGATTTGGAAGATTTGGAGGTAGACGGAACAACGAGTTGATAATGGAAAAGGCAAAGATCGCCGGCGACTTTCGAGAATTAGCACCTGAAGTGTATAGCTTATGTAAATCCCGCACAAACCTTCTCGACGCTGCGAATTTGCCTCACCTATAAATAAACGATGTGGCAAACATCAAGCAATGTGCGCCGAGAGTGCAATTGTTTACAGCAAGCACACTTTTCCTTTTCTTTTTTCCCACTATTTTTATTTTTTCTTTTTGCGCTTATTCACTCTTGGCAATCGCTCAAGGTAAGTGAATGCGAAAGAAGGAGCCAAGGAGGAGGAGGAGAAAGTGTAGGCGATTTCTGACCTCTTTTTCGTTTCTTTTTAAACATTTTAGATTTCCATTTTAGACCTATTTTCGGGCTGCACTTGAAACCTCTTTTGTTTGCTCTTTTTAGAGGTTCTGTGTGACTGTACTTTTTCGCAGGTGCCGATCTGTCTGGCTTTGATTTCTACCTGTCTTCGGCACCTGTCGCTTGCCATAGGGAAATTCTCAGAAATTACCAGAAATTGTCTAAAATTCTAAATTCGTTTCGCAAATAATGCCAAATTTGTGAGTGACATGTACAGTCTAAGATTTCTCTACGGAAATTGGTCAAAAATGGGTAAAAACGGGTGTTAATCTAATAGATACGAATGATTTGCTGTTCAGTAACTACAGTGGAACCTTTATAACTAAAAGTTTGTTATTATTCTCATTTCTTATTAAGCTAACTGAAATATACAAAATATTTATGTTTTTTCACGCTGAACAAGTATTACAAAATAATAAACAACTTGAACTTGTTCGCAAGTCTTAGTAAACAAAATACTGGTTTTTAAATCTCAAGTTAGTTCTACTATTTTCCTAAAAGATAAGACTCCCAGATGTCGCGATTCAAAGTCCACATAAACAATAAAAAAACTAACTAAAATAAACGTGAGTAATTAAATTAGCAGCTAAGCTTGAGGATTTCAAACTTATATCACTTGATTGCGTGTGGCAGGGAAATTATAGACATATAGAATTTCCCCAGGGTAATTCACAAAGCCTAACAGCGCAGTTCGCTGGCAATCAGCTGTTTTAGCGAAAGTGCAGCCAAAACAAAATACTGGATAGCAAACACACACACACTCGCAAACATATGCACACACACACTATCAGAACGGGGTAAAATCAATGGAAAGTTTTCATGCGCTGGCTTCTTTACACTCTTCCCGCTGTTCCTTCGTTGTTTTTGTTGTTATGGCTGGAAACTTACACCGCTGGTTGAAGTTCTGGACCAGGTAACTCGTCCGCAGATTGCGTCCCTTGTGGCGCAGCAGGGCGTTCATGATTTCGTTCGGTGGTCAGCGGGGCTGGTGCTGTTGGGCGCTGGGCGCGGCTTTGCTGCCAATCCGATTTCGTAGAATTTTCAATTGTAATTTTGATAATTTCCAACAAACTGTCTGTTTTATGTGTATATTTGCCTTTTCTGTCGTTCGTCTCCGTTTTGCTTGAGAGTTTTTGTTTTGTTTGTTGGCGTTGCCTTTGTTATCGTTTCGCTCCCGCTCTCTCTTTCTACCCTTCGCTGCTTAACGGTACTAGTGTAAGAGAGAAAATAAAGGGAAAGGAGTTGATGTTGATTAGCCGTAGAGCAAAAGATTAGATTTTTTTTTAATAACTGAAAATGTGTGTTTGTGTGTGTCACACATATGCACGCACGCGGCGGAGCGGCTACGTCATCGCCGCAATATCGCGCGATCTTTCATTGTTTTTGTTTTTGCCCCGCCGCGCCTCGCACTCTTCTTCCAATCAAATTACACAACTTCAGCCACAGATTGCGAATTATTGGCGTATTTCGTGCAAGTGTCAACCGGTTGACTCGCGTCTAAACCATTACCGTCGATTTATGCGATAAATACCGTTTATATATAACCAATTTACTGCAGGTAAATAATAATATAAAGTGTTGGTTGTATTAAAACTTGTAAATTTTATGATAGTGTGACCGGAGCTTGTACAAGATAAAAATACGTATTTCAGTGTTGCCAGAAGGAAAGAAGGTGACCGTTTTAGGAACTGTGTTATATCTATAAACTGTTATAAAAAACCGTTAAGAACATTTGGGAAAGGGTAGACTTTGCAACTTTTTGGTGGAAAATTTCTACAGTGAACTCTGAATACCGAGAAAATAAAATAATCTAGGTTTTTAATTAAATTATTGGTTAAACATAATTCACATTTATTAACTTAAACTTGTTAAATTCGTTTAAAACCAAGTGCTTAAATAAAAATTTATCACTTTTTTAAAGCGTTTAAAATCCAAAGACTTGCTTTTAAACCTGCATCATCAATGTTTTTTACCAACCATCGGCATGTTTACTACCAGATGGGATTTTTAACAATTTCTATAAGTACGAGGCTAGAAGCTTAATGGTATATTTTATTAAATTTTTATTAAATGTTATTATTTTTCTTAGTTATTTACCTGTATTTACTTTGCCGTAACCAAAACAAACCACAAATGCAGTTCTCCTTCGTTCCTTGCGAGCAATTAAAAACCATGACCTTATAGTTGTCATTGTCTTTCGGTTCCTTGGCTCCTTGGCTGATTCCTATCTGATTTGGTGGTAATTACCCTAACCCTAGGTGTAAGTTCCGCCAAGTTGCAGTTTGTTTACGCGAATCGCTTGGAGTGGTCAGCTTCAAAATGTGGCTGGAACTTTATGTAATGGCTGCCATAATTTTTGTGAATATATACAGTGAGCCCTTATATAATATCCTGCGGTCTCTGGATATGGAGCTGTCGTATAAAACTATCTTTTTGCTGCAAAATCCAAATGGGAGCTTGTGCTGGAATCAAACAGACTTTGAAGAAACGGTGCCAATATTAAATTTCGACGCGAGTGAAAGTGTGTATCTGAAGGATAGTTTCAACAGAAAGATACTGGCTCTAGTTTGCTTGGATAGAAACGAAAATGAGGCACTGACAGTTCTCTACGAAAACCTGCAAGATATGCGCGATACTCATACAATATTTTTCACATCTTCAAATGTCCGAATAAGTGGCTTGTTCTTAAAGTGTTTCAAAGCAAATATGCTTAATGTGCTGGCTTTTCGGGGCTCAGACAGAGATATGGTCTACAGCTACCAAGCATTCCCTACATTTCGGCTTATAAAGCGAAGTGTGATGGAAATCAATAGATACTTTGAACCGCAGCTGAAGGATCTGGGCGGATACACCCTTAAGACACTACCCGATAATATAATGCCAAGAACTGTGGCCTATAGAACTTCCGATGGACGCCGCCAGCTGGGAGGATACCTTTGGCACTTTATGAGGAACTACGCGAGCACCATTAACGCTACTCTGAAAATCTGCTGGGATTTAGTTCCGGAGGAGGGCATGACTCATTTGGCCATGGTCATCCAACTGTCGAAAATGGCTGGTGTGGACTTTCCGCTGGGCATTGATGGTCTCGATCTGGAGTCCGCGAAGCAGAACGTTCCCCTGGAGATGTCCAGCTGGTTCCTGATGCTGCCCATGGAGCCCGGCATCCCCCGCTCTCATTTCCTTCAGCGATTGCGTCTGGAGAGCATGATACCTTTGATGCTTCTGGTGGCCGTAGCCCTGGGTAATGCCCGTCGCATTGAAGCTGGATTGGGTCCCAGTTGGCGGAGTTTTGTCATTGGTGATCAAGCACTGCGGGGAATCCTGGGACAGCCTTTTGTTCTGCCAGGACGACTCTCCTTAAAACTGATGACAATCTATTACATGCTCCTTATAGGTGGCTTCTTCATGAACAACTATTACACCGCCGTTCTGGAGACTTGGCTAGTGCATCCACCTGTGAGTGATCCCATCAATAGCTGGGAGCAGATGCATTCTCTAAAGCTGAAAATACTCATCATTCCCGCCGAAAGGGAGTACATGACGGAGGCCGTGGGCCAGGATTTCATGAATGTTCATCGCGACATGTTCGAAGTCACAAACTCGGCAGAGTTCCAGACGAAACGAATGCAAATGGATCAAACGTATGCGTATCCTGTTACCACCACCCTGTGGCCGCTCCTCGAGCAGGGTCAGGCCAGGCTCCAGCGACCCATCTTCCGCAGATTCTGACCATGTCGCTGCCGGAGAACTCTCCCTTTCACAAGTCACTCCTCAAGTACAGAAGATACGCCCAAGAGAGTGGACTGTACGACAATTGGTTCAAGCGAAGCTTCAACGAATTGCGGTCACTGCGAAAAATATCCTACAAGGTCGACAGGGATGTAGAAGGATATAGTGATCTGAAGTGGGAGGATTTTTACTTTATATGGCTTGCCTTTGTGGTAGGAACAATCGTTAGTGTCCTTGGATTTCTGCTGGAGCTGGGTTACTATAGGTGGAGTCTGAGAAGGACGCCCAAATAAGCCTTATTAACCAGCTATTACCAATGTTAATCGTTAAGAAATATGCACGTAATGGAAATCTATTGATTATTAAGGCTATAAATGTGGCCTATTCCTAGACCTAATAAGCAGAAACTGAGTCCTTACCGGTGTCATTTGTCGTGGAATTTTTAGCGAGTAAAGCGCAAAATGTGGAAGATTATTAAATTGCTTATTATAATCGTCATCGTTCTGGTTGAAGCCCAGGATGTTCCATTGGAAAGAATTTTACACTCCCTGAAGCTGGAGCTATCCCCACGAACCTTACTGTTGCTGGAAAATAAAGGGGATGCTTGCTGGACGCAAAACGAACTCGACTTGAGCTTTTCCTATATCACTTTTAATTCGAATCAAAGTAACCAGCTTAAAGGTAAAGTAAACAGGAAAATACTGGCCTTGGTTTGCCTGGAATCAGAAGCAGAAGACCTCACGAAGGCCCTATATGAAAATCTTATGGATATTCGTGGCACTCACGTAATATTTATGACCCCAATGTACACCAATATCACGTATTTATTCGAGGACTGCCTTTCCAATCAAATGCTCAATGTCCTAGCCTTGAGGGGCTCAGATCGGGAGTTCATATATAGCTACCGTGCTTTTCCCCACTTCATGGTACTTCGGCGAAGGCTAGTCCAAGTCAGAAGGTACTTTGAACCTCAAGTCGGGAATCTACAAGGACATCCTATCGCCACTATTCCTTACAGTCTGCTGCCACGTTCGGTGATCTACAGGGACAAGGAGGGACGTCGCCAGATGACGGGTTATCTCACCCATTTCTACAAGAACTTCGCCAGGTCCTTGAATACTACACTGCGGGTACGATGGGACCTGGTTCCAGAGAGCGAGGCGCCCGATCATAATATTACTTCCGGTCTGATGAGAGATGGACTGGTGGACTTCCCACTGGTTCTGACCACGCTAGCGCCGGAACCCTTTTATCCCAGCTATGTGGCGGAGATCAGCAGCTGGTTCCTCATGCTGCCTGTGGAGCCCGATATGCCGCTGTCTAGCTTGTACTTTAATCTGAAGGGTTGGCCCTACTTCCTGGGCCTGATGGTGGTGTTGGCTCTGCTCCTGGTCAATGCCCAGCTCCTGGAGTCGGGGCAGGGATACTTCACCCTGAGGTGTGGCAACATCTTTTCGGATCATGTGTTGAGAGCCATGCTGGCGCAGTCCTTCGACATGCCCAATCGTCGTCTCTTCCTCAGCCGCACTCTGCTCTACAGTCTGCTGATGATGGCGGGACTAATAGTTAGCACCTTTTATAGCGCCAATCTGGCGACGTTATTGGTTCACCCGCCAGCGGCCTACAAGATACAGAGCTACGAGGACCTACGGAGAACCCATGGCAAGATCTTGATTTCCCAACAGGAGCTGCCGACTTTGAGTAGTTCCATAGGGGAGGATATTCTGGAGAAAAATCTGGATACCTTTCACATTACCCCCTCGATTGTGGAGTTTCTTAACAAACGGAATGAACTGAATACTTCCTTTGCTTATCCTGTCACCAATATCCTGTGGCCATTCCTCCAAATGAAGCAGATCAAGATGCACAGACCTGCCTTTCGAAAGTCAAATGAGATCAGCTTTATACCATTTATGCCGGTGACCATGCCCATGGCCAGGAACTCTATTTATCGGGATGCCTTCAACAGATATCTGAGTCACACGCAGGCTAGTGGACTGTACGATCTGTGGTTCAGAAGATCCTATCACGAACTCATTGCCATTGGCAAGCTGAATTACACTGTGGAACAGGGAGAGCCCGGTGGCTATCACGATCTCATCTGGAATGATTTGTTCTATGTGTGGATTGCGTATATAGGAGGCACTACTGTCGGTCTAATGGTTCTATCTTTTGAGATATTGTACTTTAAGTGGACAAAGGATAACTAGAAACTAGTTCTGAAAGAACATTTCTAATAAAATCATGTGTTACTATAACTATTTAAAACTATTCTTAAACTTAAAGTCAGATTATAAATAAATACACGCCGTGTCGCAATTTCAAACACTTTTTGCAAAAGCATTTTTATTCAAGTTTCACATATCTCTGCTCACTGCATCTTGATTTTCATCATTAAATGTTTTTCCCATTTTCTTGTTCATTTTCGCTTGGTTTGTTGTTTTGTTTTGTGTTTTTCGTTTTTCTTTTTGTTTTCTTTTGTTTTAGGTTTGTTAATAAGTAGGTATTTGTAATATGTTATAATTAGGAGTTTCGTTTCAATGGAATTACATATATAATGCATATATTATACGCCATCATCCGTGTGTCAGTATTATCTTCTGTGCTGCTTGTGTGGGTTTCGCTAGACAATTAAATGTGGAACTCCGCAGTCCAAGCCATAATAATAATAATAATAATAATAATAATAGTAATGAAATAAAGGTGAGATTTTTGTGAGTAGAATCGTTAAATGTCTCATTTTTAGCAAATGTGCAAAATTGAGTAATTTTTTAATGTGTTTCCGTGTTTCAAATGGAGTTTTGTGTGTGTAGGTTTATCAATTAATTTTTGTAAGATTTTCAATTAACATTTCTTGTACTCTCTAAAAATTTAGCACTATAAAAGGGTTCTCTTTTTTGGGTTTCTTCTTGTTTTTGTTTTGTTTTGTTTCGTTTGTTGTTTATTTTAGGTAAATTCTGCAAAAGCAATTACCAAAAATTAAGTTTCAATTACAATTATAATTTGTAATAATAATAAAAAGTATGTCGCATTTGCTTGGCAAAGGAAAATAAACTTATTTTTCTTTTCATCTCGTTTTTCTTTTCTTCGCTTTTGTTTTGTTTTGTACATTTTGTGTAAATATTATTCAATTAGATAATTTTCTTGTTTTTCTTGTCTTGTAAATTCATATTGCATATGTGTGTGTCTGTGTGTGAGAGTGTGTGTGAAAGGCCTAATACTACTACATTTGTCCTGAAAAACTAGAATCGTAAGCTCCACTCGAAATGAAATGTAAATGGAAATAAATATGGTCAAATGCGAGCGGGGGGGAAGGAGGGTTACGTTAATTAATTAATTAATTATTTCATCCTAAATATTGCCATTGTTTATATAACTATTCTGTTAGGTAATTTTCATTTTTTGTTCTCTTGTGGTACTGTTTTAACTATACATTGTGTGTAGACGCAAAATTTGAGTCTTACAAATTTTGAGTGAGTTTTTGTTTTTAGCATGGTTTCTTGGGTTTTTCCTTCTCAATATCTTTTGTTTTGTTTTTCTTGGGGCTTTCTTTTTTGCTTTTCTGTTCTTGGAAACATTTTAAAAATTAAGCTCAATAATCTTAAATTATGTATGTATTTGCTTTCGCTTCGGGTTAAATTGTATACACGCCTGCCTGCCTGCCTTCCTGCCTATTTCCGTTTTCCTTTAGGGTCTCAGAGTTTCCTTTGTTTTTATATCGTGCCTTCGTAATAATATTCTAAAAGATTTTAAACATTGCATTGTGTTATATTCAATTAGTTTTTGTTTTTTCTCGTTACATTTACGGCTGTCTTTGCTGTCCTGTTTTGTTTTGTGGTTTCATGTTCTTTCTTGCTACCTTGAAACAATGTACAATTAATTACAAAAAGTGTCTTGTAATTGCTAAAATTTTAATACTCATGTTCTGTTCTGCTGCTAAATATGTTTTCCTGTTCAGCATCGATCTCTATACTCCTGCCATTCGTCCTTCCGTCCGTCCGCAGCTGCGTCTACGATATAAATTACGTGTAGGGTTTCGCTTTCGCAATGGTTGCACTTGATTCCTTTCGTCGTCAAAAGTATTAGTTATAGCGTAGTGTGTGAGTATTATTATAAACGCTTTTTAACTACAGCGTGTACATTAAATATATATATATATATATATGTATATATGTTTATGTATATACGTAGAGTGAGTGCTTCAATTGTTAATAGAGGGATTACATCAATTGTATTTTTTTCCATTTTTCCTTTTAGTTTTTAGTTTTTTTTTTTTTTGTTTTTTGCTTGTTAGTTTAGTTTTTGTTTTGCATTTAATAATAATATATAAGGTATGTGTAAATATTCATGTCATCTGGGCGTAGCTCGACAATGCTAAAGATCCAGTGAGTGTTTTGGGGTTTTTGTGGGGTAAATACATGTTCGAAATACGTACGCAATGTGTTCTTTTTAGGCGAGAAGCTGACACCGAAGCCTCTGCTCACTAAATTCAACAGTAAAGACAAACATCTAATTCCAAAAAAACGCTAGTGAGTGCTAAGAAACTGTTGTCCTAATGCCTAGAAAATCCTTTCAATTCGATATCGATTTCGCGTTCAAGTTCGAATTCGAGTCTCTGTTTCTGTTCTTATGCGTGTGTGTTTCTATAAATTTCAACTGTGTTGCAACACTTTTTGCCTACGTCTAAATGTGTAATGGCAGGACTAGTGTCCTGCGTCCTACCTCTGCCTGTCAGCTGCCTGAATGTTCGCTGCCGATACAAATTCTCGTAAATAGCTATATAGGGTTTATATATGTGTGTATATTGTATTTATGTGGGTTCTGAGTAAACTCCTCTAGCGATCCAGCTCCTGGCCCCAGCTTAGTAGTAGAATATCTGGCCGGCCTTCTGACGCTTGCGCTCCTCCAGCTTGCGATTGATCTCCTGCTGCCGCTCGGCCTTGCTCAGGGCTCGTGCCACGTACAAGAACTTGTTGTCGCCCAGCTGCTTGCCGTGCAGGCCGATCACGGCGGCCAGCGCCGATTGTGGATTCTCGAAAGCCACGAAACCAAAGCGCCGCGAGCGCCCCTCCTCGTCCAGCATGAGCTGCAAGGATCAGAGTCAATGAAATAAACAAATCCGCTCAGTTGGGCCAAGTGCAAGTCCTCTCTCTCTCACTCTCTTTGTCGCTTGTCCTCCCTGGCTGACACATCTCTCTCTCTCTCAGCCGTGAGCATGCGCAGCAAGGGGGCAAAGAGCGGAACTAAGAGCGCGGCCGAGTGCGTGAGAAACTGTGCCACATGGTTGTCCATCTGCAGTCCTCTCACCCTCTCACCCACTCACCCACACCCTCGTGTGGCCGTGAGGGAAGGTGACCAAAAAGGAACATACCTTGTGACTGGTGATGCGGCCGTAGGGCTCGAACATCTCGCGCAAGTGCTGCTCGGTGAACTCCTCGCTGAGGTTCTTCACGTACAGGTTCTTGAAGTGGGTGGCCTTCTCCTGCTCCCGGTCCCGCCGTGGTATAAACTTGACCACATGCACCTTCTGGTTATTGCACAGCATCCCGTTCACCTTCTCGATGGCCGCCCGGGCAGCCTCCTCGGAGTCGAAGTGCACAAAGCCGTAGCCGCGCGAGTTGCCGTCCTCGTCCTTGGCCACGTTGCAGTTCAGGATATTGCCGAACACGGAGAACGTGTCGTAAACCGCCTTGTTGTCAATGGAACGCTCCAGGTTCTTGATATAAATCTTGCCGCTATCCGGTGAGCTATTGCCGCTGCCGCCGCCGCCGCCACTGGTGCCGCTGGCCAAGGCACCGCCGCCGACGCCCACACCCACGCCGGTGGAATGGGAGGAGCTGGAGGTATGCCCGCTGCCCAGAGAGTTGTGGCCATGCCGGCCGAGAACGGCGGCGGCAGCCAGATGATTGCTGGCCGCATGACCGCCGCCGACGTGGCCCAGGTGGCCGGCGGCGGCATGGTGGTGCAGCTGCTGCTGATGATGCGCCGCCGCCAGCGTGTGGTGGTTGAGGGCCGGCTGCTGCTGATGATAGTTCGCCGGGTTGCCGCGGAACGTCATCGAGTTGACGAACATGATGGCTGGCTGTTTGTGGAGCGTGGTGGCGGCTAGTGGTGTGCTGGTGGCGCTGGTTGCTGGTCTGTGCTGCTCCCGGTGGCTCCCGTGGCTCAGGCTCAGGCTCTGGATCTGGATCCCGCTGTAAATGTGGTTGAGAATCTTGAGGCGATTCTGTGGCAGCTTCCTGGTTAGGTTCTGGCTGGGCTCCTCCTCGTTCCTTGTTGCTGCCTTCGCTTCGCTGGGTTCTCTGCTGCTAGGTTGGGGTTACATACATATATATTACACATATATTCCGATCTCGGGCGACAAATATATCGGCGGAAAATCCACTCACCAGGTCTTAGCTCACGCGCTGCCCGTTCCACTGCACACAGAAATGCGAAAATATGACAAAAATTCGCGGTGTTCTCTGAAAAAATCGTTTTTCTCTCGCCCAGACTCTTTTCTCGTCTTGTCGCCTCTCTCTCGCTCTTTCTCCGTCTCTCTTTTGTACTTTTTCTGGGGGCTTTCACTTTTGGGCCGTCGCTGCTTTTTCTTTTTGTGGCTCTTGCTTGCAATTTCGCTACCGCTCCGCCTGCGTTTCTCGGGTGGCACTTACTCTATTCTTTAGCAATTGCAGCAATAAAAAACAACGTTTCGCAGCGTCGGCGTTCGCCCTTTATTATTTAATTATTATATGCAGTTGATGACAAGAAAATGCTGCCAGCTTTATATCGATACTTTTCTCTATGCAAAAAGTATCGCATACATGCAGATACTTTTGTTAAATATCGCATAACATTATATCGCATGCACTTTAAAAACTGTCTCCTCTCTAACACATCGATTGCGCCTGCATGCCTATCGGAATGCAATAATAATAACATTTGTTTTGGTTTTTGCCAGTTAATATACTAAATTTAATTAATTTAAGGTCCATATGGACAAGGATCAGAGGCCGAGCAGTTCATCATCCACAGGTGCCTTCACCCCTTGGAGCTGGAGAGGAGAAAATCCACCTGTAGTGCGAAATGAGAATTCTGAAGATCTGGGAAATATAGCCGCCGAAGTGGCCAAGATATATAATGCGGATCGACAGGATAGCTTACAGGCCCTCCGAGCGCGAAGGCAGAACCGGACAGTGGCCGCCACCAGTGAGTTCATCTCCCTGGAAGACCTCCTGCGAACGCAAGCCGAACCGGCGCCCGGCCAAGAAATCGTCGACATGATTCTGCGTGACTTCTGCTCCTCCCCGACGTACGTGGAGGAAGAGGACCTTCCCACCTGCGAGTCGCTGCCTTGGTTTCGATTTCGCAAAAAAAAGATCAGAACGTACGCCAGAAAGCGAGCTCCTGCGCAGCACAATGTGTCAAGTGTTGCCATAGAAGTCGACAACGATGAGGAGGAGGACGATCGGCTGAGCTGCTCCTCAGGCCTTTCCGTGCAGGAGGATCACACAGCTCCAACGGCCACGTCCGTATGCGAGCTCGATGCCAATACGTCGCAGAAAATCTGTGAAAACTTGCTCAATCTGAGTCAGTACTTTTCGTTGAGCAATCCCAGTTCCAGTTCAAATCCTAACAAGAACCAGCAAGCGGCTGTTACTATAGAAATTGATCTTCCAACTAAAGTGGTTCCAGAACCTCCAAAGCAATCTTGCTCACGGGACCGGCATAGCAATCTTTCGGATACGAATTCATCCGCGGAGTGCACCGCAATTGAATTGGAGAACCTGGAGAGCGATTTATTAGGGATCGGTTTCACTTTTGAGGCCTCCGAAGTCTGTGATATTAAACCTCAAGGTAAAAGTTTGTATTTACGGAAAGGTAAATATATATTTATATCTTTTAACTCTCAGTTCCAGGCAACTTGGGGGACTCCCTTTTTGGTGATGGCAAGACAATCGCAACCTTTGTCCAGTCTCAGTCGGGTAAGATCTCTCATATCTCTTTCTTTATAATGGTAAAATCATGAACATTTTCCCAATTTCCATAGACTCCAAAGTCTGCGCAGATTGGTCGGAAGGAGACTCGCTTTTGGAGAACTACAACACAGAAAAGATGTGTTTAAGCGATGAGGAACTTGAAGAGAAGCCACAAGTAAATCCGGAGCTAATAGTAGTAAAGTCAGAGGTTGCCAAAGAGTGCACACAAAGCTTACTGGATGGTATCCCCATCAGTGAATGGCAAACACCAATGGATATTCCAGAAGAGTCAATCAAGGAGACCGCGGAGTTAGACCAAATAGAGGTTAAGGAAGAGCCAAACCAGGACACAACTCAGGAAACAGTGAAAGCAAGTACCTCCAAGTGCATTAGTGACGCGGAATTTCTCCAAGAAATCCCGCTGGATGAGTGGCAACCAATGGAGATTCCCGAGTTCGTTGGCTTCCGGACAGCCTCAGATAAACCCATCGTGATTTCTGAGGAAATGCAAGAAAGAGCCGCCAAGTTACTGGCGGATATTGGAGAAATAGAACCAAAGCCAAGCGACAGACCCACAGAACCCTCAGACTTTGTTGGCTTCCGAACGGCTTCCAATAAGCCCATTGAGATTACTGAAGAGATGGCAAGCAAGGGAGCCATGTTCATTGCTCAATTTAAAGCCAGCGATCAACTAAGTCAATTAAATGACGCCGAATTCCTCGAGGGCATAGCGTTTAGCGAGTGGCAACCAATCGATTTCCCAGAGAAACTCGCTATGGCTTCCGCAGAAGATGAATTAAATCGGTCGCTTAATAAAAATCATTTGCAGACACCTGAAACCAAGACGCCAAATAAAAGCCAGTCTGCGAATATACCTCAGCTTGTTGCCTTCCGAAAAACGCCTTACAAATTCATAGAAGTGGCTGAGGAAATGAAAATCAAGGGGGATAAGTTGATGGCTGAAGTGGAATCCGGTTTATATCAACCTAGTCAAAGGCGTAGCTCACAGAATCCTGAAGTACTTCCAGTTAAGGAGTTTCAAAGGTTCAATGAAGTATCTGAGGAGTTGAAAGTAAAGACAACTGGAGTCAAGAAAGTCACGGAAACTGGGTCTGAGTTTGTTGGCTTCCGTACAGCTTCTAACAAGCAGATTGTGGTCTCAGAAGAGATGAAAATTAAGGCAGCACAGTTTATGGCCGAGTTCCAGACTGGATTATCATATCAAGAGCATGAAGGCGATGCCAATGAAGACAACACAAATTTTATTGACAAGCCAATTGGGTTTTCCGAAGAGATGAAAAGAAGCGATGATAAGTTGATAACTAATGTAGAAGCCAGTTGTTCGAATTACCAAAAGGAAGAAGAAGCTGACTCAGCCAAAAGCGAGGCAGATTTTGTTGGCTTTCGGACTGCTTCAAACAAGGCTATTGTTATCTCAGAAGCAATGAAGGCCAAGGCTGCTATTTTCATGGCAGAATTTCAAGCAGAAAGCCATCAAAGTATGAATTTAAATCCTGAAAATAAGGTGTCTAAATCAGATGATGCTTCAGCAGTCTTTGAATTCCGAAAAGCCTCTAACAAACGCATGGAAATATCAGAGGAAACTAGAAACAAAGCTGCCCAATTAATGGCAGAAGTACAGACAGAAACTGAAGCTAAAAAGAACCAAAAGCCAACTAATGATAATGAGTGCCTTTCTGATATATCAGATAATGCTTCTGGTGAAGAATTCAAAGGCTTTCCTGAGAGCGGGATACTTCCACTCTCCGACGAAGAAGATCTTCCCAACGATTCTATATTTCCCAGACTTTCGCAGCCAACCAAAAAATTTCCAGATTGTGAAGATGACTCAAGAGTATATACACCCAAGCAGAGAAGAGATACCTCCGATGGCATACCCTCTAGTAGTAGGAGGCTTCGCAAGATTTCCAACTTATCACCAGATCAAAGTCGTCAGCAAGCCAGTCGTAAAGTGCACAAGACGATCTCGTGTCACAGTGGCCTTGGGACACCCATTCAGTCACAGGAGATTCACGCCTCACTGACGCAACTAGCCGGCCTTTCGCCGCTGGATCAGAAAACTAAAACTTCAGTGATAGGCCGCCGCAACCTCTTGACGCTGAGCAAACGGCGCAAGAGAAGCCGCACTCCAACTGGAACTCTAGAAGGAAATACCATCACTCCGTTGAAATCCCGATTAGCTGCGATGCCAGCCTCGACAAGTACTCCGCTGGCGGATAGGAATACGAATCAAGTCCAGGACGCGACAGCCACTAAACAGAGTGCAGAGGATATGTCGCCGATTTGCATGCCTCCAAACAAGTCCCGCCGCCTTGGTCTGAGTCGGAGTCGCTATTAGTGTATGATTTTTTTGTTATTGTTTGTAAGTAAATACAAAATTAACTAAAGAATAGAAATAATTATGGAGTATTCACTTGGTTGAGATTAATTAGACCAATTAACAATCATTTTTTGAGCATGCTTCAATATCAGATGACTAAACATTATTTATAAAAACAAATGCTTCTGTTTTGGTGAATGTAGTCCAGTCATACTTGTCCGTTTCCAGAAGTAGAGAGTAGGAGAAGTATTCTTTTTACATTAATTCCGATTTGATATCTGAATAAACTATTGAAGAACTCAAGTGGTTTAGCTCTTCCCCAAATATTTGCATTATAATAGGAGCATATATAAACCTTACACGCCGACTAAATGCAAGTCAAAATGTTTTCAATCCTGCTGAAGTCCGTTCTTCTCCAATTTGTGGTTGCTTCTGTGTTAAGATCCAGCCAAATAATCCACGAACTCAATCTGGCTTTGCGAATTGAACTCAATGTGCTCATCGATGTGGAGGATACCTTCAGCTCCGACAGCTCAGGTATCCTGCACAGTTTGGATACGCCTCGAATTCAACTTTCCTCAAAGTCCAGTCAAGCTGTGCAACTGCGCCTCCGTGGAAACTTCACCTACCAAGCTCTAATCATTGTACAACTGATGGACTTTGGCTTGGATCCCAAGGTGGCTAATTTCCTGCCTCTTTTGTTGGATCGCCTTCACGAAGTGCATATAGTTTTTCTTAGTAAAAAGGATCCAGAATCTCTACAAAAGGATCTCTATATCTACTGCTACAAGGAGGGCTTCATCAATGTGGTTCTTATATATAACGATCGTCTCTACAGCTATCTACCCTACCCATCGATTCAACCAAATAAATTCGCAAATGTCAGCGAATATTTAAAGAGAGGAAAGGCAATTCGTGACTTTAAAGGATTTCCCGTTCGCATACTTCGGAGCACATTAGCTCCACGGGACTTTGAGTACTTCGATGAAGGAAATAAGCTAGTCCGAGGGGGATATATGTTTACGGCCATGACAGAGCTTACGGATAGATATAATGCGACTGTCGTTAGTGTTCCCTTACCGAATGTACCTGAAACAGAGCTGTATGGAGCCGCATTACAGATGTTGTTTAACAAGGAAGTCGATTTTATTGGTTACTTCAAGGACATGGATTGGGATGTGTCCCACACAGAGCCACTATCAATCCTGAGATCGTACTTCATAGTTCCCCACGCCAGACCGCTCTCCAGCTATCTCTACTACTCGCGACCCTTCAGATGCACCTTGTGGCTAGTCGTAGCCCTCACTGTCTTGTATGGCGCTCTGATGCTCTATCTCGGTTCGGGACGAGATCGCAAGGAGATCGGTGAGTGTCTGCTGTACAGTCTGAGCCACATTCTGAATACGTGTCATCAAAACGTAAGGACTGCGGGATGGAGGGACCAACTGATCCGTGTGATCCTAACTATTGGTGGGTTTGTGCTCACCAACCTGTACCTGGCCACGCTCTCCAGCATCCTGACATCGGGCCTGTCCGAGCCCCAATATAAAACCATACAGGACCTAGCTGATGCGCCTTATCCCAGTCTGCACGACGCGATGTACAGGAGACAAATGATGGGAAATGAGTTCTTGCCCGAGGCTCTTCGTAGGAACAGCATGACTCTGAATGGAACCTTACTAACGTCCTATCGCGATGGTCTAAATAAAAGTTACATATATTTGTTGTACGAGGATCGTCTGGAACTGATCCTGATGCAGCAGTATCTGCTCAAGACGCCGCGCTTCGATATGATTCGCGAGCCTGTAAAGTACTCCTTAGAAGCATATCCCGTGTCCAGAAGCTTACCATATCTGAAAATGGCCACTGAATTCATGAGGCGACTTCAGGAGCACGGAATAAATATTAAAATGAAGGCAGATGCCTTCCATGTAATGCTAAAGCAAAAGATATATACTCTTATGCGCGATGATGAACCTCTGGCCAAGGCCTTCGATCTTCAGTACTACTTCTTCGCCTTCGGTTTGTGGGCTGTGGGCCTTGGCTTGTCCTTAGTCTTTTTCTTTGGGGAGCTAATTAAAGCGCACTTAAGGAACGAGAAGAAATAATAGGAATAATTACACTCAAAGCTGTAGTAAATAAATAGCAACTTGAATGTTACTAGTCTGTGGTGGTCATTAATTGGCTTTAATTGATGCAATACGAAATTACTTGACAATTTCCATAGAAAACAAACGTTTTACAGGACGATTTTAATTAAAGAAGATACAAAAGACATTCGTTTGGTCGCTGCTTCTGAGAGAACCCTACCAAGTTCTCCGCAAATTGAATCTCGACCTGCGAACTTAACTTAATGTGTTCATTGACTTTAAAGATTTCTCCAGCTTCTAGAATTTAGTAACTCTCAACCAAATAGACATAACGATGATACTTCTAAGCTCTCGTGAGTTTATGAATCTTCGCCTCCTTGAATATATTACGAGACAAGTCCTCATCATAGTTGAATTGAGGAATGTTGGAGTGGATGATGAGGTATCCAAGCTCCTGCTGTGCCTATTGAATGAATTCCACGAGCTGCATATAGTGTTTAGAGAGGATCCAGTATTATTCCAAATACAGCTCTACGTTTACTGCTACAGTTACCTGCCATATCCGTCGATTTAACGCAAACAGATGCATTCGATAGACAGACAGGGGTTAAATCCATTAACTTTATAAGTGTGTCATTTACTCCATTTAACACCATTTCAGCAAGCATTTAAACTCAATTAAAGCAGTTTTATTGGGAGAATACCTTGTAATTTGCTAACCTTCCTTCGTCAGGACATTTAAAAGCTTTACAGGAATTATGCCATTAACCATACGAGCATATAAAAGCCGCAATACCCGACAGAATACAAGTCAAAATGTTTTCAATCCTGCTGAAGTCCGTCCTTCTCCAATTTGTGGTTGCTTCTGGGTTAAGACCCAACCAAATAATACACGAACTTAATCTGGCCTTGCGAATTGAACTCAACGTGCTCATCGATGTGGAGGATGCCTTCAGCTCCGATGGCTCAAGTATACTGCACAATCTGGATACGCCTAGAATTCAACTTTCCTCAAAGTCCAGTCAAGCTATGCATCTGCGCCTTCGTGGAAATTTCACCTACCAAGCCTTAATCATAGTACAACTGATGGACTTTGGCTTGGATCCCCAAGTGGCTAATTTCCTGCCTCATCTGTTGGATCGCCTTCACGAACGGCATATAGTTTTTCTAAGCAAGAAGGATCCAGAATCTCTACAAAAGGACCTCTATACCTACTGCTACAAGGAGGGCTTCATCAATGTAGCTCTGATATATAAGGACAGTCTCTACAGCTATCTACCCTACCCATCAATTCAACCCGTTAAATTCGCAAATGTCAGCGAATATTTAAAGAGAGGAAAGACAATTCGTGACTTTAAAGGCTTTCCCGTTCGCGTACTTCGAAGCAATTTACAACCTCGTGATTTTGAGTACTATAACGATCGGAATGAACTGGTCCGTCGAGGATATATATTCGCTGCAGCTAACGAGTTCGTTGATCGCTATAATGCATCACTTAGGAGTGTCTCAGTGCCAGAACGGCCCAAAACGGATTACGAAGGATACCTTGCCGTGCTAAGAATGGTATTAAAGAAAGAGGTCGATTTGGTTTGTTACTACAAAGATCTGAGCATCAAGTGGGATGTTCCCTACACAGAGCCACTGTCGATCATTAAGACACTATTTATAGTTCCCCACGCCAGACCGCTCTCCAGCTACCTCTACTACTCGCGACCCTTCAGATGCACCTTGTGGCTGGTCGTAGCCCTCACTGTCTTGTATGGCGCTCTGATGCTCTATCTCGGATCGGGACGGGATAGAAAGGACATCGGTGAGTGTCTGCTGTACAGTCTGAGCCACATCCTGAATACGAGCCATCAAGCCATAAGGACTGCGGGCTGGAGGGACCCATTGATCCATGTGATCCTAACTATTGGTGGGTTTGTGCTCACCAACCTGTACCTGGCCACGCTCTCCAGCATCCTGACATCGGGCTTGTACGAGCAGCAATATAAGACCATAGAGGACCTGGCCGATGCTCCCTATCCCAGTCTGCACGACGAGTTATTTCTGAAACAATTTCGGGAAAATACCTTTCTGCCCGAGGCTCTGCGCCGAAAGAGCGTGACCATTAATGTCACTTTGCTGAAGACTTATCGCGAAAAACTCAACAGGAGTTATATTTATTTGACATACGAGGACCGCCTGGAGCTGAGCCTGATGCAGCAGTATCTCCTGAAGACGCCGCGTTTCGATGTGATCCGCCAGGGTGTGACCTATAGCCTCGAAGGATTCTATGTGTCCATGAGCTTGCCTTACCTAAAACTGGTCAGCGAGTTTATGAGGCGACTCCAGGAACATGGGATAAACATGAAAATGAAGAGCGACACCTTCTGGGTAATGATTGAGCAGAAGATGTACACTCTCATGCGGGATGAGGAGCCTCTGGCCAAGGCCTTTGACCTTCAATTCTATTACTTTGCCTTTGCATTGTGGTCTGTGGGTCTAGCGATAGCTTTAGTAATTTTCTTCGCGGAAATGTACTTTTCTTGATTTCTACAATGAATATGATTTATAATTAAAATAATAATAAATAAATGTTTGGATAAATTATAAAAATATTTCTCTTTTCATTTGAAATTTCCCAGTTCTTTCCGCGCATTTCCCAGCGATAGTAAAGTTATCGGACTAACACCTTCGATTCCCGACATCGATGTATCGATTTAATTCATCAAAGTCTGCCCATCACTACATTCCAGTTGGTAAGAAAAATATAAAAAAATAACTAGTTACGCTGCCGAGGTAAAAAAGCATAATTAATAATTGAATTTGGGTTGACAAAATTATTTAAAACACCAACGATTGGTATGCCTGCAAACCCAATTAGAGTGCGAATAGCTTCAAGGCAAATTCCTTTTGTTTACGCCTCCAATTGGAAACACAACAACAAATTGGGAAAGTTGTGTTTACGTTTTTGAAACCTCGATAAGGTTTTAACGGCGCCTCTAAATAATTTCTCTCCCTGGCAAGGCCTTGTACTTAATTGTGATAAGCGTTTCGTGTTCCGACAATGATTAAAAATTGTCGTCTTGCTGTGGGTTTTCTGTTTAATCGTGTTTTTTTTTTAATGTCAAATGCGAGTGAGTACATACAGAAAAAAAAACACACTCTGGGGAGTTGTACTTGTGTGTGCGTTCAAACTAAATTTTGGGGTGGACACTATTTTTTTGTATTTGATTTGCCCCTTAAGTCAGTTTTGAATTTGAAATAAACTCTGCTGCTGCCAATATTGAAATTCTATGATCCAAATCGATAATTCGTACCAGTTTTAGTCAAAAGTAAGTCCGCAACGTAACGCCCGATTTCGGAGCACTCTCTGAACGCCGCTCTCGCGGACCTATATAGCCCATTTATCGGAATATATATATGTGAATACATATACTATACAGAGTGACGTTACGTAGCGCAGCTCGATTGCGGCCTGCAAAGCGAATTAGTCTCAGCTGAGTTCTTTTCGCTTCAAAACACACACATCTCTCCCTGTTTTCTGTTGGAACGACACGTCAGTTGCGGAAAATATCACAAATAATTATTAATTAACTTTCTTTTTGCTCTTAACAGGCTCAAGCTTTTATTACCCCGGCCGTCTTCCATCCACAAAACCATGTCCGACGACTTCGATGGCTGCGAGTGCGTCTGGTCCCAGGAGTATGCGATGCAGCGGCTCATCAACTTTGTGAGTTCCTGGGCTCTTGAGTCTTTCTTGAGATCCTGGTGATCCTAATCCCTGTCCTGGATTACCTTTTCTTATAGATACGCCAGAACCAGAATGCCTGCACGGACACCGAGTGCTTCGATGGTGAGTAGTCCTTATGAACTTTTCTTTGTTAATATTTCGGGAACTGGACTCTTTTATTAAATATCTCTAAACATTATCCTTATTTTGGAATCCCTATCTTATATTTTTTGTAGAGCTCTTCTCTGAATTTGTTTATATATCTTTTCAGTTTGTTTTGATATGATTTTTGATGTAGTTCGTGCCTGTTTTCTTACTTTTGATATGATTTAATTTTGTTATAAACAGAAACAGAGAATTGTT